>VDFB02281492.1:136816003-136830754 GCA_007258455.2 Sequoia sempervirens | reverse complement strand
TGGGAGGGAGAGGCCTAAGAGAGGGGGAGTGGGAGAGAGGGGTTTGGAGTGAGATGGGATTATCTAGGTAGGGTGGGACGGATAGAGGGAGAGAAATATTGGGATGGATAGAGGGTGGGAGAGATAGATAGATAAATGGAGTGAGAGAGGGAGAGGAGGTGGTAGGGAGAGACCTGAGAGGGAGGGGGAGAGAGAGAGGGAGTGGGAGAGCAGGGGTTGGAGTGAGAGGAACTTATGTAGGTACGGTGGGAGAGAGGGGGAGAGAGAGAGATATATATATATCTATTTAGGGTGCTAGAGGGAGAGAGAGGGAGTGCATGAGAGAGGGAGTGGGAGGTATAGGTGGGGAGAGAGACAGAGTGAGAGAGAATTCTGAATTGTGGAGAGAATTTGTATGGAGTCTGAGTGTCTAAATCTATGCATCAAAGGAGAGAAACATTGTAACTCTTGTGAACCAAGAGACTCGACACTGTATGTTGTTGATGCCTTGTAATCTGTTTGGAGCATAATCAAGGATCGTTCACTCTTTGGAGAGGGACCTGGAGACATAGCCATATTGGTGAACTCTATTATCAACTTGTGTTTTTTCTTCTATCTCCTCTCTCTTCTATTATTTTCATCACTTTAATTTTGTTGTTTAATCATTGAATGTTTGTTTAAGCATTCTAATTACAAAATTACATTTCAAAGACCTTCAATTTAATCATTGTAAAAGTTATTATTCACGTGCAATAGTCCTAGATCCTAACATCATATCAAGTGGTATCAGAGCTTTGTTGTGACTAGTGTTTGCAAAGGTGAATGATAACATGATCCATGAAATAGCAAGGTGAAGGCACACTTGCATAATACAATCCTGAGATTGGTAAATGAAGAAATTTTCCAAGGATGGAAGGATCAAAAGCTGGAAAAAGTTTAGAGCTTGATGAGAAGATTTTTCAAAAATATTTTGTCACAATGAAGGAAATGGTAGAAGTTCTTTTTTAGGAAAGGTGGGAAAAGCATGAATGAAAGAAGCACTAAAAAGGAGATTTGAAAAAGCAAGAAAAGAATGTGGATCAAAAGGATAAAGGGAAAAGACCAGGAGGTGATGATGAGCCTCTAGAAATTCCTTCTTCTCCATCTTCTCCTTCTTCTATAGATTCTCTTTCTTCTACTAATCCTTTCAAGGGTGCACATAAGCCTAAAATTAAATTGGATGTAAAATTTGATCTACCTAAGTATTGTGGGGAATTAAATGCTGAGAAATTAGATGATTGGGTTCAACAAGTAGAAGTGTACCATAGAGTTCAAGGTCTATTAGATGATGCTTCTAGGATCCAATTAGCTACTCTTCGGTTGGGAGAAATAGCTCTCACCTGGTGGGATAGTAGAACTTGGGAAGAAATTTCACAACACGGTATGGTCAATTTAACTTGGGCATAATTTGTTAATGCTCCTAAGAAGTAATTTTATCCCCTAGGCCATATGCAACAATTAATGATGAACTGTAAAACTTTTAAGCAAGGGAAAGGTCAAACTATCCAAGAGTACACCCATGAATTCAAGAAAAGGGCTATTGCATTAAATGTCCCATTATACACCCAGGACACTTTTCTTAAGTACATAGGTGGTTTGCACTCTTATCTAAGACATTCTATTTTGGTTTTGAATCCTAGTAATCTGGATGAAGTTTGTGTATAAGCTACACACTTAGAGTCAAGGGGTAAGGGTACTTTCATTGATTATTCTAACAAGAAGCCATCTAAGCCTAAAGGTAGATCTGAAGATAAAGGAAAGGGTAAGAAGACAAATAAAATTAAGAAGGATGATAATATCACATGCTCTCATTGTGATAGGAAAGGTCATGATGAAGATCACCATTGGTAGTTGCATCTAGAATTCAAGCCAAAATGGGCTCGTAAATAGAAAGGTAAGAAGGAATCCACAAATGTTGTTATGGATCTTGGTTTACAGTCTAAAGATGAAACTAAGATAACAAAAATGGGATTGAAAGGTAAGGCTTCTAATTTTTTTGTTGCTAGTTGTACTTCTGCTTCTCAAGTTAATGATGTCCCTAAAGATAAGAAAAGAAATGAGCTTTCTCACATAAGGGTTGTTGCTAAGCATACTAAAATTGATTCACTCATAGATATTGGATCTCAAGTTAACCTTAAATTCTGAAGATGTTGTAAGGAACTTGGGATTGAATACTACACAACATAAGAAACCTTATCAACTAGGTTTGGTTTGTGAAAATAATGAATTGCAAGTAACAAGGCAGTGCATTTTGAGATTCGCAATCACAAGAAAGTTTTTTGATAAGGTACAGTTTGATGTGGTTCCACTAGATATTTGTGGGATAGTTTTGGGTAGCCCTTATTTGTATGATCGGAAGGCTATTTTCTATAGGGAATTTAATCATTATCACTTGTTTAAAGATGGTATCAGGTATATTGTACATTCTCATAGGATCAAGACTGATAGATCTTTTACAAACATAGGGTAGTTAAAAAGGGTGATGAATGCAAGTAAAGATTTGTCTCTTATGTCTATTACATTAGGTGGTTCTAGACATGAACTTGAGGTAATCAAGGATAATCAAATGTTGCAAGATCCACCAACAGTACAACATGAGGAAATAGTAAATGAAAGCATTGACAATCCAAGTCCGCAACTTTTCACTGGGAGTTTGGAGATTCCCTTGGGTAAAAATGTTTCTATTGTGAAAGACATACATGTTGTAGAATCATTCTCTTTCATATCTGCATTGTTATTCAGCTTGATATTAGTAAGTGTTTATTGGTTAATGGTTGTAAAAATTGATGTAGATGCTTATGAAAGTGATAAAATGATGTATATGTTCAACAATGTTATTGCAGTCTTAATTGTAGTGTTGAGCTAGGTGTACAAATGGACAGGTGATACAGAACAAGAGGGGAGGCCATGCCCTCACTTAAATTTTGAATAAATGTAACTTTTGGAGGTCCAAAATCTCTCTAGTGGGGAGGACTGATCTAGGTGGATATTTTTCACCAAAAATTTGATTGTTCCAAATGCTAATGAAAATGACTCCATTGTGTAGAGCTCGTTGAGAGCTTTCCAACACAACTTAAATGGGCTCAAATGGAGTTTGTATGACCAAGCTATGGCCAGTCAAAGTTGCAAAAAGAAATGGGTTGACTAGGTACAAATGCTGACGTGGAATCACTGTTGTGCCTATAGCACACACGCCCCATGCAGAACAAGGACCCTCTTTTTTCACTTTTCTGGGTCACTTTTGTCATTGCCTCATTTTATGTGCCCCCTATTTTTTATTCCTAAGTTGTCAAGGAATCTTAGAAGAATCATCTTGAGTTGACCAAGTTTCACCACTTCCCAAATTTCCAAGTCTTTGGCCTTGGCGAGGTTCTGTTGGCAATCTACCTTCAAACTTTAAAACTGATGTCCTCCACGCAATGGAGGTCCACCCCTGCGGGCCACCCTATGTTGGGCTCCCTGGCATCTTCGTCATTCCAAATGGCCTTCTTGCGACATCCTCCCACCTTGCAAGACCCGCAACCTTGTTTTCTCTTTTCACCACTAACCTGCTAAACGGCCAATCCCTGACTATCATCCACTTAGTGAACTCTACCATTCCCATCAGTATTTTTGAAATGCCTACTCACCAACTCTAGTTGTCATCGTACCATCATTAATGGCTAGCATTAAATGCTTCAAATTCTATAAATAGGCATTTTGAAATGTCATTTTCACCATCAAGAATTTTAGGAAGTCTGTTAGATCCGCCCGCCTTCCTTCACACCTACAGAGCTCCTTTGCTAATTTAGAGCCTTTGCTCATTGTTTTCTCATCCATTTTCATTAGGTCTTATGGGTTGGTCTTTCGTCGCTAGCCATACTTTATGTTTTCTTTAATTTCACAAAATTTGTTAAATCTAGGTGGAAGAAAACTTGAAAATCAATTAGATAAACCCCTGACGATCAAAACCCATGTCTTGGAATTGCAAAATCTTTCTAAAATCTCCCACGAGACAATGCAAAACTTTGGGTCACATGCAGAACTTGGATTTTCTACAGTCATTCTTGGACCAGGGTGTTCATGCCTTGTAGGCCCACAATGTGCCCACTATCGTTGTTTTCCTTAAACTGCCAAAACTTCTAAACATCGGTGAACACCCTCATCAAGCCCACCCTTGTGGGAAGATGCCCCTAATTGGTCATCCTAAACTTAGTCAAATTCGTGAGTCCCCTAAAACAAAGATCCTTCGGCCTTCTCAGGTCCGCAAGTGTGGGCCTCCACCTATGGGATGCCCTTTGAACCTTGCCATTCTAAACAGATATTTGATCGCATCCTCCCGTTAGGCAGGTCTTGCCCCAGTGATCACCCATCAAACACAGTTGCACCAAAATGACTAAGTGTCAGCTCTTTGTGAACTTCCGTCTGTGGATTTCCACCCTGGCTTCATTGTTCCAAATGGCCTTCGTGACTCATCCGTCCATCCTACATACCCTATCATCACGTTCGTCATCCAAGATCAAATCCATGCAACTTATCCAATGTGGACCGGCCAATGCGGGCCTCCATTAACATTTCACCTCTACATAAATGACCCCTTCAAATGGCAGAACCCTAGAGTCCTCTTGACACGTGGATCCTAATTTTTCCATGGCTGTCTGAATTCCCCTGTGCTAAAATTGACTAAGTGTCGGCTCTTTACAAGCCTCTCCTTGCAGAATTCCATCTGTGGGCTATTGTGGAAAGTTTGTCATTCCAAACAGCTTCGAACGTTTGTGTTTCTGCACTATAGAACTTGTGCTTATGACCACCATCCGAGTTTAGAGAAATGAAAATGCCTATGTAAAAAGACTTTGCAGGCTACCCCATTCGGGTAGCCGCCTATGGATGGCCATCCTATCATCGTTATTCTAAACATTTGGGGACTCTCGTCGGCCCACTATGTAGGATTTGACCCCGTTGGGTCACTTTAATCATCCGCTAAGGAACACGTGATGCCTAAACTACCGGCGGACCCAATAGTGCGGGTTTCTTTTAGCGGACTTCTATCTCGCCTTCGTCATCTTAAATGACCAACCTCCAATGACCTCCCACACCTTTTGGCCCACACTCATCCAAACCCCCTTCTTGAGCTTTCATAAGGAAGCAGCACCATCTTCTAGGATTGTGAGTTTTGCATGGTGGAATGCCACTTGCAAGGTGCCACCTTACCAGCACTGTTTTCAATGGCGGAGCCTCAAATGACCAGACCACCCTTTGGTTCCACTTGCCTTGGATCTGCACACCTAAATGATGATCTTAATGACCCCAAAACCTCAATGTTGATTTGACCCACGTGTCATGATAGCCTAACCTCCTTAGTGGATCCCACTTCATGACCAAATCTTAACGCGCGTGGAACCATGCAGGCCGCCATGCCCTATCCGTCAGTCATCCATAATTGCCTTCAGAATAGTTGCCATCCTAGGGAAGTCTGCACCCCTGGGCCCGCATTTCCATAACTTCCTCAAACAAAAGGCTAAGGGTGATCTGAATGAAATGTTAGGATCCTTGAATGGTGAATTACTGGATCTAACATCATATTTGCAGAATTTCGCTAACATTTCTACTTGAATGTGCTTACTGCTCCCTTGTTTGTAGGATATATAGAACCAGCTGCAAAGCCTTTAGAGGCAACCGTAGAGAAGGAAAAGGGAAAAAAAGTTGCCAAGGCACCCAGGGGTAAAGAAGATAAAGACCAAATGAAGTACATGTTCTAGGGAGAGGAAATTAAGACAAAGGTCACCATAGACTAGAAAGAGATCTCAGATACCAACTTGGGACACATTGACATCAATGAGTTCAAATAGAGGGTCATTATCAAATTGAATACATAGAATTCTAAAAATATTAGAGGGAGTGGGTTGGCCAAGGCTATTGGTTTCCCACTTGCCCTCATAGCTCCTGAATTGGTCAAGTCCTAGAGAGAGGCATATTAGGAAAACACAAGAAAAATAGTGGATAGAGATGGAAACATATTGGCCAATTTGTCTGCTAAGTCTATCAGGAAGAATTTCCACATACCCATATGGAGGAGACAACTAAGGAATATGCTAAGACCATGTGGGATGCTGACCCCCTCAAGTGCAAGAAGCTTATCAACCAATACTGGCTAAAGGACAAGAGGGGAAGTGCAAACAAAGTGCCCTAGGAACTCTTCAGAAGTGATTTCTATGAAGATTACCACAACCTGGTAACCCTACTGAGTAGAGTTATGGGCCTCCCAACTACAACATTCTTCCAAGAGTGGATGTTGTATTTTATTGAGGAAATTATCTGACAGACCAAGTTTTACTAGGTAGGAATGATCAGCAATTTCCTACATGAGCAGTTTCTGGCCATGAAGAAAATCTATTAGTTTTACATGACTTCATACCTAGTCTATCTACTTGTCGACCGTGCTCAATACAGGGGACTATTTGTATCCCCAAGCCAGACTCCAATGAGAGAATTCAAGGTATATGATAGGTATCCCCAACTTCAATTCTGGAACTTCAAAAAGGACTATTGCAGGGTCAATGATGCCTTCATTGGGCATATAATCCAATTTCTTGGAGGTGACTTTGAAAGGAGGGTCACACATAGTGCTAATTCCTTCATCACCGCTTCACCTTCCTATTTATTCAATTTCCCAAATTTACATACATCCAAGCCAAGGGTTTCTCAAAGAAACCAAATAAGCTTCCCCAGTACCCAAATGACTAGATGATATTACTAGAACTCTCCTGACAGCTGTAGCATGTGTTAGTGTAATTAATATTTAATTACACTTGCATAAATTTACTTAGGTAATATTTTAATTCCTAGGTTAATTATTTTCATCCTTATCTTGTTGACATATCTTGTTGCTCAAGATAAGATTAGGGTTATGCATACTTTGCTTTTATAAAGCAAATCATTCTCATGTAATTTTTATTCTTGAATATTATTATTTGCACATATTTTTGCAAAGCTCTTGCTTTTTCTATTTTTCTCTTCTGTGGAAGGCTTTTCTGGTTTGCATTTCTAATCTTGGTTTCTAACATGGTATTAGAGCCTTAATTTGTAGCCCCTTCTCAGCTTTTTTTGAAGATTTTCAGTGTAGAGCACGTTCAGGGTTCCTCAAGAGTTTCATGCCTTCAATTCATCTATGCAGCATCTTGGATCAGATCGGGTTTCACCATTGGATTCAGAGCGTTGGAAAAAGTCAGGATTGACTTTTATTTTGCATATTTTGGTCATTGTTGAAGAAATCTATGAGGGTTTCAAGTTCGATGTTTTTTTGAGAGATTTGGGGGTCACCTAATTTTTTGGAGCATTTTGGGCCAAAACAGACCTCGCCGTTGGATTCATAGCGCCAAAAAACCCCTATTTTCATATAAAGTTTGTCCAATTTGGACACAGTCGACTGGAGAGGCAAAAAAAAAATTGTGAGGTTGTACAGCCTCCCCAGCACGCTTCACGAGGCACATTTGTTGAAAATATATATATATATATAAAAAATAAAAAAATCTAAGAGTTTTTTGCGCCTCTCATTCAAAAGACCAGCGCCACCTAGCCGCCACCCAGCGGCCACCGGTCAACCACCCAAATGCAACTCCTCCAGTGGTTCCTTCATACTCTACCACTGAGTGCTTAATACAAGCCCTCAACCCCTCACCCACCGAGCCCGTGGTCACATCGGCGCTGCTCCACTTGGTCTCAGCCCCTTCGGGCGCATTAGCACCTGATACGGTCACTTTGATGACTAGGAGCTCAGCCCCCAACCCCCTGCACCGATCATATCGGCATCTAGGGGCTTGGCCCCAAGTCCTTGTCACTAGCCCCTTGGTCCGCCCAGGTGACTAGGGGCTCTATTTCTTTAGCCCTTGAGAGCTCCTAGAGGTCTACTTGGGTAGTTTTGGAGCACATTCATGGAATCAAGCATAACTTTTGCATACGGCGTTGTTTTTTCACAAAAGAGATATCATCGGAAAGCAGGTTCCGAGCTCTACGTAATAGTGCAAGTGTGGTTTTTTGGTTTTTCTTTTTTGATGCCTTTTTCAGCCTCAAAAGTTGCATTTTGTTGTTTTCACTCCGGGAGACATATCTTTTGACTCGATGAACCTTTTTTTGTCATTCTTGCGACGTTTGAAAGCTGGTTCAATCCTTTACACAGATATGAGGTCTATTTTTACTTTTTGTTTATGCACATTAGCATTCTCTCCTTTTAAAATAATTGGGTTATTGTAATAAATTAACTGAGATAAAGTTCCATTAGGGGGGTTTCTTACATAATAATCTGATTAGAGTGTGCATGCACTTTGATCTTCATCATGTTTTGATGGCAACTCGAATGGGTTATATTTGGTTTCCTAGTTTATTTTGGCTACATCTTTCTCTTGCTTGACACATATCAGATTCACATTAGTTCACACTTTAGATTGGGAGTTAATGGTTATTGATCCACATTGGTTCAGATCCATCTCAATTTGAGGGCCATGTTTTTATAATTAATGTTCTAGAGTCTTTATGGTACTTGTTCCCATAGAAGAGTTTTAGTCACAGTTTGGCATTGACATCAAGATACACAGTTTCTAGATTTTGTTATCATTTCATCTACTGTTGCTTCATAGATTCCAGGGTTGTTCCAATTTGTGAGTTTTCCAGTGTTCCGTGGCATCGGGTTTGCTATCACATTATTATGATTCCACTTTGGTTTCTTGTAGACAAAAGTATCTTTCCTTTCTTGTCATATTGTGGTTCTAGTGTTCTTCCAGTGCTTCTTTGCAGCAGTCATCTCATTTTAGGGTGGTTTTGTCCCACTCGGTTTTCCTTCTCTACCTCATTATTGCATTTTTACATGGGTACCTGATCAGGCCTTGTTGTCAGGACCCATTCAATCATGCTTTCTTGCATTCATCTTAGTTTTAGGTGCATGATTTGTTAGTCTCCCTAAGTTTCACTTATGGGGGGTGTTAGTGTAATTAATATTTAATTACACTTGCATAACTTAGGTAACATTTTAATTCCTAGGTTAATTATTGTCATCCTTATCTTGTTGAGCTATCTTGTTGCTCAAGATAAGATTAGGGTTATGCATACTTTGATTTTATAAAGAAAATCATTCTCATGTAATTTTTATTCCTGAATATTATTATTTGCACATATTTTTGCAAAGCTCTTACTTTTTTTGTTTTTATCTTCTATGGAAGGCTTTTCTTGTTTGCATTTCTGATCTTGGTTTCTAACAACATGCACACACCTTTCTAAGTGACAAGCATAGAGCAGGGATTCCTTATCCCCTTTTATTTGTCCAAGGCATGTATGCAATCCCTCCATCACAGTGTGTAGAGTATTTTGATAAGCAATTAGTTGAATATAACCTAGAATTCCATACTGCCAGACCACAGATGGACCCATATGACAAGTTGAAGAGGATGGTAGGGGTGCAGTATGCACATCGACACAATGTTGAGGAATTCTAGGTGAATTGCAGAGATGATAAAGAAGTCTGCATGAGGAATTACATGTGCATGACAACATATTTCGTCAAAATGGTGAACCTATTTTTGGTACCAAATCAAATTGTTGAATATGAAAACACGGTAATTGATCCAAGGTATGATGCAATTCCCAACCTACCACTTCCCTCGATTCATAGGAATGAAGAAGAGGTTAATGACCTCAATATTTTGATGAATCCCATAGAGGCAAGAAAAAAGCAGTGGATTGATGGAAAAATTGATTTGTTGAAGCTGCAAGGAGCTACCTTGACCTACAGTGAGCTTGAGGATGAGCCAAAAAGTGAGACCAACAGTAGGACAGTTGCTGCCCCATCTAGGGAAACCTCAAAATCTCCTCCAGCTACCAAGTCAAGAAAGAGAAAAGAAACAGTTGAACGTCATCCCAAGCATAAAGTTTATTCAAGGAAAGCATCGGAGGGTGAACCTTCTAAGAAGCTAAAGAAGTCGGGTAGTTTCATGGATATTCCCACCATACATGAAGACCCACTCCATGAGGGAGAGGAAGAAGAGGTTGAGCAGCCAAAGTGTCCATCTACTACCTCTGCTACAACCACTACTATTTCTCCTCTACCCGCTTCTCAAGTGATGGTTGCTTCTTCTTCGCCCGCGGTGGAAATTTTAGTCCACCTTGCTTTTTCCTCCCCTACTACACCCATCTTGGTGGTGGACTCCTCTTCTTCTCCCATTTCTCTGCTCTCCTCCTCATTTATGCATCCATCTACAACCCTCCCACTGGCTACTGCAACAACAACAATACCTACCCTATCACTCTCAAAAGCCTTTACTAGGCATATGAAAAGCATACCAATGGAGCTCTCTGGGGTATTCATGAACCTTGTTGTGCAACCTACCCTAGCACAATTTTTTGTTGGCCTTCTTATCCCTGCTCCTCCAACTAAGCCACTAGAAATGAAAGCAACAATGTAGATATCTAAAGAGTTAGAAAGGAAAGAAAGGGAGGCAGCAAAATAAATGGAGGAATAAGCTAATGACTATCATAAACATCCTTAATATCAGCATTTGGTAATTGATAAAGTGGTGCACGAGGAAGAGGAATCACAATCCTCTAAAGAATATGTTGAGGAAATGGGCATTAAGTATATTGTGGAAACATTCAACCCAGAGGTCAAGGAAGAGTTGTCCCAATAACTTAGGAATGTTGGAGAAGAAGTTGGAGAGCAACCCTCTGATGAAGAGAAAGAAACCAAAAAAGAGATGGAGGTAGGCACAGAACCTCCAACAGGGGAGCAAGATAAGAGCCCTAGGCATTATGAAGGAATGCCTCCTCTACACGAGGATGAAGAAAAGGAGGAAGAAAAGAAAGAAGAAGATAAGCCTAAAGAAGAGGTTGAAACAAGAAAGATCCCAGAAGTGTGACATCTTCAAGAACATGGGAAACAAGAAGAAGAAGAAGAAGAGAAAGCCTCAGAAGGGGAAGATAGCCCCAAAGAGCATACAACCACCGAATCCCCAGAAAAGGAAACAATATTTATTCAAGATTCAGATGAAGAGGAAGAGGAAAATACGGAACAAGAAACTATGAGAAACAAGGAAATATAAGTCCAGCATATTCAAGAAGGGGAGGGTGATCACGAATCACCAAAGGAAGAGTCTCAGATGCCCAAGTGGCTAGAAAAGCAATTAGAGAAGAAAAATCTAACTCCTATGGATCCAAAGGCAAGACTCAAAGCCATCTTGGCTTGAGCATAGATAAGCATGAAGAAGGAGAAGAAGCCAAAGGTTAGATCCCATCTGAAAATGGATGCATCAAAGTCTAGTACAATACATATAGCTATGCCAGTGGTGGGAGAAGAAGGGGTCAGCTATAATATCTCCACTATCGATCTAGGAATAACCTCAAGGGAATACAAGATTGACCATCTTCAAGGATCCGTTGCCACCATTGTGCATCAGATGCATAAGGATAAGACATCTAAGGAGGAGCTAAAGGCACAAGTGGCATACTTGACAACCTATATACAACAATGGTCATCTACTGAGGAGCTTCCTACCACATCATCGACACCACCTCAGCTACTATCCCAAGACCACATTAGCACATTAGAGAAATGGAAGAATTGGACAAAGACCACAGAGGATTGGTTTTAGCAAGTCCTCTATAATTAGAATATGGGTATCGGCCATGTTGTCAGGACAACAAACAATCTAGGAAGCTAGGCCTTGATCATAAAAGGGAGATCTTGGAATAGGTGCTCCATGAAGTGGAGCAAGATATTGACTGGGCCAAGGAAATCAAGATAGCTTGTGGGGAATATCTAAGGCTAATGATAGATTTTGATATGCCCGTCGTTAAGCTTGATCCAGAGAAGATAAAACCTTAATTTCATAAGATGGAAAATGGAACTGTAGATATGCTCATAGTAGACTTTATGGGTTTCGTTGCTTGAACCCTTTCCCAATATGAGAAGGTGAAGGATAATACACCCAAATTTGACAAAGATTGGGATACAATTATCAGCCACTCTAGAAAATTGAACTTTCAGGTGCTTCAATCCGATATTATGGAGTGAAGCAAGCTTCAAACATTGATTGGAAAGTTCATGGAATATACTACTGTGAAGAAGCATGAGGGAGATCTAGTTGTTGATGATGAATTCCTCATAAAGTAGTTGCAGCAAGGAAATCAACTAAAAGACAAAAGAGCTACAATACTACCCACTGGAAGACAAAACAGGCTAGAAGACAAAATGTAATTTTATATTGTAAAATATTTGGGGGTAGATGAAACCCTAATTTGTAGTGAATCTTGGCCACACAATGAGATTGAATCTTGGCCATTCATTTTTCTTTTTGGACACTATAAATAGGGGGTCTCCTCTCATTTTCAAGAGAGAGTTGAGTTGTTGCAAAGACATGCTGCTAGAATTTTAATAGAAATTCATTGATTTGGTCGATTCTTGAGTTCCAACTTCATGTTGTATGATTCTTCTTCTCATAGTTAGTGAATTTGGATAGATTAACTTTGTTGTTCTATGTGTTTTAGCTTTCTTTGGTAGATTAGTTAATGTTGTTCACTGGTTTTGAAGAATTTTGTTGTGTTGATGCCCTTCTTTGTTCATGCTTTTTGTTGTTTATTGATGATAAACTGCAGTGTAAAGCTAGTCTGATCATTATATGAATGCTACACTTAAATTATATCTCTTGTTCATGCTTTATGGTGAATTAAAGGTTGGAAATCTGCAAACCTTAGAATATTGCACTAGTTTCATGAGATTGTAATTTGATTTGGTTAAGTGGAACTTTGTTTTGCGAAGGTTGTCCACTGTAGAGTATCACTGTTCATTGGTAGTTTTAGGTCTAGGAACTTTCCTCTTCCCCTACCCTTTTGACTTTTCTTTTAAATAGTGCTTTAGGAAAAGTTCATTGCATGTTGTAAAGCCAAATTTGAAGATCAAAGTGAAGTTTAAGACTACTATCCTGAACTTGCAGCAATAGAGCAACACTTCAGAAATTTTATGAACTCCATTTGAAGAACCAATTCCCCTCCAACTTAACTTATGTAAGGCTGACCTGTGATTACCAGCAAGATCACATTGAACCAATTGAGACATTCCAAGCATGTCATGACCTGACACTCGAGAGACCTTGGGGTAATTTTCAGTAACTTGTTGTTGGAGATTGCCTTTCAAGAGAGGTAGTGCATTATGCATTACCTGTGTTGAGAAGTACTAAAACACCCATCAACAATCACCAGAGTTGACACGTGGCAGATGCAGATGGTATGGAAATGACATGGACCAATGAAGGATTAACATGTGGCATCATCAAGCATTGACTTGTACTAATAATAGACTAGCATGTGTCCTTATGTGGGCCAATTAAAATGTGCCACATGGCCTAATGGTTGGGAACCACGTGGCAGTCTATCAATCACAATTTTTCTTGGTTCAAAAATTAGTCGGGGGATTTGAACCCCCAACCTCACACCTGATATTCATAATCTCCACCATTACACCACCATACATTCTCGAAAAAAGATATGGATTACATTCTATTTAATAAGTATAAAGGCCAAATTTGGAGGGGATAAGTATAAAGGTCAAATTTGTAGGGGAGGTGGTTTGAAACACCAACCTCCCCTATCCAAACCAGCCCTCCTACTAATGTGCCAAGCACATGTTTTGAGTAAATTTTGGCATAAAATTTATTTAAAATAGAAGTAAGCCGCTCTCCCTATATAAATTATAAAATCTTTTAAAATATGTCGATTTTAAAAGATTTTTAGAGGATTTTAAGGGGCTTAAATGGATTTTGGGTATTTTATAAGATCTTAAGATATTTTTAAAGATATTAAAAGGTCTTTTAAAGATATTAAACATTATTTTTGTAAAGGCTCTAAAATACAAGAGCCATGATTTTATGAGAAGTTTCTAAGGGGATATATTTGAAGAATATCTTGTAAGCCCGAAATTATAAGGGCCCAAAATTAAAAGAGTTTTAAGGGGTTAAAGTTTTTCTCAAAGATTATGAGATATATTTTTGTAATTAGGGGGGATTATTTGATATTTTTACTTGTAATGGGAGATATGCCATATTCTTGTAAATCATATGGTTTTGAACCATATTAAGCAAATTTTGTGTATAAAAGGGGGTAGTTTAAGACTTTGGGTAACCAAGTGGTGACTTAGAAGTGGTGATTTTTGTGAGAAAGTTTCTTGTAGAGTTTTGTTCAACTTTGTGCTTTGGAGGAATGTTATTCTACCACACTTGAAGGAGCGGAACATTGTAACTCTTGTGAACTAGGAGACTCGACACTATATTTTTTTGATGCCTTGTAATCTGTTTGGAGCATAATCAAGGATCAGTCACTCTTTGGAGAGGGACCTGAAGACGTAGCCATATTAGTGAACTCCGTTATCAAATTTTTTTTTGTCTTCTATCTCCTCTATCTCTTCTATTATATTCATCACTTTAATTTGGTTGTTTAATCATTGAATTTTTTTAAGCATTTTAATTACAAAATTACATTTCAAAGACCTTTAGTTTAATCATTGTAAAATTTATTATTCATGTGCAACAGTCCTATATCTTAACATTAGATCAGAGGGGGATAGAGAGAGAGAGAGAGTCATCTATTTAGGGTGCTAGAGGGAGAGAGAGGGAGTGCATGAGAGAGGGAGTGGGAGAGAGAGTTATCTAGGTAGGGTGACTAACATAGAGACTTGAGAGATAGGGAAAGAGTGGGAGTATGATAGAGAAGGAGTGGGAG
>VDFB02281492.1:136731509-136815903 GCA_007258455.2 Sequoia sempervirens | reverse complement strand
TTTAAAGATGGTATCAGGTATATTGTACATTCTCATAGGATCAAGACTGATAGATCTTTTACAAACATAGGGTAGTTAAAAAGGGTGATGAATGCAAGTAAAGATTTGTCTCTTATGTCTATTACATTAGGTGGTTCTAGACATGAACTTGAGGTAATCAAGGATAATCAAATGTTGCAAGATCCACCAACAGTACAACATGAGGAAATAGTAAATGAAAGCATTGACAATCCAAGTCCGCAACTTTTCACTGGGAGTTTGGAGATTCCCTTGGGTAAAAATGTTTCTATTGTGAAAGACATACATGTTGTAGAATCATTCTCTTTCATATCTGCATTGTTATTCAGCTTGATATTAGTAAGTGTTTATTGGTTAATGGTTGTAAAAATTGATGTAGATGCTTATGAAAGTGATAAAATGATGTATATGTTCAACAATGTTATTGCAGTCTTAATTGTAGTGTTGAGCTAGGTGTACAAATGGACAGGTGATACAGAACAAGAGGGGAGGCCATGCCCTCACTTAAATTTTGAATAAATGTAACTTTTGGAGGTCCAAAATCTCTCTAGTGGGGAGGACTGATCTAGGTGGATATTTTTCACCAAAAATTTGATTGTTCCAAATGCTAATGAAAATGACTCCATTGTGTAGAGCTCGTTGAGAGCTTTCCAACACAACTTAAATGGGCTCAAATGGAGTTTGTATGACCAAGCTATGGCCAGTCAAAGTTGCAAAAAGAAATGGGTTGACTAGGTACAAATGCTGACGTGGAATCACTGTTGTGCCTATAGCACACACGCCCCATGCAGAACAAGGACCCTCTTTTTTCACTTTTCTGGGTCACTTTTGTCATTGCCTCATTTTATGTGCCCCCTATTTTTTATTCCTAAGTTGTCAAGGAATCTTAGAAGAATCATCTTGAGTTGACCAAGTTTCACCACTTCCCAAATTTCCAAGTCTTTGGCCTTGGCGAGGTTCTGTTGGCAATCTACCTTCAAACTTTAAAACTGATGTCCTCCACGCAATGGAGGTCCACCCCTGCGGGCCACCCTATGTTGGGCTCCCTGGCATCTTCGTCATTCCAAATGGCCTTCTTGCGACATCCTCCCACCTTGCAAGACCCGCAACCTTGTTTTCTCTTTTCACCACTAACCTGCTAAACGGCCAATCCCTGACTATCATCCACTTAGTGAACTCTACCATTCCCATCAGTATTTTTGAAATGCCTACTCACCAACTCTAGTTGTCATCGTACCATCATTAATGGCTAGCATTAAATGCTTCAAATTCTATAAATAGGCATTTTGAAATGTCATTTTCACCATCAAGAATTTTAGGAAGTCTGTTAGATCCGCCCGCCTTCCTTCACACCTACAGAGCTCCTTTGCTAATTTAGAGCCTTTGCTCATTGTTTTCTCATCCATTTTCATTAGGTCTTATGGGTTGGTCTTTCGTCGCTAGCCATACTTTATGTTTTCTTTAATTTCACAAAATTTGTTAAATCTAGGTGGAAGAAAACTTGAAAATCAATTAGATAAACCCCTGACGATCAAAACCCATGTCTTGGAATTGCAAAATCTTTCTAAAATCTCCCACGAGACAATGCAAAACTTTGGGTCACATGCAGAACTTGGATTTTCTACAGTCATTCTTGGACCAGGGTGTTCATGCCTTGTAGGCCCACAATGTGCCCACTATCGTTGTTTTCCTTAAACTGCCAAAACTTCTAAACATCGGTGAACACCCTCATCAAGCCCACCCTTGTGGGAAGATGCCCCTAATTGGTCATCCTAAACTTAGTCAAATTCGTGAGTCCCCTAAAACAAAGATCCTTCGGCCTTCTCAGGTCCGCAAGTGTGGGCCTCCACCTATGGGATGCCCTTTGAACCTTGCCATTCTAAACAGATATTTGATCGCATCCTCCCGTTAGGCAGGTCTTGCCCCAGTGATCACCCATCAAACACAGTTGCACCAAAATGACTAAGTGTCAGCTCTTTGTGAACTTCCGTCTGTGGATTTCCACCCTGGCTTCATTGTTCCAAATGGCCTTCGTGACTCATCCGTCCATCCTACATACCCTATCATCACGTTCGTCATCCAAGATCAAATCCATGCAACTTATCCAATGTGGACCGGCCAATGCGGGCCTCCATTAACATTTCACCTCTACATAAATGACCCCTTCAAATGGCAGAACCCTAGAGTCCTCTTGACACGTGGATCCTAATTTTTCCATGGCTGTCTGAATTCCCCTGTGCTAAAATTGACTAAGTGTCGGCTCTTTACAAGCCTCTCCTTGCAGAATTCCATCTGTGGGCTATTGTGGAAAGTTTGTCATTCCAAACAGCTTCGAACGTTTGTGTTT
Organism: Sequoia sempervirens; assembly: GCA_007258455.2. Taxonomy (NCBI): domain Eukaryota; kingdom Viridiplantae; phylum Streptophyta; class Pinopsida; order Cupressales; family Cupressaceae; genus Sequoia; species Sequoia sempervirens. The sequence continues at coordinate 136,813,538 of VDFB02281492.1, read as the reverse complement.
CTGCACTATAGAACTTGTGCTTATGACCACCATCCGAGTTTAGAGAAATGAAAATGCCTATGTAAAAAGACTTTGCAGGCTACCCCATTCGGGTAGCCGCCTATGGATGGCCATCCTATCATCGTTATTCTAAACATTTGGGGACTCTCGTCGGCCCACTATGTAGGATTTGACCCCGTTGGGTCACTTTAATCATCCGCTAAGGAACACGTGATGCCTAAACTACCGGCGGACCCAATAGTGCGGGTTTCTTTTAGCGGACTTCTATCTCGCCTTCGTCATCTTAAATGACCAACCTCCAATGACCTCCCACACCTTTTGGCCCACACTCATCCAAACCCCCTTCTTGAGCTTTCATAAGGAAGCAGCACCATCTTCTAGGATTGTGAGTTTTGCATGGTGGAATGCCACTTGCAAGGTGCCACCTTACCAGCACTGTTTTCAATGGCGGAGCCTCAAATGACCAGACCACCCTTTGGTTCCACTTGCCTTGGATCTGCACACCTAAATGATGATCTTAATGACCCCAAAACCTCAATGTTGATTTGACCCACGTGTCATGATAGCCTAACCTCCTTAGTGGATCCCACTTCATGACCAAATCTTAGCGTGGGGTTAGAACCGTAATGCGTCAAATCGTGCCCTATTTTTCCGACCATCCCTAGCTACACCTTTAGAATAGCTTCCCAGCCAGTATACACCCTAGGCACATTGCCATAACTTCCTCAAACAAAAGGCTAGGGGTGATGAGAATGAAATGTTAGGATCCTTGAATGGTGAATTACTGGATCTAACATCATATTTGCAGAATTTCGCTAACATTTCTACTTGAATGTGCTTACTGCTCCCTTGTTTGTAGGATATATAGAACCAGCTGCAAAGCCTTTAGAGGCAACCGTAGAGAAGGAAAAGGGAAAAAAAGTTGCCAAGGCACCCAGGGGTAAAGAAGATAAAGACCAAATGAAGTACATGTTCTAGGGAGAGGAAATTAAGACAAAGGTCACCATAGACTAGAAAGAGATCTCAGATACCAACTTGGGACACATTGACATCAATGAGTTCAAATAGAGGGTCATTATCAAATTGAATACATAGAATTCTAAAAATATTAGAGGGAGTGGGTTGGCCAAGGCTATTGGTTTCCCACTTGCCCTCATAGCTCCTGAATTGGTCAAGTCCTAGAGAGAGGCATATTAGGAAAACACAAGAAAAATAGTGGATAGAGATGGAAACATATTGGCCAATTTGTCTGCTAAGTCTATCAGGAAGAATTTCCACATACCCATATGGAGGAGACAACTAAGGAATATGCTAAGACCATGTGGGATGCTGACCCCCTCAAGTGCAAGAAGCTTATCAACCAATACTGGCTAAAGGACAAGAGGGGAAGTGCAAACAAAGTGCCCTAGGAACTCTTCAGAAGTGATTTCTATGAAGATTACCACAACCTGGTAACCCTACTGAGTAGAGTTATGGGCCTCCCAACTACAACATTCTTCCAAGAGTGGATGTTGTATTTTATTGAGGAAATTATCTGACAGACCAAGTTTTACTAGGTAGGAATGATCAGCAATTTCCTACATGAGCAGTTTCTGGCCATGAAGAAAATCTATTAGTTTTACATGACTTCATACCTAGTCTATCTACTTGTCGACCGTGCTCAATACAGGGGACTATTTGTATCCCCAAGCCAGACTCCAATGAGAGAATTCAAGGTATATGATAGGTATCCCCAACTTCAATTCTGGAACTTCAAAAAGGACTATTGCAGGGTCAATGATGCCTTCATTGGGCATATAATCCAATTTCTTGGAGGTGACTTTGAAAGGAGGGTCACACATAGTGCTAATTCCTTCATCACCGCTTCACCTTCCTATTTATTCAATTTCCCAAATTTACATACATCCAAGCCAAGGGTTTCTCAAAGAAACCAAATAAGCTTCCCCAGTACCCAAATGACTAGATGATATTACTAGAACTCTCTCTAGAGCAAGCTACAGCATGCACACACCCTTCGAGCCGAAAGCATAGAGTAGGATTCCTTATCCCTTTTATTTGGCCAGGAATATATGCAATCCCATCCTAGTGTGTAGACTATTTTGATAAGCAATTAGTTGAATATAACCTAGAGTTCCATACTGCCAGGCCACAGATGGACCCATATGGAAAGTTGAAGAAGATGGTAGGGGTGCAGTATGCACATTGGTACAATGTTGAGGAATTCTAGGTGAATGCGGAGATGATAGAAGTATGCATGAGAATTACATGTGCATGATGGCATATTTCATCAAAATGGTGAACCTATTTTGGTGCAGATCAAATTGTTGAAGATGAGAACATGAATGATTGAGGTATGATCGTTTACCTACCACTTCCATTGATTGTAGGAATGAAGAAGAGGTTAATGACCTCGATATTTTGATGAAGCCCATAGAGGCAAGGACAAATTAGTGGATTGATGGAAAAAATTACTTTATTGAAGCTACAAGGAGCTATGACCTGGTGAAGCTTGAGGATGAGCAAAAATTGAGACCATGATGGGGCCGATTCTTTGCCCCATCTGGGGTAACCTCAAAAATCTCCTCTAGCTACCAAGTCAAGAAAGAGAAAAGAAACAGCTAAAATTCATCCCAAGCATAAAGTTTATTCAAAGGAAAACATCCCGGAGGTGAGCCTTCTAAAGTCAAAGAAGTCGAGGTAGTTTCAAGAGATGCCCACCATGGGAAGACCCCATCCATGAGGGAGAGGAAGAAGAGGTTGAGCAGCCAAAGTGTCCATCTACTACCTCTGCTACAACCACTACTATTTCTCCTCTACCCGCTTCTCAAGTGATGGTTGCTTCTTCTTCGCCCGCGGTGGAAATTTTAGTCCACCTTGCTTTTTCCTCCCCTACTACACCCATCTTGGTGGTGGACTCCTCTTCTTCTCCCATTTCTCTGCTCTCCTCCTCATTTATGCATCCATCTACAACCCTCCCACTGGCTACTGCAACAACAACAATACCTACCCTATCACTCTCAAAAGCCTTTACTAGGCATATGAAAAGCATACCAATGGAGCTCTCTGGGGTATTCATGAACCTTGTTGTGCAACCTACCCTAGCACAATTTTTTGTTGGCCTTCTTATCCCTGCTCCTCCAACTAAGCCACTAGAAATGAAAGCAACAATGTAGATATCTAAAGAGTTAGAAAGGAAAGAAAGGGAGGCAGCAAAATAAATGGAGGAATAAGCTAATGACTATCATAAACATCCTTAATATCAGCATTTGGTAATTGATAAAGTGGTGCACGAGGAAGAGGAATCACAATCCTCTAAAGAATATGTTGAGGAAATGGGCATTAAGTATATTGTGGAAACATTCAACCCAGAGGTCAAGGAAGAGTTGTCCCAATAACTTAGGAATGTTGGAGAAGAAGTTGGAGAGCAACCCTCTGATGAAGAGAAAGAAACCAAAAAAGAGATGGAGGTAGGCACAGAACCTCCAACAGGGGAGCAAGATAAGAGCCCTAGGCATTATGAAGGAATGCCTCCTCTACACGAGGATGAAGAAAAGGAGGAAGAAAAGAAAGAAGAAGATAAGCCTAAAGAAGAGGTTGAAACAAGAAAGATCCCAGAAGTGTGACATCTTCAAGAACATGGGAAACAAGAAGAAGAAGAAGAAGAGAAAGCCTCAGAAGGGGAAGATAGCCCCAAAGAGCATACAACCACCGAATCCCCAGAAAAGGAAACAATATTTATTCAAGATTCAGATGAAGAGGAAGAGGAAAATACGGAACAAGAAACTATGAGAAACAAGGAAATATAAGTCCAGCATATTCAAGAAGGGGAGGGTGATCACGAATCACCAAAGGAAGAGTCTCAGATGCCCAAGTGGCTAGAAAAGCAATTAGAGAAGAAAAATCTAACTCCTATGGATCCAAAGGCAAGACTCAAAGCCATCTTGGCTTGAGCATAGATAAGCATGAAGAAGGAGAAGAAGCCAAAGGTTAGATCCCATCTGAAAATGGATGCATCAAAGTCTAGTACAATACATATAGCTATGCCAGTGGTGGGAGAAGAAGGGGTCAGCTATAATATCTCCACTATCGATCTAGGAATAACCTCAAGGGAATACAAGATTGACCATCTTCAAGGATCCGTTGCCACCATTGTGCATCAGATGCATAAGGATAAGACATCTAAGGAGGAGCTAAAGGCACAAGTGGCATACTTGACAACCTATATACAACAATGGTCATCTACTGAGGAGCTTCCTACCACATCATCGACACCACCTCAGCTACTATCCCAAGACCACATTAGCACATTAGAGAAATGGAAGAATTGGACAAAGACCACAGAGGATTGGTTTTAGCAAGTCCTCTATAATTAGAATATGGGTATCGGCCATGTTGTCAGGACAACAAACAATCTAGGAAGCTAGGCCTTGATCATAAAAGGGAGATCTTGGAATAGGTGCTCCATGAAGTGGAGCAAGATATTGACTGGGCCAAGGAAATCAAGATAGCTTGTGGGGAATATCTAAGGCTAATGATAGATTTTGATATGCCCGTCGTTAAGCTTGATCCAGAGAAGATAAAACCTTAATTTCATAAGATGGAAAATGGAACTGTAGATATGCTCATAGTAGACTTTATGGGTTTCGTTGCTTGAACCCTTTCCCAATATGAGAAGGTGAAGGATAATACACCCAAATTTGACAAAGATTGGGATACAATTATCAGCCACTCTAGAAAATTGAACTTTCAGGTGCTTCAATCCGATATTATGGAGTGAAGCAAGCTTCAAACATTGATTGGAAAGTTCATGGAATATACTACTGTGAAGAAGCATGAGGGAGATCTAGTTGTTGATGATGAATTCCTCATAAAGTAGTTGCAGCAAGGAAATCAACTAAAAGACAAAAGAGCTACAATACTACCCACTAGAAGACAAAATAGGCTAGAAGACAAAATGTAATTTTATATTGTAAAATATTTGGGGGTAGATGAAACCCTAATTTGTAGTGAATCTTGGCCACACAATGAGATTGAATCTTGGCCATTCATTTTTCTTTTTGGACACTATAAATAGGGGGTCTCCTCTCATTTTCAAGAGAGAGTTGAGTTGTTGCAAAGACATGCTGCTAGAATTTTAATAGAAATTCATTGATTTGGTCGATTCTTGAGTTCCAACTTCATGTTGTATGATTCTTCTTCTCATAGTTAGTGAATTTGGATAGATTAACTTTGTTGTTCTATGTGTTTTAGCTTTCTTTGGTAGATTAGTTAATGTTGTTCACTGGTTTTGAAGAATTTTGTTGTGTTGATGCCCTTCTTTGTTCATGCTTTTTGTTGTTTATTGATGATAAACTGCAGTGTAAAGCTAGTCTGATCATTATATGAATGCTACACTTAAATTATATCTCTTGTTCATGCTTTATGGTGAATTAAAGGTTGGAAATCTGCAAACCTTAGAATATTGCACTAGTTTCATGAGATTGTAATTTGATTTGGTTAAGTGGAACTTTGTTTTGCGAAGGTTGTCCACTGTAGAGTATCACTGTTCATTGGTAGTTTTAGGTCTAGGAACTTTCCTCTTCCCCTACCCTTTTGACTTTTCTTTTAAATAGTGCTTTAGGAAAAGTTCATTGCATGTTGTAAAGCCAAATTTGAAGATCAAAGTGAAGTTTAAGACTACTATCCTGAACTTGCAGCAATAGAGCAACACTTCAGAAATTTTATGAACTCCATTTGAAGAACCAATTCCCCTCCAACTTAACTTATGTAAGGCTGACCTGTGATTACCAGCAAGATCACATTGAACCAATTGAGACATTCCAAGCATGTCATGACCTGACACTCGAGAGACCTTGGGGTAATTTTCAGTAACTTGTTGTTGGAGATTGCCTTTCAAGAGAGGTAGTGCATTATGCATTACCTGTGTTGAGAAGTACTAAAACACCCATCAACAATCACCAGAGTTGACACGTGGCAGATGCAGATGGTATGGAAATGACATGGACCAATGAAGGATTAACATGTGGCATCATCAAGCATTGACTTGTACTAATAATAGACTAGCATGTGTCCTTATGTGGGCCAATTAAAATGTGCCACATGGCCTAATGGTTGGGAACCACGTGGCAGTCTATCAATCACAATTTTTCTTGGTTCAAAAATTAGTCGGGGGATTTGAACCCCCAACCTCACACCTGATATTCATAATCTCCACCATTACACCACCATACATTCTCGAAAAAAGATATGGATTACATTCTATTTAATAAGTATAAAGGCCAAATTTGGAGGGGATAAGTATAAAGGTCAAATTTGTAGGGGAGGTGGTTTGAAACACCAACCTCCCCTATCCAAACCAGCCCTCCTACTAATGTGCCAAGCACATGTTTTGAGTAAATTTTGGCATAAAATTTATTTAAAATAGAAGTAAGCCGCTCTCCCTATATAAATTATAAAATCTTTTAAAATATGTCGATTTTAAAAGATTTTTAGAGGATTTTAAGGGGCTTAAATGGATTTTGGGTATTTTATAAGATCTTAAGATATTTTTAAAGATATTAAAAGGTCTTTTAAAGATATTAAACATTATTTTTGTAAAGGCTCTAAAATACAAGAGCCATGATTTTATGAGAAGTTTCTAAGGGGATATATTTGAAGAATATCTTGTAAGCCCGAAATTATAAGGGCCCAAAATTAAAAGAGTTTTAAGGGGTTAAAGTTTTTCTCAAAGATTATGAGATATATTTTTGTAATTAGGGGGGATTATTTGATATTTTTACTTGTAATGGGAGATATGCCATATTCTTGTAAATCATATGGTTTTGAACCATATTAAGCAAATTTTGTGTATAAAAGGGGGTAGTTTAAGACTTTGGGTAACCAAGTGGTGACTTAGAAGTGGTGATTTTTGTGAGAAAGTTTCTTGTAGAGTTTTGTTCAACTTTGTGCTTTGGAGGAATGTTATTCTACCACACTTGAAGGAGCGGAACATTGTAACTCTTGTGAACTAGGAGACTCGACACTATATTTTTTTGATGCCTTGTAATCTGTTTGGAGCATAATCAAGGATCAGTCACTCTTTGGAGAGGGACCTGAAGACGTAGCCATATTAGTGAACTCCGTTATCAAATTTTTTTTTGTCTTCTATCTCCTCTATCTCTTCTATTATATTCATCACTTTAATTTGGTTGTTTAATCATTGAATTTTTTTAAGCATTTTAATTACAAAATTACATTTCAAAGACCTTTAGTTTAATCATTGTAAAATTTATTATTCATGTGCAACAGTCCTATATCTTAACATTAGATCAGAGGGGGATAGAGAGAGAGAGAGAGTCATCTATTTAGGGTGCTAGAGGGAGAGAGAGGGAGTGCATGAGAGAGGGAGTGGGAGAGAGAGTTATCTAGGTAGGGTGACTAACATAGAGACTTGAGAGATAGGGAAAGAGTGGGAGTATGATAGAGAAGGAGTGGGAGAGATTTAGATAGATAGAGAGAGATAGACCTGAGAGAGGGAGAGGGTGTGGGAGGGAGAGACCTGAGAGAGGGAGATAGAGAGGGAGTGAGAGAGAGGGGGTTGGAGTGAGAGGGACTTATCTTGGTTGGGGGGGAGGGATAGAGGGAGAGAGATTTATCTAGGTAGGGTTCCAAAGAGAGAGACCTAAGAGAGAGGGAGTGGAAGGGAAAGACCTATGATATAGGGAAAGAGAGGGAGTGTGAGAAAGATGGAGTGGGAGAGAGGGAGTGATAGAGAGGGAGTGAGGAGGGAGGAGGATAGGAGGGAGAGAGATAGAGGAGGACTGAGGACTGAAAGGATTATTGAGTGAGGATTGAGGGAGAAAGAGAGACCTTAGGAGAGAGAGGGGTGGGAGGGAGAGACTTGAGAGAGAGGGATACAGAGAGGGAGGGAGAGGGGTTTGGAGGAAAGGACTTATCTAGGTAGGGTGGAAGGGATAGAGGGAGGGAGAGATGGGTTGGAGGAGTGGACTTATCTCAATAGGGTGAGGGATAGAGGGAAGGAAAGAGAGAGAGAGAGGGGGGGGTGGGAGGTAGAGACTTGAGAGAGGGATAGTGAGAGAGAGGGAGTGGGAGAGAGGGGGTTGGAGTTAGAGGGATTTATCTTGGTAGGGTGGAAAGGATAGAGGGAGGGAGAAAGGGGGTTGGAGTGAGAGGGACTTATCTTAGTAGGGTGGGAGGGATAGAGGGTGGGAGAGAGAGAGATATTTTTTCTAGTTATGTAGGTAACGTACTTGAGGGAGAGAATTGAGAGAGTGAGAGGGGTTGTGGGAGGGAGATAGTTGAGAGAGAAGGATAGAGAGGAAGTGGGATACAGGGGATGGGAGAGAGATAGAGGGAGTTAGAGAGAGTCCTAAGAGAGGGAGAGAGGGTGGGAGGGAGAGTTATCTAGTTATGTAGGTAGGGTGCTTGAGGAATAGACCTAAGAGAGAGAGGGGGGTTGGGAGGGAGAGACTTGAGAGAGAGGGGGAGAGGGGGAGAGGGAGATAGAGGGATGGGAGAGATATAGAGGGAGTGATAGAGAGAAACCTGAGAGAGGGAGAGGGTGTGGGACATATAGAATTTAGAGAGAGATATAAAGAGATATTATAGTTGATGGATTAAGATTTTAGTGTTGAGGGATTATTGTTGAGGGTATAGGGTGTAGGGAATTCATGGATTAGGGTTGAGGGAATTGAGGAATTATGTTTGAGGTTTGAGGGTATAGGTTTGATGGATTAGTTTTGAGGTTTTAAGGGTTGAAAAATTAGGGAAACCTTTAGAAAATCAACATTATCGTAACAAGAGTGCATTTTGACAAAGTTGAGATAGGAAGATGGGGTGGGAGGGAGAGACTTCAAAGAGAGATAGAGGCATAGAGAGAGAGAGAGAGAGTTATCTAGTTATGTAGGTAGTGTGCTTAAGGAGGGACCTGAGAGAGAGAGAGGGGGGTGGGAGGGAGAGACCTAAGAGAGAGAGAGAGAGGGAGTGGGAGAGAGAGGGAGTGGGAGATAGAGGGACAAAAGAGAGATATAGGTCTAGTGAGAGAGAGATACCTAAGAGAGGGAGATGGTATGGGAGGGAGATAATTTACAGAGAGAAAGAGAGATTACAGTTGATGGATTAAGGGTTTAAAGGTTGAGGGATTATGGTTTTGGGTATAGGGCTGAGGGAATTGTGGGTATTTATGAGACCACATTTTTTTGAGGTATTTTTTCAAATAGCTCAATACCTTATCTATAATACCACATTTTCCATTTTGTGCATATCCTACAATCATTCCAATCTTTATGGGAAGATTGAAAAATAAATAAATGAAGTAAAAGATTATTGAACTTAAGACTTTTCTGGATAAAATACAATTGGAAATAGATGATAAGGAAGAATCAATATAAAATGTAAGTGAAAAAAAAAAGAGAATTGGTATGGTGGACATGTAAAATTATTATCCATAAAGGTAGAGAAGTTCTATAATGAACTTGTTAAGAGAAATATTTGAATTCTGTAACCAAAAAGATACTTCCAAAGATGATAACAGTAGTTGTAGATGCAAAGGCAATTGTTGGAAGTATTGAAATTAAAGCAAAACAACTGAAGACTAAAATTAACCACTTATAAAAGGAATTAAAATACAAGAATAAGATTTTATAGTCAATGAAAAGGAGGTTAGTTTTCTCTAAAAACACTCGGAAAAGAAGTAAACCAAATTGAATGAGATACATAATGTATTCAACAAAGAGATTCTTCTTGCTCTTGACAAGTTGAGGAAAGTGCATGTGTAGATTCTTTTTTGTTCATTGTGTGACAAAACTGACTATTCCAACACATCCATATGGGTGTTTTTATGCTAGAAAAGGTCCTCTTTCATACCCAAACATGCTGAAATAGTCTAAGCCACATTCTACAAGTGAAGTCTCTTAAGAGACCAAAGTGCAAAAGGGCATCAAACTTTGACGAGCGATTACTCAAAAATCGTGGAAATTGGAAACATTTCATCTGATGCTATGGTATAACATAGGGCCTTTATACAACAACCTCTCTTAGTTTTTGATATCTCCAAGTCAAGTTCCTATGGTGAATAGATTTCAGTTGATGGAAAATGGGTTAGTTGCATGTAGTGTAAAGTTGGAAAGTGGTGTAACTTTCATTCTGTTCATCATACAACCAAACCAAATGTTCCAAAATGTCTATATGGGTGGGTTTATGCTAGGAAAATTCCTCTTTCATACCCAAACACACCAAAATAGTATGAGCCACATTGTACCGATGAAGTCTCTTAAGAGACCAAAATGCAAAAGGGCATAAAACTTTGATGAGTGATTACATGGAAACCGTGGCACTTGGAAATGTTTCATCTTAGGCTATAGGATCATGTAGGGACCCTTTACAATAACCTCTCTTAGCTTTTGATAGATCTAAGTTGTTTTCTTGTGGTGAATAAATTTCAGTTGATGGAAAATAGGTCACTTGCATGTAGTGTAAATTTGGAAAGTGGTGTAACTTTCATTTTGTTCGTCATACAAGCAAACCAATTGTTCCAAAAAATCCATATGGGTGGTTTTATGCTAGGAAAGGTCCTCTTTCACACCCAAACACATTGAAATAGTTTGAACCACATTCTACTAGCAAAGTCTCTTAAGAGACCAAAGTGCAAAAGGGCAACAAACTTCAACAAGTGATTACTTAGAAACCGCGACACTTGGAAATGTTTTGTCTAAGACTATGGGATCAAGTAGGGCCCACATACAATAAAATATCCTGGATTTAGATAGATCCAAGTCATTTTCCCATGGTGAAAAATTTTTAGTTAATGGAAAATGGGTCAGTTGCATGTAGTGTAAAGTTGGAAAGTGGTGTAACTTTCATTTTGTTTGTCATACAACCAAACCAACTACTCCAACACATATATATGGGTGGTATTATGCTAGGAAAGGTCTTCTTTCACACCCAAACATTCCAAAATAGTTTGATCCACATTATACCAGCGAAGTCTTATAAGAGACCAAAGTGCAAAAGGGCAGCAAACTTCGATGAGCGATTAATCAAAACCCATCACACTTGGAAATATTATGTCTGAGGTATGAGATAATGTAGGGTCCATCTACAATAACCTCTCTTGGTTTTTGATATCTCCAAGTATTTTTCCCAAGGTGAACAAATTTTAGTTGATGGAAAACAGGTCAGTTGCATGTAGTGTAAAGTTGGAAAGCTGTTTAAATTTCGTTCTATTCATCATATGACTGAACCAACTATTCCAACACATCCCTATGGATGGGTTTATTATAGGAAAGGTCCTCTTTCACACCCAAACATGTCGAAACAGTCTAAGCCACCATTCTACTAGTGAAGTCTCTTAAGATACCAAAGTGCAAAAGGGAAACAAACTTTGATGAGAGATTACTCAGAAACTGTGGCACTTGGAAATGTTTTGTCTAAGTATACGGGATAATGTAGGGCTCATATATAATAAACTCTATTGGTTTTTGATAGGTCCAATCCATTTATCCATGGTGAACAGATTTTAGTTGATGGAAAATAGGTCAGTTGCATGTAGTGTAAAGTTGCAAGGTATGCTACTTTTTTGTTTTGTTCTTTGTGGGGAAAAACAATTAATTCCAACATATCTAGGTGGGCACATCTACACTAGGCATGGTCACTGAACTTCGTTATAAAAGATTCGTAGTATTTCCTATTTGATGGGTCACAACTTTTAACCTTTGAAAAGTCACAACCAAATTCATATCATCACTATTCATGAGAACCTCAATTGATTTATTTGCAACTTTTTAGATATGCTTGGGGAAAAGGAAATTCTTTAACTTTTAGTTCATTTTTTTCTATCATGCACATCTCACAAAGTTGTTTATTGATTATTGTAAGCATACAATTTTAAATTTTAAAGTTGCATTCTTCTAATTATTGGGTTCAAATTCATGTTTAGAAATAGGATGAATATCTATGAAGTTTATTGTTGGGAAGGTTGATTTGTGGTCTCTTAATCTCCAATAATCCAATGCCCTTATAATCTTTAATAAGACTTGCATGCCTTGAGTTTTTTGTGTGAGACTTAGTTGCTACTTCCCATTTTCTTTTGTCAATAATTTTATGATGTTTTCTTTATTTGTGTAATAAATGAACCATGAAGCATACAAGTGAATGAGAGCATCAAGCATACATGTGGAATGGTAGATTTCTTCCTCAATGATATAAAGCATGAAGAATACACTTGAAGCATGAAGCATGGTAGCATGGAGAATCAAGCATACACATCAATTTCCTCCATGAAGTACATGAAGTATGAAGCATGAAGGATTACTATATTCATATGATTGATTTAATGTTCAATAATATTATAGGACAATAATGTACAAACTTTATTATATATTTATAATTATAGAAAAGAAGAGTGCATGGAAAACACTTGGATTTTAAATATTTGAAAAAAAACATCTAAAAATATATATTGAAGCATGGATTTATAATGAAAATATGAACACCATCAATAAAAAAAGATTTGTATTAACCAAATATCCATGTAGGCATACATCATTATATGCCGATATAAGTATAAAATATATACAAAATAGCCATATAGGCTTACAAGAATGCCATATAGGAATACAATTTCAAGTATATGCAATACGAAATATGTCAAAAAATTCCATATAGGCATACAACAAAGGACCCCAATCAAAATTTAATTCCCTCCAGGTGAATGAAACAAATGGGTGGCCTTTGTTGGTTGGGTGGATGGTGATGCATATGACACTCATTTACTCTAAACTCAGGGGTTTCTCCTCCTAGGGTTTAGTTCCTCATCAAGCTTTATCTATTACAATAACAAGTAAAGACATTAACATAGAGAAATTACATTATAAAAAATGATATGTTTAACAAAATAACACCTTACCACTGCTAGATGATCTCTCTCCTCAAGAAAAAGATTTGCATGCTCATGTTGTGGTGTACCAATGTCATATAGAAACCATCAAAATATAAATTAAACTATGAATAAATAATCATTTGATTTTTCACTAATTAACAGCTATAACAATGAATGTGATTTGAAATTTACTATTCTACCTCATACCCCCATGAGAGGCATCGATTTTTCTATTGCAGAAGATACACCTTGCTCAATTACCCTATTAACATTTGGAAGCATTTTTTCTTCCATAATCTAAAAATAAAACAAAAAATTATCTAATCATGGAAAGTAGAATAGTGATGTAGGTCATGGCTTATAATGTATGAGATAATCAACAAAATTTTGAGTACTTATTGAAATATATATTTCTTACTATTATGCTTACTATTTTCCCTATCCATAGCTTTTTCGAAAACACCTATTTTAGGATTTTATCCATAGCAATAAGGTGGAGAACTATTTGATAAAATTCTTTGGTAGACATGCACAAAAAATGTGGTAGCATGAGAAGGTTGTGAATTGTTTTAAAAAAATTCTCAAAGAGATGTTGTCTCATGGTGATGGAATTCCATGACACATTTATTTATCATGGCATTCCATCACCATGAGACCACATTTTTTTGATGCATTTTTTCAAACAATTAATTTCCTTCTCTATGTTATTATGTTGGGATGGGGTGGATGGTATAGTGTGTTCTTGGTTATGATATGGAGGGAGATCATAAGATGAAGAGGGGCAGGTGTTTTGATCATGAGGGGAAGAGGATCATTAGATGGAGTGGAAGGTGTTCTTTGAGACCATATTTTTAGAGCAATCATACAATGGAGTGGAAGAGGTACTTTGATCTAGACATGGAAGGATGTCATTAGATGTAGTGGGGGAGAGGGGATTGTGAGAGGAGGAATGAAGGGATATATTTCTCTTGAGATGGAAAGGTATCATTAGATGAGATAGAAGGGATATGTTGTTCTTGATTCCAAATCAGATCATGAGATGGAAGGGGATAATATGATGGAGTACAAGGGTTTCCTTGATCTTTATATGGAGGGGAATCTATGTTAGCATTATTTGGATTAGGATATGGACATAGTTCCTTTGATATGGATGGTGTCATGAGGGAGGAAGGTTTTATAGACTCTTCAACTTGGATATATGGCTTGATAGGGGATTCATTTAATATTTAGGGTATTAGGGTTTATCTTGATGTAGGAGTGATGAATGTGCATGCATGATATGGGAAGATTTAACCACATTGGTTTTACATGGGGGAAAGACCACCTTTAAAAATAGTCCTTGTAGGAAGTTATTATGAGAGACATGGGATGAATTTGCTTGGTAATAGTGGGGTGATGTGGATTTTAAGGATGCGGGATATGAAAGTGGAATAAGAGGTGGAAACTTCCATGGATTGGTAAATTGAGGATGAGGATGAGGACCTTGAAAAGGATTTGAAGGGGAATTTTGGCTAAAGGCTTGGTTTTTGTTGTCAAAGGAAGGGGAAGGATAAGAAAGAGGAGATGGATTAATAAAAGATGAAAGTAGGGAGGATGGAAGCTTAGCACCAATGCCAAGGAGACACCTAAGCATGAAATCATTATAATTATGGAAGTAGTAGGTGAGGATAAAATTAGTGGCGGTGTATGGGGATGATATGGATGGGACTTGAGTGGAGATTTGGATGGGAGATTGGTGTAAAATTGGAGAATTTTGTCTATTGAAAATGGATTCAAGGTGATCCACAATGTTCTCATTGTCATCATTAGGATTATATTTGGGTTAGTCAAAAAGGCTATCCTCATCATCATTGGTATGGTTGGGTTTAATTGGAATGGATGAATCTTGATTAGAATAGATTAGGTGGGAAGTAGGATAGATTAGATGGTTAGACACGGTGGAGGATTGATTAGAAGAAAGATTGGTATTGATTTTGGATGAGGATGGAAATTAGGATGATAGATTAGAAATGAACTTGGGGATTGGAAGAATAGGATCTAAGGATGAAGATGGAGGATGGGATCATATTTTGGGATTAGATGGATGATGGGATCAGATTAGTTATGCTATGTGAAGTAATTGCATCACTACTTATTTTGAATTCTAAAAAGCTTTATTGTAATTGAAATTTTGTCATCTATCAACATCTAGTTATTAGTTATACAATGTGAAGTAATGCTTTGAGTTTGAAAGATGTGCAATGAAATGTAATCAATGATATGAATATAAACTACATAAATCTATTAAGTACAATTCACTAGTTAAACTATTTATTCTATTACTTGAGTGAAGGTTTGCACTCCACTACCATTGGGAGGTATTTCCATAAAATCTCCAATATTAACCTATTGAACATCCAAAATCAAATATTTGAATACCATTCATATAAAAATTCTATTCACATGTAATATTTATAATTTTTTACTAGTTACATATCTCAGCAGTAGATGCAACTTGGAGTAATAAGGAGGTGGAGGGCCAATGAAAACAATATGAACACTATGACCCTAAAATTTAATTACAATCATTAAACTAAATTAGTTAATATTTCATTTTAAAAATGGAATTTAATCAATTAAATTCAATGAACATGATAACATTTACCTAAGTATTGAAGCTAAAAGCTTTATTCAACATGGCATCTATCATTGCCAACTGGTCACATGCAGACATAACCTACACACTAGTATCTTGACTATCTTTGGGGTTATATGTATAGGTGGAACTACAAGCCTGAAAAATATGGGGTGAAACCCTACCCCTCAAAGTCTCCCTTGGTTCATGCTATACTCTAGTACTCACATGATTTATGATACTCTAGGTCAGAGAACTAATAGACTATAGATTATCTACCTCAACACTCTCCTTCACAAAGGAAGGGATATCAATGTGCTCATAAGTAGGTCTAGCTAGTGCTTGTCTTGCTAGCCACTAGGACCGAGACATGCACCTGGTCTATCCTATGTCAACCCACCACCTCTCCCCTAGAAGTCTCGCATATCAAAATAGTTGGGGATTTTGTTCAAGACAAACTCATAGTAGATTTTCCTCAAGAAATATTAGGGTACCTCGTTATTGTTGCATGACAGATGGTCAAAAAATATCCACCACCTCTTCCAAAAATTTAACTTTATCCCATGGTGGTTGCACCAATGGATAGGAAACCTCTTGCTTGTAAGGTCAAGAGGTTGATTTGTACGTAGGTCAGTGAATAGTGAACACAAGTCATATTTTGTAATTTTGTAATTTTTTACTTGTTTGTAGGATAGTTTATCTGCATAAAAATATCTATACTCCTACCTCTTATCTTCCTAACTACTTAATTTCTTTCTAATTGCATCTACATGTGTTAACATAGCTTGAAGTGAATTTTCAAGTGTGGTTCTTTCTGAGGTTGAGCTTACAAGATTGTTCAACTTCACAATTAACTCCTCAATTTTATTTTATTTTTTCATTTTCCCCCATTAAATTTTGTTGAGTTCGAGGAGGATGTTGAGGAATTGTTGGAGGAGTTTGTTGATGTGGTTGTTCATCAGGATTTTGTTGGTGTGGTTGTTCACGAGGAGGAGAAGGATTTTGAGGAGAATCAGGTGGATTTTCAACTCCTAAAAGTTAAAGAAATTATCAAAAACATATTATTTCTCTAGCTATTTAACAAAAAATTCACAAAAAAAAATAAAAGCTTATCCTTTAAGCTCCCCATCGACATGGTAGCATTCTATCAAAGAAATAACAAAGATTCGGTGACAAGACTGATGAATTTGGGGTCTCCACAAGGCGAGCACACCTTGGAAGGGTTTTCAGGCCACAAATGGAGGAAATGTGACAGTGTAAAAATGATTTCAATTTTTTTTTCTTATAACAACTCATAAGATGCTCGCGTTATAGGCTCGGTCACACCAAGCCATAATGCAAACATGTTATAATGCACTTGCATTATTTCTTTTCAATTTTTTATAAAAGGTTGGACACTTTTTGGGCCCCCAACTTTTTGCACTCACCCACATCATAGGTAGGAGTTCTTGTGAATGGATGTAATATTTGAAAAACCCACACAAATATGATCTATCAATGGTTAAAATCCATCAGCCTAGAAAAAGAAGGCATGAGGATCTTTTGCAAGGCTTCTTGAAGCATACCTTGGTAAATCAGAGTAGTATGAAGAAAATCCCAAAGTGAGATCATGGTGGGAGTAACATGAAGTTTCTCAACAAGATGATACTTGCTCAATGGCTTAGCTACACATTTAGGTGCTTGAGGTAGGATTGATCGAGAAGGTGGTAAAAAAGTAGGTTGATTAATATTTTGTTGGTTCTTTCTTGTATTATATGTATGGGATACTGCTCTATAAGAGGGAGCCTTAGATTGTATAAATCTTGTGTAAAAGTCTAGCGTGTCACTTTTGACAGGGACACCAGAAATAGAATAATTATTTTAGGAGATGGGCTAGTAAGAGTAACATAAATGACTAGTCTCTTAGGCCTTTGAGGGGAGACAAAGGCTATGACTACATATACAAACTCTTTGACTTGCGAAGAAAAATATTTTGATGAAGAATTTTTCTTATCAAATGTTTGAGTAGAAAGAGATGCATCTAAGAAATCATCTAGGGAATAATCTAACATATCAAAAAGCATTGAAATTTTGGAGAGAAAGATCTTATATGATTTCCTTCATGTTGGATTCACCAAAATGTAAAGGATGTAATTCAATACTATCAAGACTACAATGTCCTAAGGATAAAATAGCCCTCAATTACCTCAGGGATCAAAGCTCAAGTGATGGGATAAAGAATGAAGAGTATTAGCACAATTTTATCGAATAAATGCTGAACTACTAATGAAAAGAATAACAAAATCACTTAATTACAAGAATCTAGATTATAGAATTAAAATCTCTAATATATAGAAATATAGAGTGCTCAAATTATAGATTTTACGATCAAGAGGATTAGCCCTTGGTCATGGATGACAACGTGGTGTAGGAATGTCTACACCATGCATTATCGCATCTAATGGAATAAAAATAAAATTCCAAAACCTAAGAAGTCCATTTTGTCAAATCTGTACATATGCACACAAATAAAATGAGAAAAATATTGGGGGTTGTTTTGAGGCTTGCCTCAATCAAACCCCTATTTTGTTTTTTCCACTTCCATGGAAAACTAGATAGTATCAAGATAGTTAAAAATGTATAAAGTAAAATTCATGTGATAGAAAAAAAACCTCACAAAGGAGGATAAATTTTATCACAAATGTAAAAGATGTGTGATAGAAACAAACCCTGCAAGGAGGAGAATCTCTATAATGAATAAAATAGATGAGATCAAATAAACAAGATCAAATAAATGAGATGAGATAATGTGATAGAAATACCAAAAGCTCTTGGCTTCCCTCTAGGATAGATAGATCTATGGTAGCAATGCATGTAAGAGAAGCCTTGGCTAATGCTTGAGGAAAAAATCTGGTAGAACTTCACTATGAGGAAAGAGATCAAATGAAATTGAGAGTGAAAATTTAGGTTTTATGTGGCTGCATGGGAAAAAGGACCCATTACTCATGCTTCCTTGTCATTATGATGCATGACATAGGTAATGGACACAAAATATTCTCATTTGAATATGACGCATCACAAGGATGTCCACACATCACACATGTTTCCTACTAAAATATTTGCACGAGTAAAGTATTCAAGCTCTTAGTGCTTCATCTTTGTTACCTATGAAGTCAAAATCATGAATTTTTGATTTATAGTTTTTTGTCATAAATGTAGTGGGCATGAATGCACAAGTGTTAAATTACACAAGGTGAAACTTTATGACACTATACAATAGAGGTGAGTAAATACAAATTTATTCATTTATATTTGACACTAATAATCGACCAAAATCTATTGCATAATTTTATTATAGATTTTAGAACAATCACTATGATCATGCCTAAGAATATTGTTGATGCCTTGAAATTGGTGTAAACACATATAAAAAATAGAAGAATGCAATTAGATGGGAAGAAGGTCTAAATAGTAGGCATCATTAATAATCTAGCACTCACATTATATTCTTTTCATAATATCACCAAACATCAATATTCCATGATAATTAATGTTCCCAAACATTTGGTCTATATTTATAGAGCAATGTACCTCTCTCTAGATTTGTCTTTTATTATACTAAGAACCAAATATAGTTTAAAATTATATATTGTATCAAATTTGATCCATAAACAACACATTACCCATGAGGTAATGACTAATTTAGAACTCTCTCATTATATGTTCTAAAACGAAGAAATATGAATGCAAAAATATTAGAGGGAGAAGGTGACTATAGCGTTCTACTATCAAATCAATGCATTGATAAATTGGCAGATGTAGGATGACAATGTGACCCCTATGAAAGTTTTTATTCAAATAGACTAGGAATTTATGTGATACATGATCAAGATTAAATTATCCAAGAGCCTAATGATCTTCTATGGCCTATTGGATAATTGAAATCTCTTCTAAATTATGGAAGATATATAAATGGATGGATCCAGATGCACTAATAGGTCAACAATAGGAATATTTATTATTTCTCTCAAGAGAAGGAAATCTATTAGAGAATTTCAGTTCAAATACATTTGTACCAATAATGAAGATGAAAAGTAGTCATTAATGCATGAATCCTTTTGATAAAAACCTAGAAATTAATGAATTATAGATAATATAGATTATAAATTTTTTATCAAAAGTAAAAGGGAAGGTCACCACCAAATATGTTAGAATGAGATCACAATATCACAAAGTATGGGGCCTCTTTGAAAGTTTAGAATATATATTTTTTCAATTAGCTCCAATAACCCAAAACATGGAAGTAGATTGAATGACTTAAATTGGATCACACTTTGATCCAACAAAATATCTTCTTACAAAAGGAGATTATGTTAAAATTATAATAAAAATTCCGATTCTAGACATTCAATACCATTGACAAGTATTTGAGAGTGATACTTAATTTTTATTATTTTTCCAATAGTCAAAAAAATTCGCATAACCATTATAACTTAAAATTGAGGCCTATGAGGACTAAATTGTGCAATCAAACAAGTTTCTAAAAAGGTTAATCGCTCTCAAAACTCTATTCACCTTTAATGATGCAAAAGTATATAAAAGGAATTTTACTTATAATAAAAATAATATGTCACAATAAACCTTTCCATGAAAAAGGTCATTATGGAGAGAATTTTGACACAAAAGGAGATCAATATGTTGGCTCATATTTGTGAAAAATGGTGATTACAAAGAGTAGAAAGAGTAGAAAAATAATATAGTTCAAAATGCTATTGATCTATCTACAAGTTCAAAACCTATTAGATATATAACAAGTGAAAAAACAATCCAAGAATTGAATCCCTAATGAAGCAAGGTCTCACCAAATTGATTAAATCAAATATTATCTTCCCTATCAAAAATTCTACACGGGTATCAAATTCGGCACTTGTTGGAGAGATAGATGGGAAAATAAAGCTCTATGTAGATTTTAAGGATCTAAATAGGGCCTCACTAAAACATTATTATCCCCTTCCTTTGAAGCAACAAATATCATAAACAATGGCTAAACATAATATTTTTCTTTATTAGATGGGGTTTTTTTTGGCTATAATAAAATTTGGGTTAAGGAAAAGAACCAACACAAAATAAAATTCACCATTGAACGAGCAACATATGTATATGAAAAAATAACATTTTGGTCTACCAAGGGTAGGTAAAAATTTCAAAGGACCATCAATATTTTATTTAGTAAACTCATAAACAAGATCATCCTAATATACTTGGATAATATCAATGTATTCTCAAAGAAGAAAGAGGGTAAAAGTATAAAGTCATTTCACACTTTTATAAAAGAAAAAGTCAATCCTAATTCAAATTTTTTTCTTGAATCACTTAAAAGTTATATATATTTTAAATTTTCAAATGATGCAAAATAATTAAATGCATTTTTTTAGTGTATTTTATGTTTTATATTTTTAAGAAAAAAATTAAAAATATTTGAATATAGTTTTTTATACATTTGACATTATAATTTAGTTGCTATGATAATGATGATAAATGAGATGCCACTTTTTATATAGTAACTTTTATTTTCTTTCCTTTTTTTTTTGTGTATTTATAACTTGAAACTTCAGTTCATGGATTATTTTGTCCCCATTTTGATAAATATATCTTTTTTCAATAAATATTAAAATTTGGGCTTAACTAAAGCACAATTAATTTCATTAGACATCACATTTTGTCTTATTTATTCAAAATAGATAAGAAAATATATCATCTTGACATACAATCTTTTATATAGTGCATCATATGTTTTTCAAATTTTTAGTAAATTTTATTATTTTTGTTTACAATAAAATCAACCTTATATTTCGGTGCTAATCACCTTATTTTAGAAAAAGTAAAATCTAAAATCTAAACAATAATAGAAGTACTAAAAAAGTATACTTTTGAAATCTAAATTTATAGATCTACAAAGGGGTATTTTATATTTAAAAAATATTTACATGAGTAGAAGTTGTTGAAACATCAAGCTTTTCAAATAATGATGCAAGAAGAAACAACCCATCCACAAACTCACAAAAAATAGAAGTTAAACAAAGAAAATCAGATGCATTCAAATCTGAAAATGATGTGCAACCATGTTGAAACAATTACAATTTTTATTCAATAATATAATCAACAAAATAATTTTTATAAAGTTTGGCTCTCCATGGCCATTCTCTCTCACTTGTCCTTAAACTCAATCTTCATCTCTACTTCTTGCAAGATTTGAAAATATGCTCTTAGAACTTCCATGTTACTATCCTCATCTCCACCTTACTTCCATATAGTCTTCTAGCTCTCCCTCTCTCCTTTTTTTAAAACTTTTTGATGAAATAAAAAGTAATTAAATGCTCACCCAAAGTGGCATCCCACTCCCTCAATAAAATATGCATTTTAATAATTTAAATCTATGTTGGAATCTTCTATGTTTGGCATTCAAAACTATTCTCACATTTTTCTGAAGATGCCCTCCAAAATGAAGGTCTAATCATAGATTTTTTAGTCAATAAGGTCAAAATTACTCTTCTCTTACCAATCCATACCCCTGGGTCTTCAAATTAATGATGATATAAATTCTAATAATTTAAATCTCTGTTGGAATCTTCTATGTTTGGCATTCAAACCTGTTCTCACGTTTTTTTGAAGATGCCCTCCAAAATGGAGGTCTAAACATAGATTTTTTAATCAATAAGGTCAAAAATACTTGCCTCTTACCAATCCATACCCATGGATCTTGTAAATTTATCTTTGTAATAGCTAAAAGAAATAATTTAATCATTTATTTTTTTACCCGGAGCGATTACATGGAGAAAAGGTGAAATTATGCCAATAATTTAAAATCCTTCATCACTGTCTATTTTGACTTTTTAATTTGCTTCAAAATATAGATATGAAATAAATAAAATCCATCAAACATTACCTTCTAAGACTGCATAGATAATTTGGAAAAAAAATTCAAACATGTGACTTCGATGTTATGCAACGAGTGACAAAAAATGACTTTTTGCATAACTCTTATCCAAAAGCTCATATTCACATGAAACTTTGTCAAGATATGAATAATATCATTAGGATGATTCTCTCGAAGTATTTTTCTCCAGCATTTAAAAATATTGAAAATTAATTGTTTCCATGGCCTAATTTTAAATTCTCCCAATCCATGATGAATTTGGTCACAAAAATTTCACCACATATGCATAATTTATCCAATGATATATCATCTAAAGGATTTCAACCCAACTCATAGATTTTTGGAAACAATTGTTTCCATAAAACTTTTTGTGGGAGCCATAAAACTGGAATAGAACAAAAACTCAAATTTTGAAAATTAAATCACATGAGAGGTTTTCCAATACAAAGAGATGCCTGAAAAGACCACAACACACCAAAACTGAAGAAAATAAAAACAAATATTTTTGGGCGATGCAGGATTGCCTATGGACCTAAATACTCCTGCATCAAATAATTTTAGTATTTTAGTAAATTGAGATCAAAGTGGTGCCACATATATGGGTATGTGCAGGATCATCATGGAAAAAATAGGCCCTTAAGTGGTGAAAAATTTAGAAAAATCAAAGTTAGGCAACTTAACATAAAAATTTGAATAGTTATCTATATTATTTGAAAAATATGTAAGAATAGAATTTGTAGAAAATTGAATGAAGTTTCTAAACTACTAGGTTTATTTTTTATTTTTTAAATCTATTTGGTGAAAATTGAATTTCAATGCAGTAGTACTTAAATTTCAGGGAAAAAATAAAAGTAGGTGTCTATCTGACCACCCTAACCACAATAAAATGCTAAAAAAATTTATAAGATTTTAGATATAAGTAGAGGACTCATGTCCCAATGTGATGCATATTTTTTGTAATTTTTTCCAAGTAAATAATTAATTATAATTTTTTATTACAACTTTTAAAAAATATAAAACTTCATGTGACCACCTTAACTTGGTCAAAACTTCATGAAATTATTTTTTTAATCCTGTAGTATGTGAAGCATAGAATGTGACACATATTTCAGATTCAAAAAATGTGATAACGTTTGAAAGCTATAGATGTTTTTTAGTCAGCCCATCAATCAAGACTTTAGTTGTAATTCAAATAGAAAATGAATAATAATTATTTATTAAATTCAAAATAAAACATAATTTATATTGGTGGAAAGATGAGAATCTCCTTTAAAAATTATTTTTGTTTCATCAATTTTGGGTAAAAAAAGTCATTAGCCACATACCCTACACATACCCATCATATCGCCACTTTTTGGCCCATCATGATCCTACACATACCCATATGGATTAAGTAAATAATTTTAGTTGGAATAGATATGGTCCATATTTATTTTAGTTAGAATGAATTTTTCTAAACCATATGTTTGACCAAAAATGATTTTTAGTTGGAAATTCTTAAATTCACCTATGTTGATAAGTTGTCTAAAAGTGTGAAACAAATTTATACATTTATCCAAGAGCATCACTTTAAACATCTAGAATGTGTTTTTTAGAGCTATCAAGAATTTGGGATTTCTTTGAACCCCAAAAGGTACATTTTTGGATTCCCTCAAGGTAAAATCTTACCTTGAGACGTGTTATTTTTAAAGGTAATTTTGCTTATATATATAGAGTATAAACTATTTTGAACCTACCATTACTGGTGACCAAGAAGGCAACTTAATCCTTCCTTGGAAAGATCAACCTTGGTGGGAGGCTTATCCTTGATTTTGTAAGTCTAGTGTGACCTATAAGTTATCTATTAATGAGGATAAACAATTTAAATGGACTCTTGAAGGAAAATAAAATTTAACAAAAAAAAAGAGAAAACTATATCAAATACTTTAGCCTTGATAAACCCTAAATTTTCAAAATATTTTATAGTATATGGTTTTGGAAGTGATCATAGTATTATAGAAATCTTGACACACAAGGATGGATTTGGAAAATGGGAGCACCCTATAACTTTAATATCAGTAACCATCAAATAGTATGAAGTAAAATATAACTTTTTTGAGAAATAGATTTATGCTTTAGTTAAAGGTCTAAAAAATTCAAAAAATGTGATATCAAGAAATAAAGTTATGTAATTGGGTGATCCCTGAATACTATTTTACACTTTTTGGCCAAACTTGGCATTGAAATGAACTTTTTGAACTTTTTCTTCACTTTCAAACACCTATAGTTGCTAAACTATGAGGAATTTGAAGATGATGAAAACTAGTGATTTGTGAAATTTTTTCTATAGATTGTAAATATATATTTAAAAAAAAAAAAAGAATAAAATTGCATTGTTTTTTCTATATCCTTCGATAACTAGTTTTTAATGGTAAAACCATTTTAGCGAGTGACATGTACTTACGAACACATAACTTTTTTTCTATGAAGAATAAAATTCTTTTTTTTTTTGAGTTTAGATTCGTAACTTCAATATCTAGTGCATGCAATTGGTTTCATAGTGTTTTATTGAATATTTTTTCTTGATTAAGTTTTGAAGTCAAACTAGTTATAATTTAGACATAGGTTTGCTTGGCTAACACAACATTTTTTGTATGCATCGAAATTCTTTTTTTTTTAGATCAAGGACATCAATATCAAGTGCATAGATATTTTTTAGATTTTTTGGTAATCTACTATTTTTCACATGTGTAGAATAGAGCTTGATTTTTGGTGAAAAACCTACATTCACAAGAAATAAAAAAATATAATAATCAAATTAAATATATTTAAAATTATACATTTTGGGAAGATTATAATAAGGAATGCATACTTAAAAAACTAAATTTTAAATGAATTCATTTGATCCACCAAATGGTAAATCAAAAGTGGTTTTTTATCAACATTTTGATAAGTGTAAAGGAGACTCCATTATAGGTATAGTTTAAAACTAGCAGGGTTCTATCCAAGGGGGTTTTGATCTAAGGTGGTTTGATCAAACCCTCTTCAATTGGAATCCTTTAAATGAAACTTTTCAAGGCTTAAATCATTATATTTTTAAAAAATATGTGATTTCAGCAAAAATCAAGATGCCCCAAAAAGTGTAAACCACTATTGTGGGATCACCCAATTTTTTATACACCCTTATATTAGGGAGTATATCATAGAGAAACAAATAAGTGAGAAAAGAGAAAATTGGTTCACCACAATAATAGAATATGATATTTCCATAAAATCAACCAATCTTATGAAAGGTAGAGCATTGTTTCAACATATTATTGAAAACATCAAACCATAATATAAAAATGAAAAAATTCTTAGGTTCCAAATTTTATAATTTTTTCTTGAGATATGGACTTTGTTGAAAACATCCTCAAATTATCATTCACAAGTTAATGGTTTGGAAAAATAAAAAAATAAGAATCTAAGCACAATAACCAAGTATATGGGTTCAAAGAACTAGAAGGAATTACACCAAAATTTGAAATTATCCCTATGGGTTGATCAAATTATTCCCAAGAATAATTGCGACATCCTCATATAATTTGGTATTTTTAAGTGATCCTTCCAATCTCATTAGAGCTCACAACATTGCATATGGTTAAATAATTGATGATTGAGGAAGATGGAGCCATGGAGGTAAGAATGATAGAGTTAATTTAACTAGAAGAGAGAACAAAATTTGTTAGTGTAGGTTTTTATTCCTAGTTGGGTTATTTATTTTCCTATATTCCTAGGTTTTTCCTACACTTTAATTAAGCTTGCTTAGGTTATATTATGTGAGTATTAGTATATTTATACTCACCTTATTAGTGTTAAAGGGGTACTTTATCTAATTAGCTCATTCTTAACTAGTTCTCCACTAAAGTCCTCTTCACACTAGCTTAACTTTACATAGGGATAAGGTGGTTGAGCTTTTAATGACATGAGTTGTCACACCTCATAGGATGCCAACACTTGTCATAATTTGGTTGCATCTATCTCTCCCCTTGGCCTATATAACCAAGGCATTTCCTTTGTAATCTCAATTCTCAAGCTGAATATGTCAAGTTGCTTTTGCATCCTCATAATGCTATTTTACTTCTGGAGCATTTGCATTACTCTCGTGGAGACTAAATTTGTGTTGTTATTTTGATCTTGTGTCATTTGCTTTCACAATTTCATATCTATTAAATTTGCACTAGTTTTGAGGGTTATTCATCTTTTTAGATTCTAACATGGTATCAGAGTAGTTCTAGTGCAATATAGATTGTAGTTTCCTTATTTGAGAGTTTTTTGGGGGAAGCTAATAAGCTTTTTTGCAATTTTCTTCAAAATATCGTATGCTCTTCTCTTACATTTTTTAATGATTTAAAAAATATGAAAGGATTTATGAAGATCCTGTTAAAATTATAGGTTTTATTATGTCGTTGCTTGACTTAGGTAGCTGATTGAGCATTTACAAGCCCTTTTTTCATTTCAAGGGTTGTTTTTTCTTGTTGGGAGCATTATTTTACACTAGATCTATATTTTCTATACAATTTAAAGAAAATCCACCATCTGGGTTTTGTTTGCAGCAGAAAAAAACCATTTAGGTTGCTACTAGTTTTTGCATCGAGGTTATATATTTTGTAGAAATTGAAATTCAATGTTTTAGTAGACCCTCCCTTTGTTGATAGTTGCAGATTTGAAGGCAGTTTTCAAATGCTTCATTCTCACTCATACTGGCTCTGTTTCTCAAGCATTTTTTTTTATTTGGGATATTTTCTCATTCTCTTTGCACCATTGCAAGCGTTATTTGGTTTTGATGTAGTGATTTTTCATAAATTATAGATTTTCACCCATGACACTACATAGTTCTCATTTTGGGAACTTCAAAGACTCATAACTTTCTCATACGATCTCAGATTGAGGTGATTCTTTTTTTGAAAGTGCATAATTTTTTGAGTAGATCGTAGTGGTGTTGTTAGTTTCACTTGGATTAACTCCAATTTTATACTTTCAACATACACCTAATGTGTGAGAATTTTGTAAAGCATTGAGATCACGACCACTAAGTATTATTGCTAGTAGAAGTTGTAAATGCACTAATTATAAAGTTCCAAAGCATATTTGCTTGGGGGGTTCTTTATTTGAGTTAAAAGAGGGGTTTTCTTGTGTATGTTCTCTTCTTTTCAGCATCTCTTTTTTGCATTTATTCATTATGGATCAAACAATAGTACCCATATTAACTCCTTACAACTACATTGAGTGGAAATCACACATGACAATCTACTTAAGGAAAGTTGGATTACATAGGATAACAACGGGACTTGAAACTGAACCTACTAAAGATGAAGATAAGTCTAAGTGGTTTAACAAGTGTGATGAGGCCTATGGAACATTGTGTTTGTCTGTTTCTCCTAATTTTCTATTCCACATTGAGTCTTTAAATTCACCAAATGAAATCTAGACAAAGCTAGAAACACTATTTTGTACACAAGATTCAATGAGGGGTCATATGTTGTAAAATGAACTAATTAGTTTAAGTCTAGGAAATTTCGACACAATTCAAGATTTTTTCACAAAATTGAAACCACTAAGGTTGCAGTTAAAACAATGTGATATTGATAAGAAATCTATGAACAACTGACTCTTATTATTCTCTCTAAACTAAGTTCAAAATATTTTGTCTTTGTTTCTACCTTCTATGCTACTAAGGGTGCACTTGGGACACAGTTCACTATGCCATCTTTGGATTATTTCGCTATCTCTCTCACATGGGAACAAGATAAGCTAATCCAGATGGGCACTCTTAAATCCTCTAAGTCGCATGCCCTGGATGTCAACCAAGGTACAAAAGAATAAAAAGGACAAAGTAGTAACAATAAGGATAAGAAACAAAAGAATAGCAAGGAGAAAAAGGATAAGATTTCAGTTGCTTCAAAAGAAACCAATGAAACCCAATCTTCTAAGGGTGAAAAGCCTAAGAAAGAGAAGGTCAAATGTTCCTATTGTAAGAAACCCAGTCATGATGAGCACAAGTGTTTGAAGAAACAAGTGAATCATTTGACACATATTCTTGAGAAGAATAATCTTAGTGTTCCTGATTTCATCAAACAGAATTCAAAGGAGGGTTCTCACAAGGCCAAAAACAACACTAAGGGGAAAGGAAAGGGGAAGGCCCTTGTAGCTATTGCTTCTCCACCATCCACATGGGTTCTTGATTCAGGCGCTTCACACTACATGACTTCAACTAAAGATGAAATTAAATCTATGGAGCCATGTTCTATTCCTTCCATTATGATGGGTGATGACACTCCACTTGAGGTATGTGGGAGAGGGTTTGTTGATATGGGGGAGGCACATTTCAGGATTTTCTTTGTGTGCCCTCATTATCAACTAATCTCCTATCTATCTATCAAATCACTCACACAGGTATAGGTAAGATATTTGAGTTTACTCCTGATTATGTGGTGATTCATGAGATGCAAAATGATTCTACAATTGCAGTTGGGAGAGCAGATCATTAGTCTCGACTTTTTTTTTCTCTCACTTTGTTCCTGATCCCCCCTCAACTATTCTACTCACTCATTTAAATGATGTGAGTAATTTATGGCATCAGCGGTTTGGACACTTGAACTACCATTAATTACAATATCTCAACAAACAGGATATGGTTATAGGATTTCCTAGACAATTCACTTTTCTAAAGGTGTTTGTCAAGGTTGCATTCTTGGCAAACATCCTAAAGATAATTTTGACAAAGGAAAAGCTTGGAGAGCCTCACATATTTTGGAGCTAGTACATAGTTATTTGGCAGGGCCATTTCCACAACCATCTTTCAATAAATCTTGATATGTTTTGACATTCATTGATGATTTCTCCAGGTACACCATTGTGTACTTTCTCAAGAATTTTTTTGAAGTTTTTGACTCATTCTTAGAGTATAAGGCTTTTGTAGAGAAACAAACTGAAAAATCTATCAAAGTTCTACATACTGAAAATGAGGGGGAGTATTTCAACCATAGATTTGTGTAGTATTGTGCTTCAAAGGGCATTGATTTGCAGTATATAGTTCCCTACAGTCCTCAACAGAATGGAGTTGCAGAATGAAAGAATCAGTCCTTGAAAGAGATGGCTAATTGTATGATTCAATCCAAGTCTTTGGCACCACCATTCTAGGAAGAACCCATTAACTATGTGTGTTATATCCAGAACCGCATTCCCCATAAATTTTTGAAGGGGGTAACCCCTTTTCAAGCTTGGACTGGTTGAAAACTGTCTTAAGCACTTTCGATTGTTTGGCTCTAATGCATGGGCTCGCATTCCAACAGAGAAACGTAAGGCTATGGATCCGTGGAGCAAGCCTTGCATATTTGTTGGTTACCTAGATGATGTCAAAGGTTGCAGGCTTCTTCATCCTACCACACATGAGTTGATCATTGAGAGGAGTGTTCAATTTGAAGAAAGTACTTCTAGTCCTTCTCTCGACACTTCTACCACCATCAGCTTGGAGTCCTTGTATCATAATGATAGTTCTTCAAAGGTTCATAATACTTCAGATCATGATAAGAATTATTCTTCCTCCACTTCATATGTTGATAGTGATCATGAGGATGCACACAGTTCATCTTCAGAGGATGATGATTCTCCTCTAGATTCTCCTCCTTCTCTAGCCATAGGGCCTCTTTGGGCTCATCAGAATTTGCAGTCAATAGGTGATTGGGTAGGGGATCCATCATATCATAAGAGAACAAGATCATAGTTTTAGGATGCTCCACATGCCTTCCTTGCTTCATCTTCTGATCCACAAACTTGTCAAGAATCTTTTGGTGTCCCTGAGTGGGATGCAACCATTCAGGAAGAGTTCAGTTCCTTGGAGAGGAACCAGACCTGCAATCTTGTCCCACTTCCTAAGGGAAGAAAACTTGTTCGATGCAAGTGGTTCTTTTGAACAAAATATGAAGCAAAATGGTCAGTTTAAAAGAATAAGGCTCACTTGGTTCCCAATGGATTCTCCTAAGTTCCAAGGATTGACTACTCTTTGACTTCTACACCAGTCACCAAAATGAATTCCATCTGACTTGTTCTTGCCATAGTTGTAACACATAGATGGGATGTTCATCAGATGGATGTGAAGATTACTTTTCTTCATGGTGATCTTCAAGAGGAGATATACATGGAGTATCCACAAGGGTTTGTTCAGGATTCTTCACTTGTGTGTCATCTTTGAAAGTCTCTCTATGGCCTCTAACAGGCCCCTCGAGCTTGGTATGCCAAGATGGAATCCTTCCTTCTAACAGTGGGTTTCACTCAATGTCATTCTGATCCTAATGTCTACATATTGAAGCAAGATGATACTCACACCTTCTTGGTTCTCTACGTCGATGACTTGTTGATCATAGGGAGTCACTCATCCACCATTTAGGTAGTGAAAACTGCCCTTCATGATCAATTTTCGATGTCAAACTTCGGATTGTTGCACTACTTCTTGGGGATTGAAATCACTCATTCTTCCTCAAGTATCACTCTTGCATAGTATAAGTTTGCACTACACATGCTCTAGAGGTTTCACATGGAAAATTGTAAGCCTGCTCCAACTCCATTTTTGTCAGGGGTCAAACTTGGGGCTAAGTGTTCTTCACCCTTGGTTGATGGAACTTTGTATCGAAAACTTGTTGGTAGTCTCATCTATCTGACTCATACGAGGCCTAAAATTTCATATTCATTAGGCATGGTCTCTTGATTCATGTAGGAGCCACATGAGCTTCACTGGAAAGTAGCTAAGTAGATTCTTCACTACATCAAGGGTACTCACAATTATGGGATTCATTATACAATGGGCATGGATTTTCCTTGGTGGGACATAGATTCAAATTGGGTATGTGATTCTCAGGATCACAAGTCTACTCTAAGGTATTGCTTCTCCCTTTGTTTCGGTCCAATTTGTTGCTCAAGCAAGAAGCAGTCTGGTATTGCTCTTTCATCTAGAGAGGCTGAGTATCTAGGATCAGTTAATGTTGCTACTGAGGCCATCTGGATTTAGAAAATTCTCACTAAGTTTTTCATTCCCTTTTAGAAGCCAATATTCATCTATTGTGACAACTAGAGTGCAATTTATATCTCTTGCAATTCGGTCCATCATCAACGAACCAAGCAATCAAGATCCATATGCACTAAATCTGGGAGTTGATTCATAGTGAGATCATTGATCTCAAGTACTATCTGACATCATATCAGACTGAAGGAATCTTCACCTAACCCTTCACTAAGAGAAAGTTCCTTCATTTGTGAGCTTTCTTGGGGTGCAGTTATTTTCATCCTTGGGGGGGGGCTACTTAGTCCTTCTTTTCTTCTTTTCATCTCTCTTTTGGGGAGGAGTTTTTTCCCACTAGGTTTTCTCCTTTTCTCTAGTTGTGAGAGATTTTTCTACATTTTATTTGTACATGGGTACCTAACATGGCCTCATTTATCGGGACCCATCTTCTCCTACATCCTCCTAAGCTATGCTTAACGGGGGGTGTTAGTGTAGGTTTTTATTCCTAGTTGGGTTATTTATTTTCCTATATTCCTAGGGTTTTCATACACTTTAATTAAGTTTTCTTAGGTTATATTATGTGAGTATTAGTCTATTTATACTCACCTTGTTAGTGTGAAAGGGGTACTTTATCTAACTAGCTCATTCTTAACTAGTTCTCCACTAAAGTCCTCTTCACACTAACTTAACTTTACATAGGGATAAGGTGGTTGATTCTTTAATGACATGAGTTGTCACACCTCATAGGATTCCAACACTTGTCATAATTTGGTTGCATCTCTCTCCCCTTGGCCTATATAACCCAAAAATTTCCTTTGTAATCTTAATTCTCAAGCTGAATATGTCTTTGCTTTTGCATCGTCATAATGCTATTTTGCTTCTAGAGCATTTTCATTACTCTCGTGGAGACTAACTTTTTGTTGATATTTTGATCTTGTGTCATTTTCTTTCACAATTTCATATCTATTTATTTGCACTAGTTTTCTAGGTTATTCATCTTTTTAGATTCTAACAAAGTTCACTAAGGGTTCAATGGCTTGAGATCAAAAAATTGTTAAGCAATGATTTAGAAAACATTCCCTTGAACTCGTTTTCAAGATTGGGGACTCATTCCTCAAATTAGAGAAAATAACAATGAAGCCTAATCACCATTGTAGTTATTATTTTCTTTGGAGTGAGGAAAGAACAATGAAGCCTAATCACCATTCTAATTTTTATTGTATTTGTAGTGATCCTTGGACCATCACATTATTTAAAGAATATAATTCTTCTCACCTCATGAACAAAGTTGATGAGATCCTTGATATCCCTCTTAACTAGAGATATCCCAAGCACCATGATTATGGTTCATATTCATCTGCATTGTTTATATGTACTATATTTTTCTATTTTGTTTCACATTATTTTTATCTTCTCCAATAGTTCTTAGTTGTTTGTGTAGTAAGGAATTTTAGCCACCTAGCTATTATTGCAATTTTCAAAACATTCCTACAAAAAATTTAAATCTTAGTGTTATGCATGAGTCTACAAGGAAACATTAGTTCCCAATGTTTCAACCTGAACTATAGTTTCAATTTCCTTGGGTGTCACACCACCAATTTCACATTTATCCATCTTGCCACATCTTAATGATGAGGTTTCTAAATTTAGTAAAATCTCCCAAAATGGTCAACAACTAGCCTAATCAAAGAGAGTTAATGAAATATGTCATGCTAAAAAGTCATTAGAAGTGGATACTTGCCACTATTATTACCATAATTTCCATGTGGATTTTTTTGTCATTGGATTTCCATATCTCTAATGACACCAAAATTAAAGTTCAAAATACTAAAAAAAAAATTCAAAAAAGAAAATTAAAGCAGAGGTATGATTGTAACATATTTGTAATGCATTATTAAATGATAGAATACCTCTTTATAGTAAGAATTCTAAAACAAGGGAACAACTAATTGGTTTGTGACTTGCTAAAAGTATAAGATCAAGCATTCCTAGATTCCTTGCTTCCATATTTATCTTTGATCAATAGTGTAAATTATGCAACATTGAGGAAAAGTGTCAAGTGTCATAATATTTAAAGAAAAATATGAAAAAGAGAAAAATAGATCCTAGGAATCATTAACGTTTTGAGTTCTCTATTGAGTTCCAAGAGGTATTAAACATACACGTCCACTCCAACACAAATGAATGCACCGAAACTAGTGAAAAATATCAAAACTACAGAAAGAAAATCTTCCAACCCATCACTAGTCTTTGGGATTGTAAATAATATTCCTATCATATCCTTTGAAAATAATCAGTAAGAAAACCTGTTAATATTTTTCCAAATAGAAACTTCAATGCTCGAAAACCATAAATAAAACATTACCATATGAATTTAAAAGTTCCCCAAATCAAACAAAAATTGAATAATTGTAAAAAATAAAAAAACTTATAAAAAAACAAAAAAAACAAAATTAGAATCACCAAATAAACATAAAATTTATCTCACAATAAAATATCTCTACATAAAAAAATAAAAAAAAAATAAACTCTAGATATTACAAAATATCATATATGAAGAAAAAAACCCAAATAAATTGCATGGTGTGTGAATTAGAGAACTTTTTTTTGTCGAAAAAGCATTGAAGAGGTGAAGGAGCATTGTTTTGAGGGTTTCGATAGTAGTATTTTCTACAAATTTCTTGCACCTTTTTTGATAGTTGTCAAAATTTTCTGATTCATTTGTGGAAAATTTGAATGGAAGACTCTCTAAGCACATAGATTGGCTCTTTCCTACATATTTTTCTTGCAATGTGTAGATTTTTGTTTCTTGTTAGGTTTCTTTCACATAGTTCAAAACTCTTGTCTTGGCATCTTCTAGTGTTTTTTCTCTCTTGGAATGAACAAAGGCAAGGGTCTATACAGAAAACAAAATTTTGTAGCATTCTTTGTAAACCCTAGCTATTTTTCCTAGGAATTTTTTTGGTTGCTTCCTACCTTGATGTGGCTAAAATCTATGGCAAGGATGACTCAAGAGGTTTCTAGCTTGCATCCATCATAAAAAGGAGGAGAATCCATACCTATAGTAGAGGAAACAAACCAAGTTGAGGCTATGAACCCTAAGGTCATGTCTTTGGAGAAAAAACCCCATCATTTTGAATGAAGAAGTGGATGAACCTATGATAGAAAACCATTTGAGTAAAACCCTAGAAATTCAACTTCTCGATAATGTTATTGATGTAATTATAGAATGTTAATATAGAACTATTTTTTTTTAATAGGTGTGCTTGTTGAAGTTGAATTCTATAAATGGGTAAAATTGAACTGAGAAAACCAGGGATGGGAAATAGAAGGTTTGAGAGGCCTTGGTAATGGGTATGTTTCTTTTATGTTTAAGTTAGGTGACCATGCTCAAGTAGTCTTATAGTATGGTACTTAGGTTATATGAGGAAAAATATGTTATCTAAAAGATTAGAATTTTCAGTTCCACCCTAAAGGTCCATCTCGTTTGTACTATCCCATGTGGGTGGAGTTTCCTTATCTTAACCTAGCTTTTAGACCCTTACTAAAGGACATTGTTGCTTAGTTGGGAAGAGTAATTTGGTGTAAATTTAACTCTGACAAATTCTCAAGCCTAAGGGTTCACCCTAGAGCTTGTGTGGAAGTAGACTTAAATAAACCCTTTCCAGAGAAGATCAAATTGATTAGCCTAGGATTCAAATTGAATCAACCAATTTTATACTTAAACAAGCCAAATGCATTTTTTTACTACTGAAAAGAAGGTCATATGATTCACAAGTGTCCTATCCAAAGGAACAAAATTGTTCAGCCATTTTTGGGTGCTACTCTTTCAAGTGATCATTTGTCCTCTCCTAGTCACTCTCCTCATGTCTCTCAGTCCCCTCTTTTTCTGTCATGTGTCACAAAAATTTCTTCTTCCCCTAATGTTGATAGTCCTCATGTTGTGAAAGATGAGCCAACCTCATCCTTCAAAGATGCTATTAAATTGGATATTTGGAGAATGGTTAGGAAGAGGAAAGATTCATCTCCCCTTTCTATCCCTTGTTCTTCATCTCATTATCATTTCCATTAAAAATATTCTTCTCCTAATGTCCCTTCTCGAGATCCTACCCCCTCTCTGTGTCATTCTTCTCCTTAATCGAGTCCTTGTGATACCACCTTTTCTTCCCCCATCCTCATCACCTTTCCAGATATCCTTCCTCCACCACCCAAGATCATGAGCTGAAGAATACAGATTTGAATCTTGATAATAAGTTCAATGTGCTAACTTAGGAAGATGACTCTTCCCTTCATCATGAATTATAAGATCCTCTCTTGGAATGTGAGATGAATTTCCCTCCCTCCTCAAAAATATAAAGTCAAAGAGGTTGTTATGAAATGGAAACCTAATGTACTTTTCGTTCAAGAACTCAAAATTGGTGGAATTAAGCTTGAAGCATCCTTATGTGAGATTTGGGGTGATTCCTTGTTTTTACACTTCTCATATTGAGAGAAAAGGTGGGATTGTTATTGGGATTTCCCCATGGATTACTAAGCATATTATTGATAAAATTGAGGACCCTTCCCACAACTATTTTTGGGCCCTTACTTTTATCAATGGATAGCTCATCAATTTTTGTTTTATTTATGTCCCAAATTCTACTAAAGAATGTATTGAGTTATGGAACTGGTTGGCTAAGAATTCACTCAATGTTAAGTGGATTATAGGGGGTGACTTTAATATGGTTGAGCATGATCATGATCGCAGTTGACCTAAATAATTTAACCTCAGTGGAGAAGAATTTGATAGTTGGTTGTTTTCTAAATTTCCTTGGGAGTGGTTGATCCTATTCATTATAAGATTTATATCCATTCAAACTAATGGTATACTTGGTCCAATTGTATATTGGGAAGTGATAGAAAGCTAATTAGGCTAGATATATTTTACATATCCCCTATGTTTCCCCTCAATCATGACCCTTTAGGGTTGTATGTTTAATTGGAACTTTCCACCACTCTCTCTAACCATTACCTCATCATTTGCAATATAGGCTTGCCCCCAAGGTCAAACATAAATAGCTTGCTTTCTTTCAAACTTCATGTATCCCACTTAATTAATCCTTCTCAATGTCTAGATTCCCTTTAAGGTCTTTAGAACTCCATCCCAAAACCTAATGAGGGGGATTTCTTGGATAGACTGGTGATGTGCTTCTATAAATAATTGTATCAGTTTCTTGTGCTCATTTGGAAACCAAATATCTTGGCAACACAAATGGAAGGAAACATCCCTCCAAGGAAAACTTGTGCATGACAAAAAAATACTTAATGTTGATCCTAACAATATCAAAATTCAAACCTCCATTGTTGTAATTAAGGCTCACCTACGTAAAATTGATAATTATAAAGGGAAAGGAGCCAAAATTATATCCAAATTACATTAGATAAAGAAAGGAAACAAGGGCACAAAATAGTCTCTTAATTACCTCAACTATAAACATAACAAAGAAATAATTTGTGCTATAAGGGATGAATTCAATATCTTTCAATCTAGTCCTACTGATATTTGTAATATTTTCAAATGATTTTATGATAGCCTCTTCAAAGATGACCAATGGGAGGATATCCAACAAGTTCTTGAGGATATTGTCAAAGACTATATTCATAACAAAATTGACCTAGGGTACAAATAGTATCTTGATAGAACTTTATTGTTGAAAGAATTGGAAAATTCCCTTTTGTCTATAGCCCCTCATAAAATTCTGAGTAGCGATGGGCTTCCTATGGAATCCTATGAGGTTATGTGTCCACACATCAAGGAATATTTTCTATTTATACCTGGAGGCCCTTAATAAAGGTTCCATGGGTCTGAAAATTAATGGTGGCATAATTAATCTCCTTCCTAAAGAAAAAATGGAAGAATTCGTCTCTAGTTGGTGCCCTATCACTTTACTTAATACTTCATACAAAATCATTGCTAGAGCTTTGGCTATTCAAATAAAACTAGTGGTGCAACATATTGCTAGAATAGAGAAAAAAAGATTTATTGCTCACAGATATATTCTTGACGATCTCATGTTAGCATGGGAAACCTATGAATGGGCACAACAAACATGCCAAATTCTATTTTAATTAAACTTGATTTTGATAAGTCTTATGATAGAATTTGCTAGAGTATTATTATTAAAATGCTTCAATGGTTTGGTTTCAGTTCTAAAATTCATTCTCACATTCAAATGTTGTTTTAGGATGCTAATGCTCGAATTATCATCAATAATATGATGTTTGATCCTTTTTTTTAACAATGATCCATTCTCCAAGGATGTCCTTTATCTCCTTATCTATATGCTCTTACGATTGTTGCTTTGGGTTATCTTCTTCAAAGTGTTAGTAATCAGCAACTCATAGTAGGAGTTTATATTCCTCACAATGTCATTGTTATTAATTCTCATTACAATGATGACAATGTACTTTTTTGGCAGAATTTTCAATAGGATATCACTAATCTAATGGAAATTATGGGGCCTTACTACAAAATTTTAGGTTCTAAACTAGCTCATAACAAAATAGAATTCTTAATGTTTAAAGTTGGGGATGTTCCCCAATGGATTCCCAAAGAATGGAAACAAATCAAACATGGAGAAATTATGTACCTTGGAATTCCCTTTGGTATTGGGGTTTCTATTTGTGATATGTGGAATTGGTTTCTTAATAGATTCAAGCAAAAACTCTTTAACTAGGGGCATAAATTCCTTTCCTAAGCTGGTAAAATTTAATAACAAGATTTTTCTTACTAAACGCATGTTTATTATTATTTTTGTTAGATGCCCTCTATAAAAGGGTATGAGGACTTAGTCAAAATTATTCAAAAATTCCTATGGTCCAAGTGGGATGGTAACCCAAGTTATATATCCACATCATGGTCTCATTGTACCTAACCGAAACATAAAGGAGGTTTGGGTCTCATAGATCCACATACTCAAGGGATATTCTTGACCACAAAATAGATTATTAGATCTATCAAAGGGGATGAACCATGGAAGATTCTCATTCAATATCGGATTAATCATGCTTTAGTTAAAGGAAAAATGGTAAAAAGTGGGTTGGTTAGACAAAATTATCCATGCTTCATTTTTCTCCATAAAGTATTTTATCCCCCTTCAATCCATTTGGAAGACTTGACAATATGTTTGTCATTTCTTAAAATGGAGGGGAGAAGAATCCCTTCAACTTGGTTTCAACTTTTTCACTTCATCTATTTGGTTGAACAAACATATCCTCTATCATGGAAAACCCCTTATATTAAGCTTCCCGAAGCATTCCTATCCTTTGTTCAAAAAAGGGATCTATAATTTTTGTGATTTATGGGATATTCAATCAATGTTTTGGTCTCCATGGAATGTGGTTAAAAATCAATTCACTCTTAGCAACAAACATAAGGATTTCTTGATCTTTTTGTAGTCTTTGGTTCCATTGGAGCTGTCTATGAAACTTTGTACTCCAATCCATTGTAGTTTTTTTAAATATTGGTCATGGATATCTTCATATCCCTTTTTTTGTTCCCTTTAAAAAAGATATACTTACAGTTGCTTCCTAAGTTTTCCTTGAAGTCACACTTGAATTCTAAATGGAGGTGCAAGTTCAACTTGGAATATTTTGGTTAAAATTATTTGCTCAAATTTGGAGATCTAAAGTTAATTCAAAAGCTCAGTTAATTTCCTAGAAGATACTACACTTTAAACTACCCATTGGGGACAAGCTAAAATGTATTATGATCTAGCCAACTAACTATTCTTTTTGTCACATACATGAAAATATGAAGGATATTTTTTGGAAATTCTAAGTG
Organism: Sequoia sempervirens; assembly: GCA_007258455.2. Classification (NCBI taxonomy): domain Eukaryota; kingdom Viridiplantae; phylum Streptophyta; class Pinopsida; order Cupressales; family Cupressaceae; genus Sequoia; species Sequoia sempervirens. Next base: position 136,774,293 of record VDFB02281492.1, on the reverse strand, counting down.
GTTAAAAAGCTATGGAATGTTGTGTTTAATGTTTTTTAGCTATCTTTACTCACAAGTTAAGCTAGAAAGAAGCTCTTTTTGGAGTTGGTATTTATGATAATAGAATTTTTTATGGTGTGAGACATGTCATTTTGTTACATATACATTGAGAAATAGATGCAAAGCTATTTTTACTAACAATAATAATCATCAAAAAGTTATGTTTTTATGAATTTACTCTAATATATTTTTTTTTCTTGCTACCTTGTTTCCTATGCTTCAGAATGAGGTTTTGAAGAATCCAACATTGAGTTTTCAGATTCGACAAATCAAGTTGCAAGTTGAACAGTTGTTGAGAAAAAAAAAAAAGTTTGTATCGGGAAGGTTTAAGTTCTCTTTTTTAGGCTATATATAGTGCTTTTGTTTTTTTTAGTCTGACATTTTTTATGTATATTTTTAGCTTATTGTGACTTTATAAGTTGATGCTATGTACATTGGTTTTTATCTAGGTCTTTGTTGAGTTGTGGTTGTTTGTACAACTCATTGTAATGGCCCTTGTACAGTTTCACATTGTAGTTTTTTAACTACACTATATAGGGGAGAGGGGCCCATAATGGAGTAGGGTCTAATAGTGGGGATAGAAGTAGTCTTCAGTGGGCCTCATACTGGAGCACTTTAATATCCAATTGTAAAACACTTTTTATCCATAAAGTATACAAAGTGACAAATGATGTGATGCCACATCAATGCACCAATAAAACATGACTTAGTGCACCACTATCGATCTGACTTTTTTTTGGGATTTTTGGATACCTCAACAAAAAGCATGTTGATGTGGCATCATATTTAATGATGTGGCCCTAAAACAAAGTATAGAAGCACATGGGTTTCCAAATAAACTATTGTAAATAATTGGGAATGATTTGAAATTTCAACGTAGGATTTTGAGAAATGCAAAGTTAGGGTGCTCCACTATAGGCCCCTCTCCCCTATTCTTTGTAACTGAATTTCTTTAATACAAAAAAATCCCAAGATATTTAATGCCTTTATTTAACAGATAACAAAACTTATTTTAGAATAAAATAAAACAAAAATAATAATAATTTGGACGCCAATATATTCCCAAAGTTCAAAAAGAAAAATAGAAACCATGTGAAGTGACTTGCCTTGAAATTCTTACAAATTGTGTTGTGCTATCAACGATGAGAAAAACTGTGTAGAGTCTAAAGGAAAATATTACAAAGCCATACCAAAGCAGAATTTAAAAAAAATCTATCAAACTGAAACAAATCTCCCTACAACTACCACTTCAATCTACTCAAGATAAATGAAAATTATATGTAAGAATATTAGGGTTTTAAACTACTCAATTCTTGAATCTAAGAAAATATTTTTTCCATCCTTTTACTCAAAAATTTTAGGTTTTAGTCTTCAGTGGTAGAGTTAATTTTTGTTTTTAGGCCTAAGAAAAAAAATTTGTATTGAGATTTTAGAGATGTAATAAGTACTAGTACTACTAGCCATAAAGTATATTCATATTCTACATTCACTTCAACCATATAATTTTTTTCATAGTTCATAAAGAATAGTATAAAAAGATATACTATTTTCACATTTCATTAAGAATAGTATAGATACTTTTAGATTAAATTGTGTATATTATTTTTAATTAATTTTTTTTTTATAATACAAGAATCGGTCGGGTATCTGTCCCCCTATAAACTGCAGTGTACCTGGTACACTTTTTTCACATGACCAGTGGAGCCAGCGTGACATGCCCTCCGGTACCACAAGTTTGGGGGGAGACTAGACCTCATGACCTCTTTCCTACAACAGGATGCTTTAGCCAATCAAGCTAGGCCCCCCACCCCTAATCAATGTTTTCGATAACATTAAATTTTATTTTTAGCTTAGGTAACCTTTAGCTTTGATTACTTAGACTTTATACTACAATAAAGCATATCTTAGAGTGTTCACTAAAGAGGAAGACACATTTTTCACTCAATGAGAGGCCATAAGAGCCTCCATACCCCCCTTCTAAAACCACCTCACTATAGATCTTCTGCAAGAGACTCTTGTTTTAGCCATCATAGTGAATCCCTTTCTTAGTCCCACTTTGCACATCATCGCCAAGTTCAATATCTATAATTATGTTTTATACAAGGCCAATCAATGGTTAAATTGTTACCTAATTAACCTTTAAAAGAATAGAGAGGAATAGGAAAATGATCAATGGTTACATCTTACCTAATCAACCTTTAAGAGAATGTCATACTCTTATGGTTGATTGAGCTAGATTTGTACTATTCTAGAATGTAGAAGGTTGTGATCTTCTTGTTTGCTTGGTCAATACCAAGACCTTTTACCTCCTCATCATTAATTTGTTTGGAATGCTAAGAGGGGGGTCCTATTACACCACCACTATAATAGGAAGTCGTCCTCTCTTTATGATGTAGTTCAAAATCAAATATGATTTTAAGAAATAAAATGAGTGGATAAGTAAATGAAATATTAATTTAAATATAGGTTTAGATAATAAAAAGACATAAAGATATTTAGTATGAATTTTTTTATGTAATTATTTGATAAAATATGTTAAGAAGAAAGAGGAACTATTATCTTGCAGAATTTTTCTTTATATATAATTACCATAAAAAAGATCTATATAAAAATAAATATCAATTAGAGAGAAAAGATATTTATAGTTTAATAGAGGTCTAATTTGTATCAATTTTAATATGAAATAGGTGGATTGAAGGCACCAAATAAAGAATGGAAAGAGAAGATTTTTTTTTTGCATATCTCAAATAATTAGACTATTCTTAAACAACACTAAGTTCAATAGTAAAATATAAAGGTAAATTTTAGGTAATAAAAGTAGAACAACTATTTAATACTTTTATGTGGTGTTGGTATGTAAAATTGTTATAGATTATTATCAAGCTTTGAAGAGTAAAATAATTATATAAAATAGGAAAATTGAAAGAAAAATATTCATTAAAATTTAAACTAAACATAATGGATGGAGGCGAGAGGCTTGAATAGGCGTAGTGGAGCTCATTTGAATTTTGCAATTGCTGGAGATGGTGAAGCGGACTTAGATGATGAATATGGAAATTGAGAGTTTGTAAGTGGTGTATTTCACCCTCTTCTTCCTTTGAGGAGGCTATTGTAGGAGTGTGTTGGTAGTGAGCCTCCTCCCTACCCTATTCTGGTGATGTGTGACTAGAATTTCAAGACTGTTGGTTTCATGGTGTTGGGTCTTCTATGGAGTAGTGAGGGGAGCAACTTTTTATTCTAGTTATTTCTTCTTCTCTCTTTTTCTTCCCTTGTCTCTTCCTTTTCCATAGGGAAAGGGTTTTGGTTGGCTCTCTCACTGGAGGGAGGTGATGGATTTGGTGGGTTGGCTATGATACTTCTTGCCTCCTATTTGGAGCAGGTTTTTGAGCTTGTCAGGGGCTTAGCCCTCAAATTTTGTTGCAATTTTCTCCTCTGTGCCATTACAACTCTATTTTTTCTAATCTTTCTAGAGAAAGCTCTTTAAAATATATGTTATTGGTATGTGGAATTTTTTGATTAGTTGATGTGTTTTTTCTAAAGGCCTTTCTTTATTGAGCTTTCTTTGAGGCTAGTTTTGAGGCTAAAGCTAGCTTACAACTATTGGTTGTTTTAGGGGGGTTTTATTTTCTCCTAAGGATAGTTTTTTTGTTCTAGGTTATGGAAGAGTTAGCTTTCCATGACTATGTCTCCTTAGTTGGAGTGTTGTAACCCTTATTTTGGCTTCTAGCTCATGGCTACAAGGTGGTAGCTCTAGCATTTTGAAGGTTTTCGGGAACTTGCCTCTACTTGAGAGTAGTTGTGTTGTTGTTTGTTATAAAAGGGTTATTTCCCCAGAATCTTCTATGGATTATTTCCCTAGGAGTGGTGTCTTTAGTGTTACCCTATTATTACTCTTGAAATTACTTATGTTGAAGGTTGTAAGCTAGTTTTGGATTGGTTCATGGTTATCTATAAAAGTATTGATTGCAGGCCTCATTTCATGAGGTCTTTTATATTTGGACTTAGGGAAGTTAGTTCTCTAGTTTTTTGAAGTTGTGGGTTACAGATCTTGTATTGTAGAGATATCTATTAGGGTTGACTTAATAGCTCCTTTGAAAATCTTGTATGTTTGGATAGCCCAACTAGCATTGAGGCTATATTTTTTGGTTGGGGTCTTCAAGGGTGTGGTGGATTCCCTAGTTTCATACATTTTGTTTTTGGTTGGGTTGCATTTAATGTTTTTTATGAAGACCCAAGTCTCTTGCCATGTTTCCATGGAGGATCTACATTTTTTCCATATGGACGAGGGGAGGAGGTATTCTTCTTATGCTACATTTTTCACTACTAGTGTGATGTAGTGGTTTTTGTTGTTATCTGCCTATCCTTGGTGGATCTTGGTGTTGTTAAGTTTTTGGGTGTTTTCTCTGTCACCTCCTTGATTATTTACCTCATGGAAATTTTGTTTGGGGTTTTCTTACTGAGGATTTTGTTACTCCTTCTAAGGGTGGTGTTGATCTTCATCTTCATGATGGTGTTATCCCGACTCTATGCATGTTACTTTTTGGAGGGGTTGTTGTGGAGCTTAAGGGAACTATTATTTTTCCTTCAGTTGGTTTATTTTCTCCTTGTAGTGTAGAAAAATGTATCCATTTACATTTTCACACATGCTTGGGCCCTCCTAGCTAAAATTTGGCTTCTTTATGACTTATTTGGTGTTATTTTGCATCCACAAGCCTAATTAAATGCATTTTTTTTAGGATAATCCTAAAATTTAACAAGTGAAAAATCATGATTCAATGTTTAAGGTTGTGTGTTCCAGATCTAGTGATCGAGGACTCATACCCTACCTTGGGTGTATGGGTCCCACCTAGGTTTCAGGGCTTGATTATAAAAATTACATTAAACAAGACACTTTTTATTTGGAGTTTGTGTCCTATGTTTAAGACATTGGGACTCATATTCCCAAGGTGGCCTATGAGTCTAGCTTTAACCAAGACCTATTTTTAAATAAAATTCTTGGTAGGATTTTATTATCCTAGATTTGATGTCATCTTGTAGTGTTGTAATTTTAGGAAATTTGGCATAAACAAGTATAAATTCAAGGTTATTTCACATAATTTCACCTAATATTTCAAGTATTCAAGCATTATAGAAAACTTATGATCAAGATAGCATTCAAGAGAATTCAAGAGTTGATTATAAAGCATTTTAGAGCATCAATTCAAGATTCAAGCATCATGTCAAAGTCTTTGTGGATCATATGTGTTTTTGAGCTAACATTTATGAGGTAGGTTTTCATGATTCAATCAACCATTCAAGACATTATCTCATACCACGATCAAGAATAAAATCCACATCCATTGGAGCCATTTCACACAAGATTGCAGCCTTTATTACAAGGGTTTGGTGAGTTGCATCATTACATTTGTTCATTCATCATTCCTTCATGATACTTCATTTCATTTCAAGGTTTAATTACCAAAATTGGATTTGACCAAGGAAAAATCCTATCCACTAACACAACATTTTTCCCTCTCCATGTGTGATTGCAGATCTAGGTGATTTGGACCTTGAAGATCCTTTGAAGATAAAGTTGCAAGATTGAAGAAAGTTGTTAAAGTTTTCAAGAAGTTGTCATGTTCATGGAAACTCGCCTACAAACCATAATTCAAACTTCAAACTTGGAGATCATAAAAGATGAAAGTTACATGAGATCACTCACAGCTAAAAGTTTCAGTCAAACCCTAGTATGGGACTAAATCACCCCCTAGCATATGAGTCCTAGTATACCTATTTTCTAGATCTTTCTAGATCACGATTTTCCAGAGGAGATTCTAGATTTTTGCTCATTTCTAGTATGAGGATTAAATCGCCTAGTCTGGAATATGAGTCCTAGTGCACTTCAAAAAGTAGAATTTTAGAGTTGCAGATGTTTCTTTGAAGCGATCAGTTTGTTGTTCTCACCCCTCAATTGTTTGTCCTTGATGAAAAAGACACAAATGGTGCTTTGGTATTTATAGTACAGGTTTAGGTTGATGGTTGTTTCCTATCATGCTTCAGAGATCATAGGCTTGGCTTGGTATCTTGGTGATTGGTTGGTTGACATAATTTCATGGAATTATGACTCATAGTACTTTAGCATTCATATCTTGACACATAGTCATTGATCTTGGATTATGGCATATACAGTTTTGGCACACTTGGTTTTGGAATTCTTGTCTTAGTCTTTGGCATTCAGTATCTTGTTCATGAATAGCATTATGATGCAGATTTACTTTCAGTTCTATATTGTTGTGGTATTGAACTTGTTGACTCCATGTGGAGAGTGTAGATTTTCTTGCATATACAGGTGTTGAGTTATGGCATTGTCTTTCATATTGTCTTGCATATACAGGTGTTGAGTTATGGCATTGGCTTTCAGGTGATATCATTTATATGGTTGATCATTATATTGTTTTGATGAGACATACAGGTGATGAAATTTTAGTGAAGGTATATTTGTGTTTCAGATTTCATGACTACATTTTTATGCTCAATAAGTTTATCAAACTACATTTATATGCACACAACTTTCATGCATTTCTTGGTGCTTACATGATAAGGTGAAAGTTATTATTTCACTAGCACACATTAGATTGTGCTCAAGCTTAACTTTCATATCGTTTAATTCTAGTATAAAGTGCATAGGATATATATATCATATAGGTTATATAGCATTCTCTTTGGTATCTCAAATAATCATTCAGAGGCCTTGTTTTTGGTTACGGTGATTCAGGGTTTTCATGATCATTCAAGTATTTCATGTTGATATTCAATATGATATTGGTCATATGGCTTCTGGTTCATATTTATGAATGAATTATATTTTCAGATGGTTATGATATTTCTGAAAGTGTGATAAAGTATAGGTTGGCTTTCTTTATTGTATTCCACAAGGCATTCATCAACTTCAGATTTCATGATAGAGTCACTTTAACATGTTCAGGTATATTGTTTCAGCTGATCATTTATTAGATTGATAATTGGCATTCTATAGATCTTGTTTTATTACAAAGAATCTTTTTAAATGTCACATGGCCTTGACAAGGGAACTATGTTACATTTTGATTTGATGTCATATTTTTCTAAGAAAGAATCCTTTACACGAACCTTGACATCAATCATCATTTAAAGGTATCTTGTTATTTTTTATTGAGCCCCTCACATTCTACATATGATATTAAATCATCATCAAGCTGATTGTTTATTTGGAAACAATGTTTAATGTGATATTGTATTGGGCTTATTATTTTTCACATGTTTGTTTTAGAAACAACGGGTTCTTTGATTATGTGGAATTTACACTTGATGATTTGTCGATCGAAAATCTTTATGAAGATAGGAACACATTATGATGTTGTTAATCATTAGTCTTCAGATTTCAAAGCTCATTTGGATTCAAAATCATTATGCACTTGAGTTTAGGGTAAAACAAGTTTGTGGTTATCATTTTTTGTGAGGGTGAAACCCTAGCTGCCATTGGAATACTTGCAGATCTATTTCTTTATTTGGCTGGCATGGAAAATGGTTAGTTTGAGCTTTGAAGAACAATGTGGAGAGTGGGATTTACAGCATAGTAGACTAAAGGGAGTGAGAGTGAGAATGAATGGTGTCGCCAATCAATGAAGTATGCAGCTGGGCAGTTATGGCTAAATGATTTTTGTGGTTAGTCTTTGATTTTTATCCTCTGTGAATCAGGTAACACAATGTTGGGGTTACTCATTCAATTTCTTTCATCATTTTATTTCCATATTTTTGTTAATGCAGGTTTTGTTAAAAGAGGAGTTTAATGATGTGGATTTTGTGAATAATTTGTTAAGGAATTTGTTTGAAGAGGCTAGTTAACAAATAGGGTTTCATTGTTCAGAAATGATTAATTGAAGATTCTTTAGTTATTCCTTTTGGAATCCAATTTAACTATTTTTTGTTGTATAAATATATGGTTGTAAGCCATTTCTTAGTTGGGTGAAAATATGTATGGCTGAGAACAAGGGTTTTTGAGCATAGAACAAATTGTTATTATAGTGATATCATTTTTATTTGAAATGAGTGAAAAGAGAGTTTAAAAGATTTATATCTCTGATTTGATTACAGAGATTTCATATTTCAGTGAAATTATTTTTGTACTATTTCATTCAGTACACAGTTTAGTCAGCATTATTGAAAATCATGTATTATCTTTTGAAACTTTGAAAAATAGAGGAGTTGGTGCTCCTGTGAAGTTGGTGCTTCAGTTTGTACTTGGAGTTGGTGCTCCTAACTTGAAGTGGGTGCTTCAGAAAAGTTATTGGAGTTGGTGCTCCACATTGTAACAGAGTTGGTGCTCTTTTTGAATGAATAAAAGGATCAGTTTGTGAGTGTTTTTTATACCCCAAGAGGGTTTTTCCACTCAGGAAATCTTTGTGTTATGTGATTTTATTTTTGTCTCTCATTTTGTTTCAAGTTGATGTGTTCAATTAGTTAATGCTCTAATACTTTTAGTTTATTTAAAAGATAAAGTTTAGTTTGTTCAGGAATCTTCCATAAAGCAAGTTAAAATTGTATTGTGTAAAGTTGAAGTCTTTTTTCAAAAAGCATAAATAATAGTGTTCACAATTTGATGGAACAATGCTATATGATGCTTTTAATATAAGTTGTTTATCTTGCATATCTTTCTGCAAAGTTTAAGTGTTCATTTTTTTGGTTAAATCTGCCACATTGTTTCAAGGTCAAAACATTTAAGTTGTGCATTCAAATCAAAGAGTTCAAAAATTATATCACTCTGATTCACCCCCCCTCTCAGATTAAATCCACTTCCAACATAGTTTTCTAGGTTCCTTTCTAACTGATTTCTATTTGTTCATTTGATATAATGTTCTCAAGTTTCTAGGGTTTAGTGCATTATACTTTGCATCTTTCCTTTGAAACTTCATTTTAATGGTGAACCCCCTATTTAATCACACCTAAGGAAACTACCTAGAAAAAATTTCCTTCCCTCAATTGAATCACTTGGTTGAGGGATCTTGGTTCCCTAATGAACTAAAGTGCAAAGTAGGTCCCCAAATTTGTCCATCCCCTAAAAGGTGGAAACGCCTATTTTCCTTTGATTCATTTTGGTGAACCCGACCTTTGGACACTTGCATTTCTAATTTGGAGTACATTGTAGTCCTAGATCTAGTTTGCATTAACTTTACATTAGATTTACATTAGTTAATTTTCATTTAGGGCTTCTAAATCTTGCATTAGTGAAAAAGTGCATATAGGTTGCATTTTTGCATCTTGCATCATTAAAATTCATTTAAAATATGTCAATCAAAATAGTAGAGTCAACATAAAACTTAGAAAAATTAACATTAAATCAGAATTTGTTGAATTTGGTGTAAAAACACTTATCTAGGACTCATTCACCCATTTGGATGATTTAGTCCCTATACAAGTTGCTTTTCCATATTTCTGGGAATTCTTGTTGTTTATTTTTCAATAATTGTACCTTCCAAAAACCCTGACTAGGACTCATTCACCCCTCTAGGAAATTTAGTCCCATATTAGATCTGCATCTACATTTTACAACATTGAAAGCTTCATTTTTGTGCTTTTGTTTGTTGTTATCAAATCTTTGTATCAGTTTGTTGAGTTTATATTTCATTCATTTCATTAGACCTAGTTTAATTGGATTCATTTAGTGCATTGTTTAATTTCAAATTTTCATTTTTGATTGTTGCATAGTGTAATTAGAAAATTACCTTGTTTAGAATCTAAAAATTACATTGCATTTCATCATGGATATGTGTTTTGGTAAGTTTTGGATGTCCTTGAAATCATTAGTGGATGTGTCAAGCTGTGTCTTTGGAAATGATCCTAATGAAATTGAACTCACTCATGCTCAATCAACTCCTAATGCATGTCTTCCTCATGAATTTGACATTGCTGGAGAAGATGATGACAACATGAACAACTTCATAAATGATTTCCATAACAACCTTGAGACTAATGCATCATTTTATCCTTCCATGAAACAACCAACACAACTTGAGATGTTTCATATTTTACATCATAAAATTGAGACAAAAACTAAACCTATGAATCCTATGGTAAGTGATCCTATTTCCTCTAATCAAGTACATCAATCATATGTCAGCAAAGTGACCAACACTCCCATCAACCTAGAAGAGACATATGAAAAAGGATTCACAATCTTAAGCAAACAAGGATGTGATACAACAAATGAACATGAAATTCATCAACTCCTATCGAGAAAATATCAATTGAAGATACCAAAGGGATAGGATATCAAGACCCCCCTCCTGACATAAGTGTCCTCCTTCCTAAAGAACAACCAATGCCTCATAACAATGATAAGGATGACATGATCATCTTAGGTCCTCCTCCTCAACAACTTGGTGAATCTAGTAGTAAAAAAAATCCCTATACAATCAAGCCCTTCTACCTTCCTTCTCCTAGGTCTAAAAATGAAAAAGCTTTACAAATTATTCTTCATCATGATCTCATTAAATTACCACCTATTAGATAACATCAAAACAAAAATAAAAAAAGGAAAAATCACATACATGTATCATTGCAAAAACCATAGAACTCTTGGAAATAGTAATAATGTGTGGCATGCCTTACAGAGGATATTGAATAGATATACTCCAAAAAATATTGACTTTATAATTGAATAGTACAATTACAAGACTTTTTCTCCTTTCCACATAATAGTTGTAGGATCATAATATTCTCACTATTACATGCTTTACATTCATTGCAAATCATTTCAAAATTCAAGGAGTTCTTTCTCATCACCTACCTTGGCTCATTCTTGTCTTGCACACAGTGGGGGAAAGAAGTTCATAGCCTTGTCTTAGTTTTGGCACTTGATGTTGTCCCTTTGGCTAGTTTTCCACCTTCCATATATGATGAACAAGATTGGGATGTAGATCACCCGCTCTAGGTTGACTTGCATGTGCCTTACTAGTCTTTCCTTTGTTTTCTTTTTCATTTTGTGTGTGTGATTGTATGTGCATAATGTGATCTCTTGTACTATTCTACTTGATGTACATCCCTCTTTGTGACACTCCTCTATTTGTATCTACATTATTCTATATGTCGTAAACGTTTATATTTTATTTTTTCTTGTGTTTTCCTTTTGGGGATGATGAAAGGCATCGAGACATTTAGGTCTCTTCCATGTTGACCCAAAATATTTTCTTTGTTTTCACTCTCTTTGTGTCATTCCTCCTATTCCATGAGTATTTGGGCAATGATGGCATTACTGAGCTCTCTAATAACATTGTAGCAAAGACATACTAACCTCGAATCCATGGATCCCTTATGTGATTTTGGGATTTAATTTTGTGGGCAACCCCTTTTTCATGAAGTAGATTCATTTGAAAACATATGACTTGGCATAGGGCTTTCCAAATAAGCTCTCATGTCCTTTTTATTGTTAGCATTTATTATTTACTTTAAAGTAATTTCTCAAAGCATGGTGTTTAGAAATTTATTTAAAGTGGGGGTATACATTGGCATTATTCTTTTGCATTTCAATTACAATTCATGTTTCATTGTGTGGTCTTCTTACTTCATGTGATGCTTTTTTCACTTTGTGCTGACATTGGGTGTGATGTCCCTCAAGAGCATGATCTCTCTTAGCAAATTATATTCCTCTTAGTGGCTTGATATGACACACTACATCCCCTAAGTTGTGAATCTCCTATTCTTTGATTGATTCTCTCTTGGATACATTAGGCATGATGTTACGTAAGTCAAGACCTTACATGAACTAAGAAAAACCCCTTTGAATGTACCTTACACTACCCTTTTGCATTTACAATAATTGTTATATGGCCGCCTTGTATAACACACTTTTCATTCCTATGGTGCCATCCTGTTAGTTCATGGGTGTCAAGCATATAGGTTTTTGCTTGCCTCATGAATCTTGGTGTTCGTGTTGTGTGACACCTTATGAAAGTTATCAAGAGGTATAACTCTGGTATGGTTAGCATATGGGAGCTGAACTTAGGCGTGACTTTCCCATAGCAACTTTCTTGTGTGTGTGAATGCATAATTGCATGCGTATGTGTCTCACCTCTCTAGGGGCTCACCTAGTGGATGGCTTGAGGTTCCACTAGCCCTTCTGAGCATGCATTTGGTTTACATAGTGGACATCATGTTCCACTTGTAAACATTTTTGGAAAAATAAATTAGACCTAGTCCACATCGTGTTGGACAAACTATCGAGACTTGAACTACCCTTTTTTATTTTTCCTGCTTCTTTATGTCTCTAGCAATGTATGTTTGTATCTTTTTTTACTTCATACATCATTCACATATTTTTTCTTTTGTGCCTATGTTGTTTTTCCATAGGATCTCAATCCTAGTGGATTGATCATCCCTCTTGATTGTTGTGTCCTATCTCACTAGTATTAATATTTGGACCCATCTTGATGTATGTTTGTCTACTTTAGTGTGAGTTTGAAGAAATTTCCTCGTCTCACTAAAGTGGGGGCTAAATGTAGTGTAGAAAAATGTATCCCAATACATTTTCACACTTGTTTGGGACCTCCTAGATAAAATGAGGCTTCTTTATTCCTTATTTGGTCCTATTTTGCATCCACAATCCTAATTAAATGCATTTTTTTGAGGATAATCCTAACATTTAATAAATGACAAATCATGATTCAATGATTGGGGTTGTGTGTTCTAGATCTAGTGATCTAGGACTCATATGCCGCCTTGGGTGTATGGGTCCCACCTAGGTTTTGGGGCCTAATTTTAAACATTGCATTAAAAAAGACACTTTTTTTTAAGTTGGTGTCTCATTTTTAAGACACTAGGACTCATATGCCCAAGGTGGAGTATGATTCCCACTTTAACCAGTACCTATTTTTCAATCAAATTCTTTGTGGGATTTTATTATCCTAGATCTAAGCTTTCAAGTATTCAAGAATTATAAAAAAATTATGATAAAGATATCATTCAAGAGATAATTATCAAGAATTTTGAAGCATCAATTCAAGATTCAAGCATCATATCAAAGTCTTCATGCATCATGTGTGTTTTTGAGCTGACATTTGTGATGTAGGTTTTCATGATTCGAGAAAGAATTGGAGAAATTATTTCATACCAATATCAAGAGTCAAGATCCACATCCTTTGGATCTATTTCACATAAGATTGCAGCCTTTATTATTACAAGAGTTTGGTGAGCTGCAACATTATATTTTTTCATTCATCATTCCTTCATTCTATTTCATTTCATTTCAAGGTTTAATTACCAAAATGAGGTTTCACCAAGGAAAACCCCTATCCACTAACACAACAACATTTTTACCTCTTCATGTGTGATTGAATATCTAGGTGATTTGAAGCTTGGAGATCCTTTGAAGATAAAGTTGCAAGATTGAAGAAGTTGTCAAAGTTGTCAAGAAGTTGTCATCTTCACAGAAACTCACCTATAGACCAGAATTTAAATCATCTTTAGATTTTCAGAGTTGAAACACCTCCTTGGAAAAACTTTGATAAATTTGATCCAATCACTAATCTAAGGAGTATTGAATAAATGAGGGCATGGATCCAAACTTATATTAGTACTTCCACTGGAATTGATTAGAGAAATGTGATATTACAAGCCTTGAATACCATGAATGGCATAGGCCGGTGAACTTGGGATCGCCTTGATGCCCACTACAAAGAAGACCTTGTCAATGCAAGTCTTGATACAATATGGAACCAAATGATCATAATGTTTGAAGGCCACACAAATGCTATAGAAATAATGGCTTATCATAGGTTTACTCACAACAAATGTTGTGATATGAGTAAACTAGATGAATACTTTCAGGAGCAGTATTTCAATTTCTACTATAGTGGGCATGAGCAATATTATGAAGGAATGTATTACAAATTTCTTAAAAGCTTCCCACCTATTGGAGATTATTATTTGAATAGAGTCATGGAAACTCTAGTTAGGATAGGAAAGGAATTAAAGGAAATATCCTTTCCTCATATGTGCACCTTCATAAAAGAAGTCAATGAAGAAATTTTTGAATCCTATAGAAATAGGAAAATGGTTAAACAAGTTAATCTCATTATTATTTTTGTTGTCTATAAACAAATTTCATAGGATTTTGGATGTAGTAGCCTGCCAAAGAAATCAAGAAAATATAAAAAACATAGATGTTTTGAATGTAATTTGCTTACACCTAAGAGTAATTTTAATAAAAAGAAAAAACCATTCTAAAAATTTGGCAAAGGGTTTTTTAGAAACAAGAAATGGCATGTAAAAAGAATAGTGATTGGAAGCCAACTTGTTACATATTTAAAGGGGATCACTATGCAAATAAATGTCCTAATAGGAAAAGTGTCAAAGGAAAAGCTAAATTCAGAGCAATCAAAGAATTGGGGATAACAGAAGAAGAATATGATTATATCTATGATTATCCTACTGATGATGATGATTTCCCTCTTTCATCCATAGAGGATGATGTTTTTGCAAAAGATGACAAAGAAGAAGATGAAATAAAAAGTGAATTAGGTGATTCTGATAGCACCCATTATTCTGATGCTTCATAAATTTCCTTCATGTGTAGAATGATGAAACATCAAAATTTATTTAGATCTTTTCCCTTGCAACTCAAAGACATCAATCAGAAGATTGTTCAACTAGAAAAAGAACATAAAAGCATGATGGTGGGGTAAGGAACCTAGAAAAAAAATTCAAACAACTCCATTAGCTATATCTAGAAAAACAAAAAATTGAGGAAGAAAATTCTAACTAGGTTAAGAAAGAATAATCAGAAAGCTCTAGAAATCCACCTACTTTTATCAGGACTATATTTTCACAAAATAATTTTCTTGATAGATTCCCATACTATTAGCCAAAGCCTATTGAGCCTATAATCCAACTAATCCTCCCATCTGTAGGACAAGTAGCTCACAGAATCTAGAGACAAGAATGCTTAGACTTCCTTGAAAAAGTGGTTGCACAAGCTCAGAATGAAATTGAAGAACTACAAGCTGAGGAATGTTTTGATTAAGCCATTGAAGCAAAACATCAGACAAGAGAACTTGAAAGGTTTACAACCTAGTTACAAGTTACTCCTGATCCTCTCGAAGGACATGAAACCACTACTATTCATGTTTGTTTGGAAACCTCTAAAAACCACTGTTCTACCTGGGAACTAGTCAGACACTCACCATCAATGGAATATCTTCTTTGCTATGAAGATCTTGACAATCAAGGATCTTGCAATATGATGAATACAACCAATTTCCCAAGTATTAGTCTTCACATCCATTTTTACGATATAAAGAAATATTTACTGCAATTCTTAGTTAGCACCGAAGTAGTTTTAAACATTGCAAGATACAATTTTTTTCCTTTATATCAGTGGCATCTAGTTGATACTAAAATTTCTTTTGAAAAAGGAACTCATTACTCCTCTCTAGCATGTTTTTCACCCATTAGTTTTGTTGATGGTCATGTTGAAATGGTTATATTTATTTAGTATGAGATAGATGGATGTGATGGAATTATTGGAAGTTCCACTTTTGCAAAGTGGGAACCACTAAAAATCCATCCAGATTACTTTCATATTAGAGGCCTCAAAATACTTTTCCTCAAAACATAAACTAGTTCAACCAAAAAATGGGAACCAGAGAAAAATTATAAAGTAGACAATTGCATATGGTTTTCTAAACAATCAACTCAGATTCAACAAGAATTGGAAGCACTTCAAAAGGATTTTCATGATAAGGTAATTTCCAAATACCTTACTAAATTATCTCGGTCACTTTCCTATAAGCTTCCTTTGAAAAATAATTCAGATGGATATGATATAATGCCTAAAGGTCATACCAATTATTATCTGCTAAGTAAGAAACTAAGATATGTCAAAAAGAACTCTCTGATCTTGCAAAAAATATTATTTCTCCATCTTCTTCATCCTTCCTCTACCATGCTATGTATGTTCCAAAAAATGATGAAAATGGTAATGAGATCCCTAAGAAAAGACTTGTTGTTAACTACAAACCATTAAATGTTTTCCTTGAATCCAATCAACACCCTCTTCCATCCAAAGATCATATTTGGAAAACTATACAAGGAGCTAATATCTATTCCAAATTTGATTTGACCAAAGGCTTTTGGAAAATCTCAATTGACCCTTCTGATCAACCTAAAACAACTTTTTCAGTCCCACAAGGCCTCTACCAATGGAATGTACTTCCATTTGGCATCAAGATTGCTCCCTCAATTTTTTAGCAACATATGGATACCATCTTCAAACCATATTCCAAGTTCATTCTTCCCTACATTGATGAAATTTGGGTATTTATTCAATTCCCTTGCACTCACCTTGAGCATCTTCGTCAATTCTTGACTATTTTCTTGCAGTATGATTTGTTGCTCAATCCAGATAAATGTCATTTTGCAAAAGAAGAACTTATTTTTATTGGTATCAAGCTTCTTTCTCAGGGGAGAATGGAGGCACAAAATAATATTTTAACAAAAATACACACTATACCTATCACTAATCACAAGGAACTTTAAAGGTTTCTTGGTCTAGTTAATTATATTGTAGGATTTTATCATAATATAGTTGAGGATAGATAGTCTTGAATAAACTTCTCAGAAAAAATTCTTCTACCTGGACATAAATTCACAATGTTTCTATTCAAAGAATCAAAGATATATGTTCTCAACTACCACCATTGTGACCACCAGGATCTGGTCGCAAGATAGTAGAAATAGATACTAGTGAGCACAACTAGGGAGGAGTCCTAAAAGAAATTTTTGATAATCATGAAAAAGTGGTACACTATGTTTCTGGTAGCTTCAAAGGAAGTGAACTCAACCATCATAGTACTCACAAAGAAATTTTTGTTGTGGTCAATGTCTTAAAGGAATTTTATTTGTTTATAGCTGATCAATCATTTTTGTTTAGATCAAATTTGCAAAATTTTCCTGGCTTCTTCAAACTAGAATCTAAGGATAAGGTAAAATGAGGAAGACTGTTATGATGGGCACAATTTTTGGAAACCTTTGATTTCCAAATAGAGCATCTTCCTGGTCACAAGAATGTATTTTTAGATTTCCTTCCTCAAGAAGGAAACATCAGAGTTATTTGCATAAGAGAAGAAAGATGGTTTGAAGCCAGTTGTGATGAATTTATCTCAAATCCTTATCATCAGAGAGATAGGAGGAAGAAAATATCAGATGATTATCTTCATGATAGATGAAGGATGTTTGAAGCTACAAGAATCCTTACCACAAAAAATCTATGGCATTCTCAAAGTATTGTTAAAACCTTCCTTACTGAAAATGTGGATAGAGAACTTGTTCAATATCTTGATGTTCCTCCTACTTACCCACAATAGCCTATTCAGTTTATAAATCCTCCAATCTTAATACCAGATAGGTGGCTCAATGAAGAATGTGGTTGCCAAAGACTACTTGATTTTTTCCAAGGACCAGAAAATAAAATAGATCTTAATTTCTCTTTTAATGGTTATGAAGGTAAGTTATGGAAGCTAAGTTTTCAATCTCTAGAAGATAACTTAATTAATAGGGAATTTTTCCACCGTTATGGTCCATGAGGAGAAGGAAATCAATTTCAACACTAGACATTGGGTGCCAGACTTTGACATTTGTACACTGCTTACAGTCCTATCTGGATTCAAACAACCACCTATAAAGAAGAGATGGGACATCCACAAGTGAGGAATAAATATCCATGGAAGTTGTAAAAGTAAGGTACATCGTATCATGTGGAAAGAAATAAATCCACATTCTTCAAGACAATAAATTGATTATAGGATAAGTTGTGTTACTGTCTATGCTATCAAGGGTAAATAATGTAATATGATAGCACACATTATTTGTAGCTATATAAAATCTGGTATCAAAGCTGTTAGGCATATGTACTATCTATAAATCTCAATGGAATTAATGCAATATATCTATTGTTTTTATCTAGTTGTTGTCTTAATGTTAATCTGGATACTAGGTCAATTTATTTAATAAACTATTATTCCTATATTAATCTAAAGTTAGTAACATGGTCCTAGTCGTAAGTCCTTTATTGTGAAGAAGAGGTAGTAAAACCATTGGTCAATGTGAAGCAGTAGGAGCAATCATGGAAAAAGCAAATTTAAAGGGAAGTTGGTTTCAGTCTTACAAATCCATTACTTTCAACCACACAAGATTTCAGCCAAGATCGTGATGAACAAGTAAGCTTCTTTGATTATATTACTCAAATTGATAGTACATTTGGTCCATTAGATAAAGTTGAATCTACAAGCAACTATGCTATCTAGGAAAATAGGAATCCCTTTGGAAGATTTAAAGTTCCATTTAAAAATCCCAATGAAATATATCTTGATGTCCAAGATCTAAAGTGTAGTATGCATTATAAATCTAATAATTTATGTAAAGTTGTTGAATTACAACATAGAGTCAAGGATGGTCTTGAAGGTACATTCTAGTTATTCTTTGCTGCAAAAATTAGGAAATATAGAGAAATGGCTATGTATAATCCAAAAGAATATTAGTACATGCATCTATCTTGGGTTCATATAGGAATTGAAGTTCATTATAGGATGGGTTTACCTATAATAATATTTATGGTGTTAAAGTATGCTAGGCATAAAATACTTAGTGATGCTTTGTTAGGTACTGTTTGTGATACCATGGCTTTTGGGTTTGTTTTGTTTGATGTCGCTCATAATTTCTCTGTCATTCTTTGAGATGACAATCTCAATGACGTGTCAACCTACAAATTCCACACTATGAATCTCAATATGAAATATAGATCTATAGACCATACCCTACATTTCCTTTTCCATTTTAGGCTATTCAACACTACTATGCCTTTTATGATAGATCCTAGACAAAATCTGCCACCCAATGAATAATATAGTACTATTTGGTATTCTTCAAGCAATTCCGCTAAAATAAGAGCACCAAAGAATGTCAAATGGAAAGATATCAAGCTTCCAAAGCAATGGGCACTTGAGTTATCTCAAGAAGGATTTATTGAGGCAAAACTCTCTCAGCTTAGAGGGCTACAAATTCAGGAAGAGGGAAATCAAGCTATAATTGACTTTGGTCAACCTGACTCTTCATTTAGAAAAATATTTTCTAGCGAATGTTCTATTACTGAGATTGAATGTCCATCCTTTGCTAGAAATCATTCATTAAGGTTTACTGAACCTCTCAGTAATTATTTTCAGCACAATATTCCTACCATTTATGCCCTATCTATCCTCAGAATTCAAAACCAAAATAGTATAAATGTCATACAATTTCCAGAGGTCTTTGTGTTCATGGGCTATTACCCACAAATTGTTCCATCTATGTTATTCCAAGGGATATTTGCATTCATAGGGAACTCAATACTAAATGTACAATTTGTCTTCCATCTAAAAATAAAACCCCACCTGAACATTTCCCTCTAGGGCCAACATCTTCTATTTCACCTCAATACAACCATGTGCATTACTCTAAGATTGATACAAGGGTTATGAAATGTGATAATTGTCCATACACTTTCGCCTTGGGAAAGTGTCGAATGTATTCTTATAAAATGATGTCAGCCAGACCTATAGTGTTCCCTAAGCCAGATCGTTTGGAAGAATATGATCTAGAAGTCACTAGTTCACAAGGCTTGCATGTCACTCCTACCATGATTCCTAGATTACGTGACTTAATGCAATATGATCCTACAAGAAAATATCAGATTCAGTTTTGGGCATAGCATGTTAGTGCTCTGGGCAAAAATGATTTTCCTTCTGGTTCTAAGCTTTTGAATTGGTCAAATATTTTTCACCATAAGTAACTCCTCTTACTAAAAGACCAAATCTATCAGGCAAAGAAAACTAACATTAGTCATCAAAAATTCCAATCTAGTCAACTTTAGAACTCTCATGACCTCTTAGCTTGTTTGACTAGACTTGAAAATCAAATCACTTGTGTCTTTGAACAAACTATTCATCCTGAGATAGTTTCCTTGTGCCAATATTTTGAGTCTTTCAAAACTCATGCAAAAGTGTGGTGGGCTAACTAGCAACAATCGCTTCAAACAGATCAACATACTACTTGGATTTTTCAATAATCAGTAACGACTATTATAGAACATGTCACATTGATCCAATAGAAACAAGATTTTTATCAAGATACTCTACTTCAGAATATTAATCATGTAGAACAACGACTCCCTACTTTTTCCCCTAAGGTTCTTAATTTTCCAAAATAATGTTGTCATCCTTGAATCAACTTAAAAAGAATGATATGGATTCTTTTTATACAAACTAGGAAAATTCTCCCCATAAATCAATACCTAGGGTTTTTATGCTCTACAATTCATTTTTCTTCAACCCTAGTTCCATTTCCTTGATATTTCGATGATCAAATTCTTCCAATTCAACACCCTTCAACTTCAGCAGAATATCACCATAGGATCCTCTATCCATCGTTGTGCTTATCTTTCTTGAATTCTTTATTCTTCAATCGAAACTTCTTCCTTTTCCCTTCTTTCCCTTTGTGAACTAAGAAATGACTTTGAAATCTTTCATCTCTTGTTCTTAATTATCCATAATCATTCCTTTAGATTATCTTAGAATTTCTTCAAATTGCTTCAAGATCGCTTCAAGGTTGCTCCAAGCCATTTTTCAAACTCTTCAATTGCACAAGTGATAAAAAATGACTTATGAATTTTACTCTATAAATCATTGGTTTTCCCTAATTTTCATTAAATGCATTAGACTTCAAAAAGCTAATAAAAACCTATTTATCTGCACGGAGAAATCCTAAGTTGATCCACAAAAGAACAATGCTGCAAATTTTGTTTTAGTTTCTTTTCCATAACCTCTACCTACTCATTCTCTACAACATATCCTCGTGCCAACATCTGACACACCATACATCCAGGGGGTTTGTACAATTTTCTATTAATGCTCCCCCTAAGACCATCCTAGGTCTAATTGTTGGAGGAATTGTCTGCACCGAATGAGGGCATAGACACATCTATCATCTCTGGTTCTTCTTCTTTATTCCTCCATATCTTATTCATTTCTTTCTTGCTTCACCTCATCTTTGTCAATTTTCTTCACTGGTTCATTCTTCTCTACCGAAGCAGACTGCTTTCCCTTCTTACTTCTCTGAACTCTTGAGATATGTTTGGGTTTGTTGCAATTAAAGAAAACAATGCTTTTTTGATTTTTCTAACCTCTATTAACCCTTGATCTACATTTATTTTTTGTGTCCAAACTTGTTCCATGTATAGAAATAGCCCTCAATATATTGATTCATTCTGCCTTCATTAAACCTATTCATCATCACCCGACTAATCATCCTCACCTAAGATATACATTCAGTAGCTTTATGTCCAACTTTCTTGCATGAAAAACATTTTCTAGAGAAGGAACTAGAAAAATGATTCATTTTACTTATGTGTTCAGTTGTGTTGTGACCAAATTTATTACTTGAAAAATAGATACCATTGAAATATGGATACCTTTGTGCATTTGGTTGTCTGAAAGGCGGTCTTCTAGAAAAGTTCCTTGAATTTATTTTCTTCTTCCCTTTGTCTTAAGTCTTTTGATTATCCTTTGAGCTTTCACATGTTTCATTTCCCAAGCCACCTTTTTCTTTACTTGGTTTTTTTCCTACAATAAACTCATCAAGCTTGTTAGAGCTAGATTTGAAATTGTTTTCACAGAGTTTTTTCTTTTCCATTTCTACTTTCAAATTCACCACCTCTTGTTCAATTCTAGTGCATTCATCAGTCTTGCTCAGCACCATTGTATTCAAACATTCTTCAATTCTCTTCTCTTCCTCCACTAGCACTTTCAATCTAATGATCTCTTGTTTTTTCTGCTCACTCACTTCTCTATGTCTTTCTTTGAATTTCTTTAATTTCTCTTTCAATTTCTAGACACATTCAGTTGCCTCATCAAGATTTTCTTTCAAATCTCTATTTTCATTTTCAGCCTTATCAAGATCTTTAAGTGCAGCTCAGAGTTCTTCTTTGTCATCCATATTTTCAACCTTCAGGATCTTCCTCAAGCAATTAATCTTTTCACCAAGGAACCAAAGCTCTGATACCAATTGTTAAAAGGTGTGAGACAATTGGGAGGGGGGGTGAATCTAATGTCACCAAACATAAATTCAACTCTCAAAATTCAACCACTTATCAATTTATTATATGCTTAATTCTATTATTAAGTATGAACATGAAATGTGACTAACAAAAAGAAATTACATCACAACAAACACCAAATTTTACATGGAAAACCCAATAAGGGAAAAACCACAGTGAGGATTAACTCACAATATAAAGTGATTAAAAAAACTGAATATATAAGGCTCACTACCCAGAATAGGACCCACTATTTGTATACAAAAGCTCACTACTTACATAAGGAGGCTCACTTCCTACAAAAGGATTACAGAACAAAAAAATGGCTTTACAGCTAGAAAGAAATAGTAAGAGTGCACCTAACAAGTATTGATTCAGTTCCAGTGATGCTCAATAAACTGACGACACACTTCTTCACATTTGCATCAATGCAATTTGTATCACCCCACAATCTTGAAAACTTCTGACATATATATCTAACCTATTCACAAGCATCAATTAGGTCGGCCTAATTAGATGCAACCAATAAGACTGACTATCAGCTTCAAGAATTTACAAAAACTTTCCAAACAATAAATAAAAACATGTATCTCACTATATAATGTTGGCATAGACCTAAGATAGGTCACACATACATTTGCATAACAAAATTAATTCACCATAACACCAATTATCCATGAGGTCAGCTAGAGATAGGCTTGATAGCAAAATGCAATCAACAGAATAATGTCAATACACCATATGAGCATTAGTGCATGAGAGATTTTGATTGTACATGCTTCCAACATCCATAAACCCATCAACATTTAAACAGAATATTTCTACTCTATTTCTCCTGAAAAAGATAAACAGCCTAAAGCTACCTATCTTCTAAGGTCTTTGTAGTTGGTTCTCAACTATGTTGTTTTTCTAAGCATTCAATGAGGTTGTAATGTTCAAGGGGCCTATTGGTACAAGGATACAAACTGCATAGTACAAACTAATCTAATGTTTGGGGGGTGAAAATAAACATCAAAAGGAATAGAGCTCAGAACAACAAAACATAAATGTAGATTTCCTTCAATTAATACATACAAACTTCATAACGAGCATTCATTTTAAACAACTAAACCACAAAATGATACAATCCATCAAGTACTCTATACCATTGCATTCATTCATACTACAAATTCAATACATACAAATCATTCATCATTACTAAACTTCAAAATCAACAAGAACATATCATCAGCTCATCATTAAAATTCATAGATCAATAAACACAAAGAAATATCATTCACAGATAATTCAATGGAAACAGTCTCAAATTCAGAATATTCTATTGACTTTCATCAAATAAGAAACATTTATGTACAACATTCACTGGCATACGAATGACCATTTTTCATTGACATCACCATTAAAACTAATTCTAGAAAATGGCATAAATTGTATTTGAAAATTGTAAAAAATGTCTAAGTATTCTTGCATAAAATTGTAAAATCTTATAATACTATAGAAATTATCCTAACTTCTCCTTAGGTAGCTAATCTTTCTTTAGTTAGTTAACCATTACAACATGGAGAGAAAAACTACATATAGAAAAGTTTAACACTAATTCCTCCAATCAAAAATTGAGATCCACAAATCTAGGAACAACTGGATTTGCATGAGATGACTACCCGTCATGATCTTCAATTCAATTGTTGATGAATTTGTATCAAAATCTAATGCAAAAAGAGAAGGTCGAACTGTTGGGAAATCTAAGTTGAACTGGTGTCACGTTCTTGAAAAGAGAAAGTTACCTAGCTCACCATACCATCTAATTCTTCATTCAAAAAGGATTTTTCATAGACACCTCACTCTCCTATCTTCTATTTAAGTAAATACTTGCCATAACTATCTAATACTTGTCTAAGCATGTCTAAATCTAGCCCATCTACCCAATTGTCTACAAACTTTATTATTTTCAACTCAACAGAGGTGAACTTCTGCATATTATCCAATTTGGAAAGCTCCTTCTGAGCAATCTTTACCACCTCTTTGATGTCCATGAACCTGTCAATTAATAATTCATCACCATCATCTCCTTTCTACATTGTTTCTTGGAATCTATTATCCCATTTGTTCCTTAGCTCATCAAGAGGGAAACCATCCTTGATAGGGACATCTTCTTTAACCATCATAGCTATGATTGCTGCTAACTCCACAATTTGTTCTATTAAACCCTTTCTAGCCTATTGCACCTCATTCCTATGGGAAAAAATAAATGAAGTCCTGAATATGATGATGTTAATAGTTTTATCAATCCTCATTAACTTCTTCAAGGATAGATTGTTCCAGAAGTGTTTATTGAGGAAACTAATTAATTTCTTTCAATTTCCTCACATGCTCTCTATATTCTTCTTCTTTCTTCAAAAGTATCTCATCATATGTAGTCATATCATTGGCTGATTCTAATGCTTCTTTATGAACCTTGTGGCTTTCAACAAGCAATTCCTCCACTTATTGGTTCAACCTATCAGTCCATCTATCCAAAATCTTCACCTTGCTTCTCATCTCAACAAGGTCATCAACTTCTTTCTTGCTTAACAAAATTGGTGTTTGTGGAGTAGCAGATTGTATAGAAACATGAGAGGATAGGTCCTTTAAGAACCTATATAATTTATCCAATTGAGCTTTGAGCTCATCCTTTCTTTGTTTATCCTTTACCATTCTTGACTTGGTGGAAGATGCTACAATATCAATCAAGTCCATTTGTTGGTTCCTTGTAGGCATTCCCAAGTTTATAGTACCCAGTTGATAATCACTCAACTACATCTCTTGTTTGTCTTTCTCCATCATAGGAATGGTATATTCAGCTACAATCTCTCCAACATCTATCAATTTGGTGGAATGAAGGAATCAAGCCTTTTTCTTGGGCATCTCCTCAATTTCTTTCATCATATCATCCCAGTTTAGAGGTTGGGGCTGGACCATCTATTTCTTTTCCAGGTTAAGCTTTAACCATGTTAGGGTAGCATGAGGAGTAACCAATTATTGTGAAGAAGAAGTGGCGGAAGAGAGGGGTTGCCAGATTGTTACCTTTGGTTGAGAATCAACCTCTTAATGCTTCTCTTTTTCTTCCATCTCTTTGGAAAGCCTATCAACCTCAAGTTTCTCTCTTTCTTCTTCCAATCTCCTTTAATCCAACATGTCATCTCTTTGTTTTTCCAATTGCTTAACTCTCTCCCACATTTTGGTCACTTCTTGCTCATGTTTAGCTTGTTCTTCTACCTCCAACTTCTTTAGCAAGAGTTCCTTTTCATCTTTCTTTCTTTAGGCCTCCTCTGTAGCCTTGGTCTTGCAATCAATTTCTTCCTATGTCGGGCCTTTTCCTCTTCAAGGTCATGAATATTTTGTAATAGGACCAACTTCTCCCTCTTTGCATTATCTTTCCATTCATCTTCCTTTTGTTGTTGAGGGAGGTCCTCCTTTTCCTTATGTTGTCTTGCAAGCTCTTCAGTGTTTGTTATAGCTTCAACCTCTTGTTGCTTTGAAAGTTACTCAACTTGTGCTTTGGAATCATCCTCCTTCTTTGCATCCTCAAAAAGTTTCCACTGGTTTTCCATAGTCAAAACATTCCCAGTTCTAGCATCCTAAATATCCTCAGCAAATGCAGTTACAAGAGGCTCATGGTTTGATTGTGTGGCCTTAGAATTAGTGTGTACATCATGAATTTCAATCTCTTTTGTTTATCTTTCTCAACCTACTCATGGAGGCTTCCTGTAGGTACCTCCCCAGTAGACTCTTCTGGGAGAGAATGTTGAGATGGAGCTCCTACACCAGTTGTGGTAGCTTCTACACCTTGTGACTCATGGGCTTCTTGAATAGGTATCCTTGGATCAACATCTCCTCTAGAACTAGGAGGAAGGTACTCCAATTGTTCCTTAGGAGTCATCCTCCTCTTTGTTCTTCTATATGCTTGGGTGCCTATTGCTTTCCTCTTCTTTGAGGATTGAACTTCTATCTCCTTTATCCTCATGACCACCCATTGAATGCTTCTATCCATCACTATCCTGGAAAGTTGTTTAGTATTAATGAATTCTTCCTCATCCCAATTTATTGGATCTAATCCTTTAGTACCTATATTTTTAGCTTCATATCTAGGGTCCAAAACTACACCATCATCTGATAGAGTATCAGGAATTTCCTCCTTCACCCCATATTCAATCATCTATGGGATGGTAAGACTTTCATAGTTTCTCTTCCTCACATCATAGTCATCTTGCATATCAATCCAAAAATCCTCTAACTTGAGTTAAATTTTTTATCAAAAATGGTAGGAGCTATGTGATTCATCTTATGCTCCGGATCAAAATGTTTCCTTGTTGTATGCAATCCCAAGTTTAGATATCTTAACTCTTCACATACTGCCTTTGTAGCCAAATTGTGAGGACAACAATATTCTCCCCACTGCTTGGGGATTTTGTGGAATCCAAGCTTGTGTTTGTTGGAAAATTTTGTATTAACTCCTATAGCCTGATATATGAACTCCATAAGCACAATCATATCAATGCAACATCTTGGTAGTTGATGAGGATATCCATGAAAGCCTTCCAACCTAAAATAAGAGAACTTGGGGTATTAGATGTACCAATGTCCCCATTCAGTAATGAAAGTCATGGCCTCCTTACACATCATGTATCCAACATCTCCTATCAAGCAGTTTATGATGACATAAAGGAATGAATTGTTGACATAAACCCAAGAGCCCAAGACAAGCAAGAAAAGAACGAAAATGAAAAGGCAAGGAGCAGGGCTAAGACCGAGACAAAAACTGGACCAAGAACTTTGTAAAAGTTCTAAGTCCAATTTCAGCCTGCATTCTAAACCCACAAAAACAAGAGAAACAAAGACTTAGGAGGAATAAGAACAAATCCTAAGACCCAAACAAGAACACCAAGAACAAACAAACACAAGGGGAACCTATTGTGACAAAAAAAAAATGGGGTCGTTATGCAAGGCATAACAATTGGTGACTTAGTTGGGAAAATGGTTTACCCATTTTCAAGATACTGAAGAATTTAGTCACCCACAACCTCTAGTTCATGTACATTTTGAACTTTAGTATGATCAGTTATGGAAAACAAGGTTAAGCTGGAATCTCAAATGTAAATCAACAATAACCACATCGAATTTGAGTGTGTGCATGTATGGTGTATCTATTTCGGTAAAGTTTCTTCTCATCCTAGAATAACTATATTAAATATTTAGACTACGTGACTTGAATCCTTACAACTATCATGCAATGATACCCTAGGTATTTCTCTTCTGCCAGACAGGCGTCCATAGCCCCAATGGAGATACCTCTAGTTCTCTCAAAGCATTTCTCTACTATCAACTAGGCATCCATAGCCCTGGTAGAGATACTTGAATTACCCTTCTCGTATTGAATTTTTCCATCAATTAATGGTTCTCTTTTCTTTTCTTTGTATAGGCTTACTTGAATAATTTATCTTTTCATCTTTTCATCAATGCTCAGATATATCATTCTGAAATTTGGGTTGAAAACTACAATGGATTTCATGACAATGTCAAGACTCATATTTTTCACCTAAATCAAAAATAAAATTATCCTGAGACAAATAGGCCTCCATGTAATAGATGTTTCTATCTATTTTGTGACAAAGTCAGCCATGGTTTATGAGATTACCTACAATACACCTATTTGTTCTTAACCTTTCAAGCTGCTAAATTAAAAAGAACAAAAGACACAGGTCTTGAAATGAAAAATTTCCACGGACATACCTGAAAATACCTAAAACAACTTCTCTCCTAGTACCTTCAGCATATAGTGAATAACCAATCTGTATTTTGAAATAGAGCAAAACGGAAGTCATCTCAAGACACAAGAACAAAAACACAACCACAAGAGCAAAACAAAACAAACAAAGAAACAAAAAAAACCAACTAATTACATATATACATCCAAATAGAACATCAGACCCTCATGAGCCAAAATAGTGTTGGAGAAACTTCCCATTGACAGGAAATGGAATATGATCTCCCGTTAAAGTGCTCAACTAAGAGGCATTCTCGCCAAGGATCTCAACAATTTGATACATACCCAACCAAAGTCTATCAAACTTTTGATGGTTCCCTTTCTTTTTCCTGGCTTTATCCCACAATAGTACAAGGTCAGATATTCTAAAAGCTTTGATTTTTTCTCTTTTGTCAAACCAACATTTGACAACAACTTGATGTTTAGAAAAATGTTGTAAAGCAACATCTCTTTTCTCTTCCAGATTTAATAAACTAGTTAGCCTAACTTCTATGCTATCATTATTTGAGTAGAATTCTTGCATAAATCTAAGAAAAGCTATTTGTAAAAGGATAGAAAAGACCAAATCTTGGCCATAGACTAACTTAAATGGCAAGTTTCCTAAGGCGGCCTTGATTCGAGTTCTATCTGCCCATAAGGAAAATATGAGTTGAGTGTGCCAATCCTTAGGATTAGTTTCTAATGGCTTATTAATTACTTCCAAAAAAAATTTATTTGTAGACTCAACTACTCCATTCCCCTGTGGGTAGTAATTAGAAGAATACTTTAACACAATTTTATGCTCATATTCCCATTGAATAAATTATGTAGAAGAGAAAGCATGGCCATTGTCACATACCAGGGAAAATGGTACTCCAAAGTTGGTAACAATGCATTCGTTAAGGAATTTGATGACAACTTTGGTGGTGTTCTTCTTGTAAGTTTGAGCTTCAGTCTAGCGTGTCCAGTAATCAGTTGTTGTCAAAATAAATATGTGACCTACAAAAGAATTAGAGTTAATCACACCTACAAATTATAATTCCCATAAGGAAAATGGTCTTACCTTGTATACCGAATGTACGGGCATTGTTGGATTGTGTTCCCTAGATGTGAAAGTCTGACATGTATGCCATGTCCTCACATCTTGGTGAGCATCATGGAACACATGGGGCCAATAGTAACCTAATCACAAAATTTGGTGTGTCATGGAATCAACAGAACCATGTCTTCAGTATAAAGCTCCCGCTTTGAGCATATAGTGGGAACTCTTCAACCTGAGTGCTCTTCTTTGAGTGGTGTTCATCCCATCTGGAAATTTGTTATTTAGTAACAAAAATATCAAATTAGCATACCAAGGATCACCTGAAAATGATTGCATTGTATACTACTGACATGTAATCTTAGTATCAACATCTGCCATTGCCTTGGATAAGCCTTGTCCTTTGACTAGCTTCATCGAGTGGATTTTAAGGTCAAATTCTTGTACTATTTCCATCCACTTTCCACATCTCTCCCCCAATTCACTCTGCATAAGAAGGGACTTTATAGTAGGTTTAGGGACTATGGCAATAATTTTATTGTGGAGGATATAGTGTCAGAACTTCTTGATAGCTAGAACTAATGCAAAAGATTTTTTCTCCAAAGGTGGATATCTGACTTCAACATTCTTGAATGGAGAACTCATAAAAGCAATCATCCTTTCATCTCCTTCACCTTTTCGTTGTGTCAAAAAAATAGTGCAAGAATGGTCAGATGCAAAAGAATATATTTAAAAAGGCTTCAGATAGTCAAGGCTAGTTAGAACCGGTTCCTCTAAAATAAATTGTTTAATCTGTGATAATGCAGATTTAGCCTCATTGCTCCACTCAATCTTAGCATCCTTCTTCATCATTTCATTGAGGGGTTTGATGATCTCCACAAACCCAATTATGAATTTTCACACAAAGTTTATCTTCCCAGAAAATGACCTCATCTCCTTTTTGCTACCAAGAATGGTTAGTTTCAAAATGGATTCCACTCTATTTGGGTCAACTAAAATTCCCCTCTTTGATATTATGTGGCCTAGTAATTTTCCTTCTAAAACTCTAAACACGTATTTTTTTTAGATTAAGGGAGATTCCATAACTTATGCACTTTTGAAGGACCTTTGATAGATCTACAGCATGGTTTTCTCTATTATTTGAAAACACAATCAAATCATCCAGATATATAATAACACACTTACCTACCAAATCCTTGAATTCCACATCCATCGCTTGTTGAAAGGTAGTTCCAGTGTTGATAAGACTAAATGGCACCCTTCGATAAGCAAATGTCCCCCACTTGGTAGTGAAGGAAGTCTTCATCCTATCCTCATAGTTGATCATTACCTGATTGTATCCTAAATATCCATCCAGGAATGACATCATTTGTGAACCATTGACTATTTGCAACACCTCATGTAGAGAAGGAAGAGGATAATTATCTTTCTTTGATGTGTTGTTAAGGATTCTAAAGTCAATGCATAACCTGATATCTCCACTCTTTTTACGAATAGGAACCAAGTTAGTGACCCAAGTTGAATGTCTCACTAGAAATGTTATCCTTGCAAAAACAACTTTTGCACTTCCTTTTAAATTAATGGCTCAATCAGGGAACTAACTAGGAACTGCTTTTGGTGGAAAGGCTTTACTTCAGGTTTCAAGGAGATAGTATGTGTTATTACCAACGTATCGAATGTTTTCAAGTCTTTGTACCCCCAAGAAATTGCTACTATATCAGCTTTTAATACTGTCAGGATTTTATCTTGAATGTTTTGGGGTAGGTTATACCAATGAACACATTCTTCTCAGGGCCTGAATCGGCCAAGTTAACTGACTCATACTTCCCTCTATCAGTTTCAGTAGGTATCTTTTCATGGGCTTGACGATCAAAGACAAAGATCCTGTATAATGCTAATGCTACCATTCCCTTAGGAATATTGTTTTTTTCAGGTTCATTATCCCTTCTGCATCACATGTTTCTGGATCCCACTCTCCTTGATCTCTTTCTAATTCATTAATAATCTATCCTTCAAAGAAGTCTGAACTTTCCAAGGCAAGTATATGTTATTCATCATCGAAGACTTGAAAATTTTGAACGTTGTCTGGAATGGATGGGATCAAGACCAACTCTACTAAAAATCTCTTCAATTCAGAATCTTTCTTGGGTTCTAAAGTAACAGTAGCAATAGCAAGTGCATTTGCAATCCAGTTATCTTCTTTGGGATCAATTTGATCCCGAAGGCATCAAATTCTTCTATCATATTCCATATTTTGTTTTGGTATGCAACCAACCTCTTGTTATGGCATGTGTATCGACTACGAACTTGCTTGATAATGACCTCAGAATCTCCCATGACTATCAGAGTTGTAACCTTTTTTTGATGCGCAAACATCAGTCCTCTGGCCAGTAATTCATACTCTACCACATTGTTGGTATAGCCAAACTACAACATGTAATAAGAAAAGTATGTTTTCCCTTTCGGGTTTGTTAGTTCAACTCCTACTCCACTCCCTGATTTAGACTTACAACCGTCGAATTTGAGGACCCACAATTGATCTAGGGTGGGTATTTCTTTCCTAGGACGAGTCGAGGGTAATTTTTCACAAGAAATAGGTGGTGGCTCAGACTGGTTTAAGACTTCTAGACATGGGGAGTAATGTGAATGATGATCATTAGATATTTCACTCATATTTAGGATCTATGTGGGCACTTCTTCCTGAGTCTGATCTTGATTAGTGGGTTTACAATTAGTTATTGGTTTCAGCAACCCCCTTGGAATTGGAAGATTGGCAGGGGCTAGTGTATCAAATAGTTCTTGAGATTTTATAATCTCATTTCCCAAGAAAAACATGAAGCATGAGTCTATCTGATTGGGGGAAGGGCTTCTTCCTTTGTATTACTGGTCCTTGTCAAGATAGTGGCATCTCTAGCCTCAAAGGAAAATTGATTCGGGGGTGTTTCAGGTCAGGACTCACAAGTTTTTGTTAACTGAAAAACATGGTTTAGGATATCAACACAAGGTTGACATGTCAATTTAAAATGAATTTGGTAATGAATTTTGCACTAGTTAGGGAGAAACAAACTCCAAAGATCAACCTCTTCTCCCAAAACTAGCTTATCCTATTGCAACTTTCTAATTAAAACCTATTGGTTGCCAGTGGTCATTAGGTCACTGTGCTCGAAAGGTTGTAGGTTATCAAGATTAAACATTGAAAAGGTCATGATTTCCTCTCTTTTATATACTCCTATCTCGGTTTCAAAATAGGCTACCTCATTAGGACAGTCATACTCAATGATCATATGTTTGAGATGAGGCTCACTTTCAATCCTAATTTGTGTTGCTACCCCTTTCCATGGTAGACACATGTGTGAAAATTCTAAGGATAGATAACCCCCAATGATTTTCATTAGATCTCAACTTAGAAGTATGTTGTATTTCTCAAGGATATCAGCCAACTGGATATCCATATAAGTCTGGATCTGTGGGTCGGATCCAACCTGCACATGAATATTTTTTAGTTCCCCTACCACATTAACCTTAGTTTTATCTAACTGGATTACCTTCTTGTGAGTCTAAAGCGGATTCAAACATAAATTTTTACAAATGGAAGAGGGCATGACATTACGTAATGCTCCAAAATCCAAGAGGAAGTTGTGCAAATTCTTTCTAAATATTCTCAAGCTTAGAAGGAATGGTGGGGTCCCTATCTTACCTTTGTACAAGGCCACATTCATTTCATTGGTTGGAGTCACCTTATTTTTTCCTTTTAATTGATCTGCTCATTCCAAATCTCTCAACACAATGTCACGTTGGGCAGAGCACCACTTTAAAATATCAAAGAATGACAACGAAGTATTTTGTTTTTGCATCTCTAAAATAAAATCAAATTCCATGTCATTCTTCATCTAATATTTGGGAACAAAAGATGAGTTCCCTTTGTTTTGAAATTCAGGTGGGCCTTTTGGTGGAGGCAGGTTGTTGTCCACATTCTGATTGGGTGGAACTATAGTGTTTGGAGGAGTAGATGTGGTGAACAGGCCTTTATTATGATTCCTCAGGAAATGACCTCCTTTGGATTGGAAGTCTTGAGCATCATATACATCATCCTTTAGCTCATTTTATTCTTGTCTGGGGAAAGGAGATTCTTCTTCAAATAGTTAATAAGCCACGGCTATATCTGTGGATCCACTATTCTTGTTGGGAGCACCTTGAAATGGGGCATTAGCTTGTGCAATCTTAACCATCTTCTCCATTTTGGGATAGTTAACCTCAGAATGTGTTGCAGTTTCATGCAACCTAAACCAATTTGTCAAGAATTTAAGGTCTGAAACATTTGTCATGTGTGGTTTATCATCACCAGCTTGATAGTTATGGGAAACTCCCCCATTGTTTAGTCCAATATTCCATATTCTATTGTTATTAGATCTTTGGTTGTATCCCCTATTTTAGTTTTGGTAATTTTGATTGGGGGAATTCTAATTTTGAAAGTTCCTTTGGTTCTGATTGTCATTCTGATTGGAATAACTACCCTGATTGGAATACCCTCCTTGATTTTGGTAATTCTGATTTTGGTTTTGATTTTGAGGGCGGTTGTATTTGAGCTATCATCTCATTGGTCACCTGAGATAATTTTTTCTTCAGAGTTTCCAACTTTGTTGTTAGATGAGTTGTACATTCACTTTTTGTAGTGGTTGTAGCTTATGTATGTGTCATGGGGTTAGATGCTCGAGCATGATTATGGGAATTTTAAACTTTTTGCGAGGGTTTAGGAGTTGGGCCACTAAAGAATAATTGTTGAGATGGAGATTATAACTCAACTAAAGGTCCATGTGCAGAATGAGAAATTCTCGAGATTGTGTTAAAGAATGGGGTAGGATTAGGCACTTGAGAGTATCCTAGAGGATGAAAAACTCCTCCTAGACCTCCTGATTGTGAACTAATCTACTGTTGTAGTTTAATAGCCAGGTGGTAAACTTTGGAAAGAGAATTAATGCCATTTGCATTGTATGTTCTCTGCAAAAACAGGCCAATCAGGGGATCTATGGAATTTAGGTAGGCTTGGATAGCAATATTTTCAGCCACCAAGTATGGGAATTGTAACCTCATGCAAATCCTCTAAAATTTGGTACTAAACAAGGGTAACAGTTCGTGTGGATCTTTCCTTATAGTGGAAAATTGATGGTATAAGATTGCAGGATCAACATAAACCTGAAACTGGTTAATGAAGGAATCTTCTAAGTTCGTCCAGCTCAAGATTGATCCAACAGGCATATTTAGATACCAATTATAATCCATGTCTCCCAATGAATAAGGAAACAACCTACATGCAACATCATGGTGGGAAATTTGAGCGTGGGTACAGACATCTTTGAATGCCTATATATGCTCTTTAGCACTTCATGACTCACCATGAGCATACCTAGGGCATAATTTCTCTGGGTTCATAGGAATTTTGTGTATGCCACCAGCAATGACTCCTAGTAACGAAGGATTATTAGCAAACAACACCATAGGTGGTGGTGGTGGATTTGGTTGTTCCACCAGCGGTATTGGTGGAAACCCAGGTGAAGTAAGTGGTGGTGTTAATGGTGTTGGGATCAAAACTCTACGGGCTTTGGGTCTAATAAGGGTTTGGAGTTCAACCAACGGTTCTGGATTTGTAGCAGATCTAAGAACTCTTACAAACCTTTCCAGTGAAAAGGACCCAATTCGAGCCAATTTGTTCCACCAGCCCTCCTTCTAGCGCTAGTTTTTTTGATGGCCAAATTGACACAACATTTAAATAGAATATTTCTACTCTATTTCTCCTAAAAAATATAAACAACCTAAAGCTACCTTTCCTCCAAGGTCTGTAGTTGGTTCTCAACTCTATTGTTTTGCTAGCGATCAATGAGGTTGTAATGTTCAAGGGGCCTACTGGTATAGGGATACAAACTACACAGTATTGTAGAAACATAAAATATACTGATTGATCTCATGCACCTGATCCTGATTTACTAACACTAGTTATGCCTAAATCATCCTCTTTACTAACCATTTAATCAAATAATCTTTATTTGATTAAATTCATCACATTTCATCTTTTAATTAAATAAATTAATTTTATCCGATTAAATCACTATCTTCTATTAATTAAATAAATCATTTTGTTTAATTAATCCTAATGTCCTCTTTTTAATTAAATAAATTAACTTTATTTGATTAAATCATCATATTCTCCTCTTTAATTAAATAAATCAATTTTATTTAATTAGCTCCTAAAGTTCTTCATTTAATTAAATAGATCAAATTTATTTAATTAGATCACTAATATCTCATATTCCTCTCATCTTGATTTATTTAAATCCAAAAATCTAAGTCAAAATGTCAAATTAGCTAAATCTTCATCTAAATTAATAAAATCATGATTAATCCTAACACTAATCCCTCAAATCCTCTAGATTTTGGAACTTGCACATGAAAATTAATTTAATTGATTTATAAATTCCTCTATTTCATTCAAAAAAGGCATCAAGTGGGAATATTCCTCCAAGTTTGAAAACTCTCTCCCAAAAGGACTTGTCCATCCAACAAGGCATTTAAGGCCTCTTACATGTCCTTTTTCTTGAGCCAAGTGGCATTTAAGTCTTCTTTCATCTCCCTCCAACATGTCACTTCTTCAAATTCAAAATCCACCTAAATGCATTTATTTGCATATTTATCAAAATGTGCTCAACTCCTCTCCACTAGCATGTTGACAAGTGGCATTTTTCCATTGGTTGATGTTTAGTCCCACATTCATCCTTTTTTCTCATTCTTCCATCATTCTCTTCTATAAATGGAAGGCTCTTTTACTAAGTTTGGATCCACAATCATCCACAAGTTCATACACAATCTTAGGCATTCGAATGAAAAGTCATTATCTTCATGTTTTGAGAAACTTTATTCATTTTCATCCACTTTTCATAGTATTTCATCATTTCATAGCTAGGTTATGGAAAATTTTATCAAGGAGCACCATTGATCATCATCAAGCTTGCAAGGAATTGGGAAAGGGCTATTCTTCACATCAAAATAGCACTAATTCCCCCATGAGATTGAGGGTTTGAGTGTTTTGAGCAAGATTAGATATCTTTCATTTAGTTTATTTGCTTTGTTTCTTGTTCTCCACATTTCAAATGAATTTTATGGGGAATGATGGTTTTGATTTGCATAAGTGACTAATATTTTGTTTGTTGTTTATGTCTGTACAGGTCTAGATCCACCATTCACATTTTGTCTCTAGAAGGAGGGTGAATTTGAAGAACTTAACATGTTTTTTTGGCCATTTCCATCATTTTTTCTATTTATTTTTTTCTAGGTCAAACAACGTCACTGGAGGAAATAGCGATGCATATGCGATCTCTATTTTTCCACAGAGTGGCGCTTGTTTCACAAGAGCGCCACTCAAATCCTCAAACAATGTTGCTATAATTCTAGCAACACTATTTGGACTCAAATAGCGCCATTGCCTCTTTGTTTTAAAGGGTGATGCCTTTGCTTTCTTATTTTTTCACTCAATCTTAAAATGGTTGTATCTTAATCATATTTTGGTCTTTTTCAGAGCTTTTTTTTAAATGGGGTAGAATTTCATAAGTTATCCAATAGTGGTGGTGTCTCTCAGCTTTGATAGAGTTAAAAAATTTAAATTTTCACCTAATGTCAAATCACAATGAAACTTGGTCTAAATTTTAGTGTTTTTATGCTTAATCATTTGTCTAACCCTCATATCTTCTTGTTTCCTTATTTCATCTAACATTTGGAGCTTGGATTACAGGTTTTAAAGGATCGTGGAGCATGAAAGTGAAAGAAAAAGCATTATCACATGATTGTAACAAGTGTTTTTAAACACTTTGGGAGCAATTATAATCCCATTCTTAAGGCTTTGTTATCTTCAAGTTTTACAACTCAAATAAATTTATTTTGGGCTTTAAAAATAATAATCAAAGGGATTAAAAATAACTTTAGCAACTTCTTACATTTTGTTTTGGGTTTAAGAATTGAACAAGAAAACTTCACACTTCATCTTGGTGCTTAAAAAGAATCCATTATTGCTTTGAGGTGTAAAATGAGTGTGTGTGTCCTTTGTGTTTTGTAATCTTTTTTACAAAGTAATCTCATTTAAAAGGGTGTATGCACTTCTCTCGCACTTCATGGTGATCTTGAGAATCAAAAGTCCTTTTGGTGACATTAATTTGTATAAAATATTTCCTCCATATCTCAATTTGGGCTCTTAAAATTGAACAAAGTTTGTGAGTGTGAGTTGAGTATATCATGTGTGTTCTCTCTTTGTTCTTGCAAACAAAGATCAACCGAACTACAAATGTGCTTGCTCGCTTTTTTTTACCTTTATATGGGCCTTCCAAAGACCAATTCGAAGGTGACTACAACTGGTTTTTCACTTAGGCCGGTATATAAATGGATAAGACTAAATTTTCAAGTCCTCATGGTATATAGGCTTTAGCCGTATAGTGTCTTTCAGAATGGGGTACTACTGTAAAAAGTATAAGATCCCCTAGTAGGATTGATTAAAGTATTTAGTGGCTTGTTGGACACTCACAAGGTTCCATGTCCCTAATCACCTTGACTAAGAACCAATTTTTTTAGAAGTCCAAATCCTTATCTATTTTTTGGTGTAAGAACGGTCATTCTAAAGTCGTCCCACATTTTTACGGCTCTTAGTAGAGATAAGAAGTATGCCATGGGAGTTTCATGGGTACTGAAGCTTCGCTGACCCAAGAAGTGTGTGCCATGGAGGGGAGCCAGTGTGGTCAAGCTTCTAATCATCTACTAAGAGTAGGCATAGCTGGATTTATCCAAGTGGGAATTCAACAAATATTGTTTCTCTCTATCCTAGGGTTGTGCATCATTTTTGAATCAAGATTCTTTGTTTGGATCTAAAACATTGGAAAACAAACATTCAAAAAAATCATCAAATTTCAAACCCTTTAGAAGGAGAAAATACCTTTAAAAAATCAAAGTGCTATTGCTTGCCCTAGGGACTCCATCCTTAGAGGCTTCTAAGTATTTGGATTTATATCTCAATTTTATCTCACTAAAGTCAGCATTAGGGAACTATTGCCTTGATTTTCTTGATTTCCACATAATGGACTTTGTGGGATGAAAATAAATTAGGACATTAGACATTTATTTTGAAAATCTTAAGCAAGAAAGTGTTTGTAGTAAAAGTAATTCATTAATCAATATGAAATCAATTGAACCCCACACATGTGCTTGTTTATCTTTTGTCTTATGGTCTTTTGAGAAAACATTGATCTTTTGGTTTGAAGTACTCTTAGGGAAAGGCGTGTTCTTCAAAACCTTGGTCTTGTAAACAAGTCTCTCTTAGGTTCATTTAGGATCAAAACAACCAATCATTTCATCCATCTCAAACATCAATCAAATCCCATCCCACAAACAACTTTTGAACCATTCGAAAAATAATTCATACTATACTTTTGGTAAAGTCCTTCAAATAAACATCAAAATCACTTTTTTTGGCTAAGTGTGTGTGGATTATTCCTTCATCATATACCTAGTTAAATTATCATCTTGTGGAAAAGTTTATTCCAAGACAATATCTAACCTCTTGGAGTTTATGAGTTCATTATCAAATCCAAATCAAACCAAATAAAATCCAAATCAAAGAATCCAAAGAATCCTACAGTCTAGTATTCCTCCAAAGGTCTTAAAAGTTCAACACCCATATCATTCACCCCTTTCAACCTTCATCTCATCATTGTTCCTAAATCCCTTAGAGGTCAACAAGGTCAAAACACAAGAAGAACATGGAATATAAACTTGATTCATACATCATGAGTGGACTAAATCAACCAAACTATCAAAGCCTTATGAAACCAATGGATTATCAAAACTCACATTTATACAATCCATACATGGGATCACTATCTCCTACAAACCTCAATGGTACAACAAATGTGAGTATGCCCAATCTAAATTTTGGAACACCTTTCCCTATGGTAGATTTAAATCAAATTCAAACCTACAAATCTATCAAACAAACAATCAATACATGAGTCTTCAACAAAACAACATTATCCCACCAAATCCATACATTCCAAATGTGAATATACCAAGTACAAGTTTACCAAACATGAACATTTCAAATCCACACTTGTAAACTTTGGGATAGATATGTTTGTGAATCATACAAATGTTGTTCAAAGTCCAAACAATATGTTAACAAATCCATGTATTGATCCAAGTCAAGGTAACACTATGCTAAATTAAAGTTACCTAAATCAAGGCAATATGATTCCCAACCACAACAATGTTCAATTTCAACCTATAATACCAAATCTAAACATCATCCCAAATCCTAACATTGTCCAAAATCAATTTTTCCATGATCTCATACAAACACCACAAGTATACATTCTAAATCTGCTTGAACAAAAACCAAATCCACTATATCAAGGGTGTCAAGATCAAATTTTGTAAGATCAAATTGCTACACTTACCAAAATAGTTGATTCATTGCACCAAGAGACATCTCCACCCCAAAGATATCTACAAAGGAAAAAACAGACTTCTCAAGCAACATACAAAGTATATCAAGCAGTTGGTCCTAATTCCATGCACACTTCCTATCCACCCATTATTTCTCATCTTCCCAAGTTTGGAGAGTCAAAGGTTCCAAACTATCAACCAATCCATCTTGTATTCCTAAACACACTCCATCCATGCCCCCACGCATGATATATAATTTTGAAATTGACCATGTATTGGCCGCCACCCTTCATCATAAGGATTCAAAAATCACTCTATCGATGTGCAAACAAAGATAAAGTTAACTCTGGTATCAACAAAGTAGATCAGTAATCTCAAAAGTTGTATTCAAGGCATGTATCTTGGAAAAACAACTTCTTCGGGAAGGATATCAATGGAACATTATGATAGAAGCATCTACATCGACACCACTAGGTGGTTAGCATGAGCTTAAAATCTTTCCAAAAAAAATTAAAAATATTAAAAAATATTAAAATCCAAAAAAACTAAAAAAAAGGATTGAAAACAATAAACAAAAAAAATGTCCTCTAGTGAAAACCACTATGGTGGCACTTTGGATAGGTACCATGATGAAAACCTGGAAAACAAGTGTCATGTGTAGAATTGAGCATCTACGTGGCCATTTCAGGTGAAAGCATCTCATCCCATCCATAATAAATCCATCATTCCATCCATCTCATCCATAATAAATCCATTCATGCATGAACCATTTATCCAATCCATTTTCATCCATCTACATCCATCTTCCTACATTATCTTGGTCTTGACAAAGTTTTGTGTACACTTTACACTTGCTTATGGTAAACATCTTGACATGAGTCATTTTCATTGATCCTATCCTATCCCGTGTTATCTAAGCCATGAATCATTATCCAATGAAGCATTCCATCATTTAAACACCTTATCTTTATCACAAGATAATACTTGCATCCTTTTATGCTCTACCACATCCATCCTATAGACACATAAAAATGGCCTCAACTTGTAAACCATATTTTTCTATGATGACCACACTTCTCCCTCACATAATTCAATTATCTAATCATGTCCATTCCTCCATGATTATTTAAATAAATAAATTACATTTATTTATTTAAATGCGTCATTGATCAATCCTTATTTCCTCCATAACATTATCATTTATCCTTGAATCAAATAAACTATTTATTTATCCCACATTCCATCCCACCAAATAAATAATTAAAAAATATTGTCTTTTGTCTCATTCCCATTTATGAATTAAACCATTATTTAATTCATAAGTCAACATTCCTCCATAAATTAAATAATTTATATTATTCCAACTACCTATTTTTCTCCACCATTGATTTGATTTTCTCCAACTAAATCTCAACCCTTCATTTCAAGGATTTCCCTCACTTTGACCTAATGTTTCCCTAACCCTAATCCTCCTTATGACATTGATTCTTGGCCTTTGATCTTAGGGTTTCACCAACTTTTAATCGTGGCCATCCATTCTCAATTTGGAATTCTTTAAAAGACCCTCTTTCAAGTCATTTTGGGACACACAAGAGTTATACACAACATGCTCGAGAGCTTTTGAGTACTTGAGCATACATATTACTTCAATATTTTGCTTGTCTTTGGCATAGGTTATAGTTGCACTTCAATTCTGAGGGCAATTATACAAGTTTTCA
Organism: Sequoia sempervirens; assembly: GCA_007258455.2. Classification (NCBI taxonomy): domain Eukaryota; kingdom Viridiplantae; phylum Streptophyta; class Pinopsida; order Cupressales; family Cupressaceae; genus Sequoia; species Sequoia sempervirens. The sequence goes on along the minus strand of VDFB02281492.1, from coordinate 136,733,107 downwards.
GCAAGATGGAGAAGGCCAATGGAGGTCAACCAATGGAGGCTTGAAGAATAGGTGATGTTGTTTCAATATTTTTATATTTCTTGCTTTCCATTGTGCTCTATTGTGGATTGGGATTTAGTTTGTTGTTACTTGCGATTAAGCTGAAAATTTCCTAATTACATTTGGTGAACCTGACATTCCATTTTTGCATGTGGAGCAATGAAGATGATTTGATACTCACTTTGATTTGATAAATCCTAATTCATATTTTCAATGCTCTTACATGTATGGTATGGGTAACATAAAATAATGGTGTTGGTTTTAATCTTGACAAATTCTAATTCACATTTTCAATGCTCCTTTCAATAACTTGAATAGTATGGTACAAAGAATTTGTGTTTGAGTAAGTGTTATTGGTGCTAAATGCATAGTTAGTAACTATCATTTATCCACCAACTGCCTTTTGCCATCTTATTGGCCTTTATCCCATGCTTGTTAATTTCTAATGAATTTCGAGTAACTCTATTCTTCTCTTGGCACTGGCACAAAGTATTTATTTTCATATTTGCAATCATTTCGGTAGTGAGATATGGGTTGTGAACTATTCATCACAAATCTATTTGTTAGAAATTGAATAAGTGAGATATGGGTTGCAAAATATTCAAACATTTGTTGTGTTTTTGAAGCATCTTAAACAAATCTATCCACATGTCTTTTGGGAATCATAACAAACCATGAGGTGACATTTCTCTGGAGGCATCTGTCAAACAGTTCATATCTCTTGTCTATGCTTTCATATTTTGCTTGAATTAAGACAACACTTACATAGATGTTTGCTTAAACTTGATGCTTTGCTGAATTTAATGATAAATGATAGGAGAGAATGTTGTAATTTTTCTTTTCCTTGCAAACTCTGTCCATATTTTCTCAATCGACATCATTGACAGCACGACCCAATTTGTGTAGAATCTTGAGGCTATGTTTCTTTTGCAGAACAACAATGTTTGCTGCTATCCCAACACTATTGCTTTCTGCGCCTCCAACATATTCCTCACGAGTATTGACTTTTCACTTCTCCAGTTAGGCGAGCTAAAACTTGAAACATCACTGCTCTTGTTTGCTGCCTTCCCTGCGCTATTGGTGTCTACTCCTCCAAACTTCATTTTCGTCATCCTAAGAGCCTATTCCAACAAGCCAAACGCATCATTTTCATCAGCTGCAGCCTCAACCACTTCCCCATTCATTCTGCAACTGCTTGACACACCTCCTCAACGATCTATTTTTTTTTCTGGCCTTCATTGAAGTTGCACAAATTCTGCATTACAACACCAACATCACACATTGGATATTGGCACACTTTTCTCCCTAGCCATCGATCAACCAGACCACAGTGTTTTCCTTTTTCCCAAAGTCTTCAACTACAAAGCTCGCCACTGCCTCCTGCATATCCATCAATCGTGGTTTGGGACATCCTATAGATCTTGGTTTTTGAGGTGAGTTGTAGTGAAGTCTTGTTTCAAGAAGGCACCAAAGAGAGAAGAAAAGCTATTACTGTAGGTTGTGGACAAATAACAAAAATTTATAGTAGTCAACACCAACTCTATCTTCTTCTCATAAAA
>VDFB02281492.1:136671017-136731409 GCA_007258455.2 Sequoia sempervirens | reverse complement strand
TTTTCTTTGGAGTGAGGAAAGAACAATGAAGCCTAATCACCATTCTAATTTTTATTGTATTTGTAGTGATCCTTGGACCATCACATTATTTAAAGAATATAATTCTTCTCACCTCATGAACAAAGTTGATGAGATCCTTGATATCCCTCTTAACTAGAGATATCCCAAGCACCATGATTATGGTTCATATTCATCTGCATTGTTTATATGTACTATATTTTTCTATTTTGTTTCACATTATTTTTATCTTCTCCAATAGTTCTTAGTTGTTTGTGTAGTAAGGAATTTTAGCCACCTAGCTATTATTGCAATTTTCAAAACATTCCTACAAAAAATTTAAATCTTAGTGTTATGCATGAGTCTACAAGGAAACATTAGTTCCCAATGTTTCAACCTGAACTATAGTTTCAATTTCCTTGGGTGTCACACCACCAATTTCACATTTATCCATCTTGCCACATCTTAATGATGAGGTTTCTAAATTTAGTAAAATCTCCCAAAATGGTCAACAACTAGCCTAATCAAAGAGAGTTAATGAAATATGTCATGCTAAAAAGTCATTAGAAGTGGATACTTGCCACTATTATTACCATAATTTCCATGTGGATTTTTTTGTCATTGGATTTCCATATCTCTAATGACACCAAAATTAAAGTTCAAAATACTAAAAAAAAAATTCAAAAAAGAAAATTAAAGCAGAGGTATGATTGTAACATATTTGTAATGCATTATTAAATGATAGAATACCTCTTTATAGTAAGAATTCTAAAACAAGGGAACAACTAATTGGTTTGTGACTTGCTAAAAGTATAAGATCAAGCATTCCTAGATTCCTTGCTTCCATATTTATCTTTGATCAATAGTGTAAATTATGCAACATTGAGGAAAAGTGTCAAGTGTCATAATATTTAAAGAAAAATATGAAAAAGAGAAAAATAGATCCTAGGAATCATTAACGTTTTGAGTTCTCTATTGAGTTCCAAGAGGTATTAAACATACACGTCCACTCCAACACAAATGAATGCACCGAAACTAGTGAAAAATATCAAAACTACAGAAAGAAAATCTTCCAACCCATCACTAGTCTTTGGGATTGTAAATAATATTCCTATCATATCCTTTGAAAATAATCAGTAAGAAAACCTGTTAATATTTTTCCAAATAGAAACTTCAATGCTCGAAAACCATAAATAAAACATTACCATATGAATTTAAAAGTTCCCCAAATCAAACAAAAATTGAATAATTGTAAAAAATAAAAAAACTTATAAAAAAACAAAAAAAACAAAATTAGAATCACCAAATAAACATAAAATTTATCTCACAATAAAATATCTCTACATAAAAAAATAAAAAAAAAATAAACTCTAGATATTACAAAATATCATATATGAAGAAAAAAACCCAAATAAATTGCATGGTGTGTGAATTAGAGAACTTTTTTTTGTCGAAAAAGCATTGAAGAGGTGAAGGAGCATTGTTTTGAGGGTTTCGATAGTAGTATTTTCTACAAATTTCTTGCACCTTTTTTGATAGTTGTCAAAATTTTCTGATTCATTTGTGGAAAATTTGAATGGAAGACTCTCTAAGCACATAGATTGGCTCTTTCCTACATATTTTTCTTGCAATGTGTAGATTTTTGTTTCTTGTTAGGTTTCTTTCACATAGTTCAAAACTCTTGTCTTGGCATCTTCTAGTGTTTTTTCTCTCTTGGAATGAACAAAGGCAAGGGTCTATACAGAAAACAAAATTTTGTAGCATTCTTTGTAAACCCTAGCTATTTTTCCTAGGAATTTTTTTGGTTGCTTCCTACCTTGATGTGGCTAAAATCTATGGCAAGGATGACTCAAGAGGTTTCTAGCTTGCATCCATCATAAAAAGGAGGAGAATCCATACCTATAGTAGAGGAAACAAACCAAGTTGAGGCTATGAACCCTAAGGTCATGTCTTTGGAGAAAAAACCCCATCATTTTGAATGAAGAAGTGGATGAACCTATGATAGAAAACCATTTGAGTAAAACCCTAGAAATTCAACTTCTCGATAATGTTATTGATGTAATTATAGAATGTTAATATAGAACTATTTTTTTTTAATAGGTGTGCTTGTTGAAGTTGAATTCTATAAATGGGTAAAATTGAACTGAGAAAACCAGGGATGGGAAATAGAAGGTTTGAGAGGCCTTGGTAATGGGTATGTTTCTTTTATGTTTAAGTTAGGTGACCATGCTCAAGTAGTCTTATAGTATGGTACTTAGGTTATATGAGGAAAAATATGTTATCTAAAAGATTAGAATTTTCAGTTCCACCCTAAAGGTCCATCTCGTTTGTACTATCCCATGTGGGTGGAGTTTCCTTATCTTAACCTAGCTTTTAGACCCTTACTAAAGGACATTGTTGCTTAGTTGGGAAGAGTAATTTGGTGTAAATTTAACTCTGACAAATTCTCAAGCCTAAGGGTTCACCCTAGAGCTTGTGTGGAAGTAGACTTAAATAAACCCTTTCCAGAGAAGATCAAATTGATTAGCCTAGGATTCAAATTGAATCAACCAATTTTATACTTAAACAAGCCAAATGCATTTTTTTACTACTGAAAAGAAGGTCATATGATTCACAAGTGTCCTATCCAAAGGAACAAAATTGTTCAGCCATTTTTGGGTGCTACTCTTTCAAGTGATCATTTGTCCTCTCCTAGTCACTCTCCTCATGTCTCTCAGTCCCCTCTTTTTCTGTCATGTGTCACAAAAATTTCTTCTTCCCCTAATGTTGATAGTCCTCATGTTGTGAAAGATGAGCCAACCTCATCCTTCAAAGATGCTATTAAATTGGATATTTGGAGAATGGTTAGGAAGAGGAAAGATTCATCTCCCCTTTCTATCCCTTGTTCTTCATCTCATTATCATTTCCATTAAAAATATTCTTCTCCTAATGTCCCTTCTCGAGATCCTACCCCCTCTCTGTGTCATTCTTCTCCTTAATCGAGTCCTTGTGATACCACCTTTTCTTCCCCCATCCTCATCACCTTTCCAGATATCCTTCCTCCACCACCCAAGATCATGAGCTGAAGAATACAGATTTGAATCTTGATAATAAGTTCAATGTGCTAACTTAGGAAGATGACTCTTCCCTTCATCATGAATTATAAGATCCTCTCTTGGAATGTGAGATGAATTTCCCTCCCTCCTCAAAAATATAAAGTCAAAGAGGTTGTTATGAAATGGAAACCTAATGTACTTTTCGTTCAAGAACTCAAAATTGGTGGAATTAAGCTTGAAGCATCCTTATGTGAGATTTGGGGTGATTCCTTGTTTTTACACTTCTCATATTGAGAGAAAAGGTGGGATTGTTATTGGGATTTCCCCATGGATTACTAAGCATATTATTGATAAAATTGAGGACCCTTCCCACAACTATTTTTGGGCCCTTACTTTTATCAATGGATAGCTCATCAATTTTTGTTTTATTTATGTCCCAAATTCTACTAAAGAATGTATTGAGTTATGGAACTGGTTGGCTAAGAATTCACTCAATGTTAAGTGGATTATAGGGGGTGACTTTAATATGGTTGAGCATGATCATGATCGCAGTTGACCTAAATAATTTAACCTCAGTGGAGAAGAATTTGATAGTTGGTTGTTTTCTAAATTTCCTTGGGAGTGGTTGATCCTATTCATTATAAGATTTATATCCATTCAAACTAATGGTATACTTGGTCCAATTGTATATTGGGAAGTGATAGAAAGCTAATTAGGCTAGATATATTTTACATATCCCCTATGTTTCCCCTCAATCATGACCCTTTAGGGTTGTATGTTTAATTGGAACTTTCCACCACTCTCTCTAACCATTACCTCATCATTTGCAATATAGGCTTGCCCCCAAGGTCAAACATAAATAGCTTGCTTTCTTTCAAACTTCATGTATCCCACTTAATTAATCCTTCTCAATGTCTAGATTCCCTTTAAGGTCTTTAGAACTCCATCCCAAAACCTAATGAGGGGGATTTCTTGGATAGACTGGTGATGTGCTTCTATAAATAATTGTATCAGTTTCTTGTGCTCATTTGGAAACCAAATATCTTGGCAACACAAATGGAAGGAAACATCCCTCCAAGGAAAACTTGTGCATGACAAAAAAATACTTAATGTTGATCCTAACAATATCAAAATTCAAACCTCCATTGTTGTAATTAAGGCTCACCTACGTAAAATTGATAATTATAAAGGGAAAGGAGCCAAAATTATATCCAAATTACATTAGATAAAGAAAGGAAACAAGGGCACAAAATAGTCTCTTAATTACCTCAACTATAAACATAACAAAGAAATAATTTGTGCTATAAGGGATGAATTCAATATCTTTCAATCTAGTCCTACTGATATTTGTAATATTTTCAAATGATTTTATGATAGCCTCTTCAAAGATGACCAATGGGAGGATATCCAACAAGTTCTTGAGGATATTGTCAAAGACTATATTCATAACAAAATTGACCTAGGGTACAAATAGTATCTTGATAGAACTTTATTGTTGAAAGAATTGGAAAATTCCCTTTTGTCTATAGCCCCTCATAAAATTCTGAGTAGCGATGGGCTTCCTATGGAATCCTATGAGGTTATGTGTCCACACATCAAGGAATATTTTCTATTTATACCTGGAGGCCCTTAATAAAGGTTCCATGGGTCTGAAAATTAATGGTGGCATAATTAATCTCCTTCCTAAAGAAAAAATGGAAGAATTCGTCTCTAGTTGGTGCCCTATCACTTTACTTAATACTTCATACAAAATCATTGCTAGAGCTTTGGCTATTCAAATAAAACTAGTGGTGCAACATATTGCTAGAATAGAGAAAAAAAGATTTATTGCTCACAGATATATTCTTGACGATCTCATGTTAGCATGGGAAACCTATGAATGGGCACAACAAACATGCCAAATTCTATTTTAATTAAACTTGATTTTGATAAGTCTTATGATAGAATTTGCTAGAGTATTATTATTAAAATGCTTCAATGGTTTGGTTTCAGTTCTAAAATTCATTCTCACATTCAAATGTTGTTTTAGGATGCTAATGCTCGAATTATCATCAATAATATGATGTTTGATCCTTTTTTTTAACAATGATCCATTCTCCAAGGATGTCCTTTATCTCCTTATCTATATGCTCTTACGATTGTTGCTTTGGGTTATCTTCTTCAAAGTGTTAGTAATCAGCAACTCATAGTAGGAGTTTATATTCCTCACAATGTCATTGTTATTAATTCTCATTACAATGATGACAATGTACTTTTTTGGCAGAATTTTCAATAGGATATCACTAATCTAATGGAAATTATGGGGCCTTACTACAAAATTTTAGGTTCTAAACTAGCTCATAACAAAATAGAATTCTTAATGTTTAAAGTTGGGGATGTTCCCCAATGGATTCCCAAAGAATGGAAACAAATCAAACATGGAGAAATTATGTACCTTGGAATTCCCTTTGGTATTGGGGTTTCTATTTGTGATATGTGGAATTGGTTTCTTAATAGATTCAAGCAAAAACTCTTTAACTAGGGGCATAAATTCCTTTCCTAAGCTGGTAAAATTTAATAACAAGATTTTTCTTACTAAACGCATGTTTATTATTATTTTTGTTAGATGCCCTCTATAAAAGGGTATGAGGACTTAGTCAAAATTATTCAAAAATTCCTATGGTCCAAGTGGGATGGTAACCCAAGTTATATATCCACATCATGGTCTCATTGTACCTAACCGAAACATAAAGGAGGTTTGGGTCTCATAGATCCACATACTCAAGGGATATTCTTGACCACAAAATAGATTATTAGATCTATCAAAGGGGATGAACCATGGAAGATTCTCATTCAATATCGGATTAATCATGCTTTAGTTAAAGGAAAAATGGTAAAAAGTGGGTTGGTTAGACAAAATTATCCATGCTTCATTTTTCTCCATAAAGTATTTTATCCCCCTTCAATCCATTTGGAAGACTTGACAATATGTTTGTCATTTCTTAAAATGGAGGGGAGAAGAATCCCTTCAACTTGGTTTCAACTTTTTCACTTCATCTATTTGGTTGAACAAACATATCCTCTATCATGGAAAACCCCTTATATTAAGCTTCCCGAAGCATTCCTATCCTTTGTTCAAAAAAGGGATCTATAATTTTTGTGATTTATGGGATATTCAATCAATGTTTTGGTCTCCATGGAATGTGGTTAAAAATCAATTCACTCTTAGCAACAAACATAAGGATTTCTTGATCTTTTTGTAGTCTTTGGTTCCATTGGAGCTGTCTATGAAACTTTGTACTCCAATCCATTGTAGTTTTTTTAAATATTGGTCATGGATATCTTCATATCCCTTTTTTTGTTCCCTTTAAAAAAGATATACTTACAGTTGCTTCCTAAGTTTTCCTTGAAGTCACACTTGAATTCTAAATGGAGGTGCAAGTTCAACTTGGAATATTTTGGTTAAAATTATTTGCTCAAATTTGGAGATCTAAAGTTAATTCAAAAGCTCAGTTAATTTCCTAGAAGATACTACACTTTAAACTACCCATTGGGGACAAGCTAAAATGTATTATGATCTAGCCAACTAACTATTCTTTTTGTCACATACATGAAAATATGAAGGATATTTTTTGGAAATTCTAAGTGGTTAAAAAGCTATGGAATGTTGTGTTTAATGTTTTTTAGCTATCTTTACTCACAAGTTAAGCTAGAAAGAAGCTCTTTTTGGAGTTGGTATTTATGATAATAGAATTTTTTATGGTGTGAGACATGTCATTTTGTTACATATACATTGAGAAATAGATGCAAAGCTATTTTTACTAACAATAATAATCATCAAAAAGTTATGTTTTTATGAATTTACTCTAATATATTTTTTTTTCTTGCTACCTTGTTTCCTATGCTTCAGAATGAGGTTTTGAAGAATCCAACATTGAGTTTTCAGATTCGACAAATCAAGTTGCAAGTTGAACAGTTGTTGAGAAAAAAAAAAAAGTTTGTATCGGGAAGGTTTAAGTTCTCTTTTTTAGGCTATATATAGTGCTTTTGTTTTTTTTAGTCTGACATTTTTTATGTATATTTTTAGCTTATTGTGACTTTATAAGTTGATGCTATGTACATTGGTTTTTATCTAGGTCTTTGTTGAGTTGTGGTTGTTTGTACAACTCATTGTAATGGCCCTTGTACAGTTTCACATTGTAGTTTTTTAACTACACTATATAGGGGAGAGGGGCCCATAATGGAGTAGGGTCTAATAGTGGGGATAGAAGTAGTCTTCAGTGGGCCTCATACTGGAGCACTTTAATATCCAATTGTAAAACACTTTTTATCCATAAAGTATACAAAGTGACAAATGATGTGATGCCACATCAATGCACCAATAAAACATGACTTAGTGCACCACTATCGATCTGACTTTTTTTTGGGATTTTTGGATACCTCAACAAAAAGCATGTTGATGTGGCATCATATTTAATGATGTGGCCCTAAAACAAAGTATAGAAGCACATGGGTTTCCAAATAAACTATTGTAAATAATTGGGAATGATTTGAAATTTCAACGTAGGATTTTGAGAAATGCAAAGTTAGGGTGCTCCACTATAGGCCCCTCTCCCCTATTCTTTGTAACTGAATTTCTTTAATACAAAAAAATCCCAAGATATTTAATGCCTTTATTTAACAGATAACAAAACTTATTTTAGAATAAAATAAAACAAAAATAATAATAATTTGGACGCCAATATATTCCCAAAGTTCAAAAAGAAAAATAGAAACCATGTGAAGTGACTTGCCTTGAAATTCTTACAAATTGTGTTGTGCTATCAACGATGAGAAAAACTGTGTAGAGTCTAAAGGAAAATATTACAAAGCCATACCAAAGCAGAATTTAAAAAAAATCTATCAAACTGAAACAAATCTCCCTACAACTACCACTTCAATCTACTCAAGATAAATGAAAATTATATGTAAGAATATTAGGGTTTTAAACTACTCAATTCTTGAATCTAAGAAAATATTTTTTCCATCCTTTTACTCAAAAATTTTAGGTTTTAGTCTTCAGTGGTAGAGTTAATTTTTGTTTTTAGGCCTAAGAAAAAAAATTTGTATTGAGATTTTAGAGATGTAATAAGTACTAGTACTACTAGCCATAAAGTATATTCATATTCTACATTCACTTCAACCATATAATTTTTTTCATAGTTCATAAAGAATAGTATAAAAAGATATACTATTTTCACATTTCATTAAGAATAGTATAGATACTTTTAGATTAAATTGTGTATATTATTTTTAATTAATTTTTTTTTTATAATACAAGAATCGGTCGGGTATCTGTCCCCCTATAAACTGCAGTGTACCTGGTACACTTTTTTCACATGACCAGTGGAGCCAGCGTGACATGCCCTCCGGTACCACAAGTTTGGGGGGAGACTAGACCTCATGACCTCTTTCCTACAACAGGATGCTTTAGCCAATCAAGCTAGGCCCCCCACCCCTAATCAATGTTTTCGATAACATTAAATTTTATTTTTAGCTTAGGTAACCTTTAGCTTTGATTACTTAGACTTTATACTACAATAAAGCATATCTTAGAGTGTTCACTAAAGAGGAAGACACATTTTTCACTCAATGAGAGGCCATAAGAGCCTCCATACCCCCCTTCTAAAACCACCTCACTATAGATCTTCTGCAAGAGACTCTTGTTTTAGCCATCATAGTGAATCCCTTTCTTAGTCCCACTTTGCACATCATCGCCAAGTTCAATATCTATAATTATGTTTTATACAAGGCCAATCAATGGTTAAATTGTTACCTAATTAACCTTTAAAAGAATAGAGAGGAATAGGAAAATGATCAATGGTTACATCTTACCTAATCAACCTTTAAGAGAATGTCATACTCTTATGGTTGATTGAGCTAGATTTGTACTATTCTAGAATGTAGAAGGTTGTGATCTTCTTGTTTGCTTGGTCAATACCAAGACCTTTTACCTCCTCATCATTAATTTGTTTGGAATGCTAAGAGGGGGGTCCTATTACACCACCACTATAATAGGAAGTCGTCCTCTCTTTATGATGTAGTTCAAAATCAAATATGATTTTAAGAAATAAAATGAGTGGATAAGTAAATGAAATATTAATTTAAATATAGGTTTAGATAATAAAAAGACATAAAGATATTTAGTATGAATTTTTTTATGTAATTATTTGATAAAATATGTTAAGAAGAAAGAGGAACTATTATCTTGCAGAATTTTTCTTTATATATAATTACCATAAAAAAGATCTATATAAAAATAAATATCAATTAGAGAGAAAAGATATTTATAGTTTAATAGAGGTCTAATTTGTATCAATTTTAATATGAAATAGGTGGATTGAAGGCACCAAATAAAGAATGGAAAGAGAAGATTTTTTTTTTGCATATCTCAAATAATTAGACTATTCTTAAACAACACTAAGTTCAATAGTAAAATATAAAGGTAAATTTTAGGTAATAAAAGTAGAACAACTATTTAATACTTTTATGTGGTGTTGGTATGTAAAATTGTTATAGATTATTATCAAGCTTTGAAGAGTAAAATAATTATATAAAATAGGAAAATTGAAAGAAAAATATTCATTAAAATTTAAACTAAACATAATGGATGGAGGCGAGAGGCTTGAATAGGCGTAGTGGAGCTCATTTGAATTTTGCAATTGCTGGAGATGGTGAAGCGGACTTAGATGATGAATATGGAAATTGAGAGTTTGTAAGTGGTGTATTTCACCCTCTTCTTCCTTTGAGGAGGCTATTGTAGGAGTGTGTTGGTAGTGAGCCTCCTCCCTACCCTATTCTGGTGATGTGTGACTAGAATTTCAAGACTGTTGGTTTCATGGTGTTGGGTCTTCTATGGAGTAGTGAGGGGAGCAACTTTTTATTCTAGTTATTTCTTCTTCTCTCTTTTTCTTCCCTTGTCTCTTCCTTTTCCATAGGGAAAGGGTTTTGGTTGGCTCTCTCACTGGAGGGAGGTGATGGATTTGGTGGGTTGGCTATGATACTTCTTGCCTCCTATTTGGAGCAGGTTTTTGAGCTTGTCAGGGGCTTAGCCCTCAAATTTTGTTGCAATTTTCTCCTCTGTGCCATTACAACTCTATTTTTTCTAATCTTTCTAGAGAAAGCTCTTTAAAATATATGTTATTGGTATGTGGAATTTTTTGATTAGTTGATGTGTTTTTTCTAAAGGCCTTTCTTTATTGAGCTTTCTTTGAGGCTAGTTTTGAGGCTAAAGCTAGCTTACAACTATTGGTTGTTTTAGGGGGGTTTTATTTTCTCCTAAGGATAGTTTTTTTGTTCTAGGTTATGGAAGAGTTAGCTTTCCATGACTATGTCTCCTTAGTTGGAGTGTTGTAACCCTTATTTTGGCTTCTAGCTCATGGCTACAAGGTGGTAGCTCTAGCATTTTGAAGGTTTTCGGGAACTTGCCTCTACTTGAGAGTAGTTGTGTTGTTGTTTGTTATAAAAGGGTTATTTCCCCAGAATCTTCTATGGATTATTTCCCTAGGAGTGGTGTCTTTAGTGTTACCCTATTATTACTCTTGAAATTACTTATGTTGAAGGTTGTAAGCTAGTTTTGGATTGGTTCATGGTTATCTATAAAAGTATTGATTGCAGGCCTCATTTCATGAGGTCTTTTATATTTGGACTTAGGGAAGTTAGTTCTCTAGTTTTTTGAAGTTGTGGGTTACAGATCTTGTATTGTAGAGATATCTATTAGGGTTGACTTAATAGCTCCTTTGAAAATCTTGTATGTTTGGATAGCCCAACTAGCATTGAGGCTATATTTTTTGGTTGGGGTCTTCAAGGGTGTGGTGGATTCCCTAGTTTCATACATTTTGTTTTTGGTTGGGTTGCATTTAATGTTTTTTATGAAGACCCAAGTCTCTTGCCATGTTTCCATGGAGGATCTACATTTTTTCCATATGGACGAGGGGAGGAGGTATTCTTCTTATGCTACATTTTTCACTACTAGTGTGATGTAGTGGTTTTTGTTGTTATCTGCCTATCCTTGGTGGATCTTGGTGTTGTTAAGTTTTTGGGTGTTTTCTCTGTCACCTCCTTGATTATTTACCTCATGGAAATTTTGTTTGGGGTTTTCTTACTGAGGATTTTGTTACTCCTTCTAAGGGTGGTGTTGATCTTCATCTTCATGATGGTGTTATCCCGACTCTATGCATGTTACTTTTTGGAGGGGTTGTTGTGGAGCTTAAGGGAACTATTATTTTTCCTTCAGTTGGTTTATTTTCTCCTTGTAGTGTAGAAAAATGTATCCATTTACATTTTCACACATGCTTGGGCCCTCCTAGCTAAAATTTGGCTTCTTTATGACTTATTTGGTGTTATTTTGCATCCACAAGCCTAATTAAATGCATTTTTTTTAGGATAATCCTAAAATTTAACAAGTGAAAAATCATGATTCAATGTTTAAGGTTGTGTGTTCCAGATCTAGTGATCGAGGACTCATACCCTACCTTGGGTGTATGGGTCCCACCTAGGTTTCAGGGCTTGATTATAAAAATTACATTAAACAAGACACTTTTTATTTGGAGTTTGTGTCCTATGTTTAAGACATTGGGACTCATATTCCCAAGGTGGCCTATGAGTCTAGCTTTAACCAAGACCTATTTTTAAATAAAATTCTTGGTAGGATTTTATTATCCTAGATTTGATGTCATCTTGTAGTGTTGTAATTTTAGGAAATTTGGCATAAACAAGTATAAATTCAAGGTTATTTCACATAATTTCACCTAATATTTCAAGTATTCAAGCATTATAGAAAACTTATGATCAAGATAGCATTCAAGAGAATTCAAGAGTTGATTATAAAGCATTTTAGAGCATCAATTCAAGATTCAAGCATCATGTCAAAGTCTTTGTGGATCATATGTGTTTTTGAGCTAACATTTATGAGGTAGGTTTTCATGATTCAATCAACCATTCAAGACATTATCTCATACCACGATCAAGAATAAAATCCACATCCATTGGAGCCATTTCACACAAGATTGCAGCCTTTATTACAAGGGTTTGGTGAGTTGCATCATTACATTTGTTCATTCATCATTCCTTCATGATACTTCATTTCATTTCAAGGTTTAATTACCAAAATTGGATTTGACCAAGGAAAAATCCTATCCACTAACACAACATTTTTCCCTCTCCATGTGTGATTGCAGATCTAGGTGATTTGGACCTTGAAGATCCTTTGAAGATAAAGTTGCAAGATTGAAGAAAGTTGTTAAAGTTTTCAAGAAGTTGTCATGTTCATGGAAACTCGCCTACAAACCATAATTCAAACTTCAAACTTGGAGATCATAAAAGATGAATTTTTTTTTTTTTTAAATAAAAGTGGCTATGCCACTGAACATTTTATTGATAATACAGTTTACACCCCCTGGTTCAAAAGGAGCATACCAGCAGGAAAGAACCAGAGAAGAAAACCTCTGGTTATAGCTCTAAAATAAAAAAGATAGAAAGAAACAAGCCTAGAACCTCAACCAAACCTAGACAGAAACCCCAAATACAATAATATCATATCACCCCCCAAAGAGGCCCCCTACAGAAAAAGACCCAGAATAGGATACACAGTTTCTTGGAACCAGAAACCCAAATCAAAATAGATCTCTAAAGCGATGAAAGTTACATGAGATCATTCACAGCTAAAAAAGTTTTAGTCAAACCCTAATATTGGGACTAAATCACCCCTCCTAGCGTATGAGTCCTAGTATACCTATTTTTCTAGCAGGAGATTCTAGATTTTTCTCAATTTCTAGTACGAGGATTAAATTTCCTAGTCTGGAATATGAGTCCTAGTGCACTTCAAAATGTAGAATTTTAGAGTTGTAGATGTTTCTTTGAAGCAATCAGTTTGTTGTTCTCACCCCTCAATTGTTTGTCCTTGATGAAAAAGACACAAATGGTGCTTTGGTATTTACAGTACAGGTTTAGGTTGATGGTTGTTTCCTATCATGCTTCAGAGATCACAGGCTTGGCTTGGTATCTTGGTGATTGGTTGGTTGACATACTTTCATGGCATTATGACTCATAGTACTTTGGCATTCATATCTTGACACATAGTCACCAATCTTGGATTATGGCATATACAGTTTTGGCACACTTGGTTTTGGAATTCTTGTCTCAGTCTTTGGCATTCAGTATCTTATTCATGAATAGCATTATGATGCAGATTTACTTTCAATTCTATATTGTTGTGGTATTGAACTTGTTGACTCCATGTGGAGAGTGTATATTTTCTTGCATATACAGGTGTTGAGTTATGGCATTGTCTGTCATATTGTCTTGCATATACAGGTGTTGAGTTATGGCATTAGCTTTCAGGTGATATCATTTATATGGTTGATCATTATGTTTTTTTGATGAGACATACAGGTGATGAAAGATGAGAAATACAGGTGATGAAATTTTAGTGAAGGTATATTTGTGTTTCAGATTTCATGACTACATTTTTATGCTCAATTAATTTATCAAACTACATTTATATGAACACAACTTTCATGCATTTCTTGGTGCTTACATGATAAGGTGAAAGTTATTATTTCACTAGCACACATTAGATTGTGCTCAAGCTTAACTTTCATATCGTTTAATTCTAGTATAAAGTGCATAGGATATATATATCATATAGGTTATATAGCATTCTCTTTGGTATCTCAAATAATCATTCAGAGGCCTTGTTTTTGGTTACGGTGATTCAGGGTTTTCATGATCATTCAAGTATTTCATGTTGATATTCAATATGATATTGGTCATATGGCTTCTGGTTCATATTTATGAATGAATTATATTTTCAGATGGTTATGATATTTCTGAAAGTGTGATAAAGTATAGGTTGGCTTTCTTTATTGTATTCCACAAGGCATTCATCAACTTCAGATTTCATGATAGAGTCACTTTAACATGTTCAGGTATATTGTTTCAGCTGATCATTTATTAGATTGATAATTGGCATTCTATAGATCTTGTTTTATTACAAAGAATCTTTTTAAATGTCACATGGCCTTGACAAGGGAACTATGTTACATTTTGATTTGATGTCATATTTTTCTAAGAAAGAATCCTTTACACGAACCTTGACATCAATCATCATTTAAAGGTATCTTGTTATTTTTTATTGAGCCCCTCACATTCTACATATGATATTAAATCATCATCAAGCTGATTGTTTATTTGGAAACAATGTTTAATGTGATATTGTATTGGGCTTATTATTTTTCACATGTTTGTTTTAGAAACAACGGGTTCTTTGATTATGTGGAATTTACACTTGATGATTTGTCGATCGAAAATCTTTATGAAGATAGGAACACATTATGATGTTGTTAATCATTAGTCTTCAGATTTCAAAGCTCATTTGGATTCAAAATCATTATGCACTTGAGTTTAGGGTAAAACAAGTTTGTGGTTATCATTTTTTGTGAGGGTGAAACCCTAGCTGCCATTGGAATACTTGCAGATCTATTTCTTTATTTGGCTGGCATGGAAAATGGTTAGTTTGAGCTTTGAAGAACAATGTGGAGAGTGGGATTTACAGCATAGTAGACTAAAGGGAGTGAGAGTGAGAATGAATGGTGTCGCCAATCAATGAAGTATGCAGCTGGGCAGTTATGGCTAAATGATTTTTGTGGTTAGTCTTTGATTTTTATCCTCTGTGAATCAGGTAACACAATGTTGGGGTTACTCATTCAATTTCTTTCATCATTTTATTTCCATATTTTTGTTAATGCAGGTTTTGTTAAAAGAGGAGTTTAATGATGTGGATTTTGTGAATAATTTGTTAAGGAATTTGTTTGAAGAGGCTAGTTAACAAATAGGGTTTCATTGTTCAGAAATGATTAATTGAAGATTCTTTAGTTATTCCTTTTGGAATCCAATTTAACTATTTTTTGTTGTATAAATATATGGTTGTAAGCCATTTCTTAGTTGGGTGAAAATATGTATGGCTGAGAACAAGGGTTTTTGAGCATAGAACAAATTGTTATTATAGTGATATCATTTTTATTTGAAATGAGTGAAAAGAGAGTTTAAAAGATTTATATCTCTGATTTGATTACAGAGATTTCATATTTCAGTGAAATTATTTTTGTACTATTTCATTCAGTACACAGTTTAGTCAGCATTATTGAAAATCATGTATTATCTTTTGAAACTTTGAAAAATAGAGGAGTTGGTGCTCCTGTGAAGTTGGTGCTTCAGTTTGTACTTGGAGTTGGTGCTCCTAACTTGAAGTGGGTGCTTCAGAAAAGTTATTGGAGTTGGTGCTCCACATTGTAACAGAGTTGGTGCTCTTTTTGAATGAATAAAAGGATCAGTTTGTGAGTGTTTTTTATACCCCAAGAGGGTTTTTCCACTCAGGAAATCTTTGTGTTATGTGATTTTATTTTTGTCTCTCATTTTGTTTCAAGTTGATGTGTTCAATTA
Organism: Sequoia sempervirens; assembly: GCA_007258455.2. NCBI lineage: Eukaryota > Viridiplantae > Streptophyta > Pinopsida > Cupressales > Cupressaceae > Sequoia > Sequoia sempervirens. The sequence continues at coordinate 136,715,918 of VDFB02281492.1, read as the reverse complement.
GTTAATGCTCTAATACTTTTAGTTTATTTAAAAGATAAAGTTTAGTTTGTTCAGGAATCTTCCATAAAGCAAGTTAAAATTGTATTGTGTAAAGTTGAAGTCTTTTTTCAAAAAGCATAAATAATAGTGTTCACAATTTGATGGAACAATGCTATATGATGCTTTTAATATAAGTTGTTTATCTTGCATATCTTTCTGCAAAGTTTAAGTGTTCATTTTTTTGGTTAAATCTGCCACATTGTTTCAAGGTCAAAACATTTAAGTTGTGCATTCAAATCAAAGAGTTCAAAAATTATATCACTCTGATTCACCCCCCCTCTCAGATTAAATCCACTTCCAACATAGTTTTCTAGGTTCCTTTCTAACTGATTTCTATTTGTTCATTTGATATAATGTTCTCAAGTTTCTAGGGTTTAGTGCATTATACTTTGCATCTTTCCTTTGAAACTTCATTTTAATGGTGAACCCCCTATTTAATCACACCTAAGGAAACTACCTAGAAAAAATTTCCTTCCCTCAATTGAATCACTTGGTTGAGGGATCTTGGTTCCCTAATGAACTAAAGTGCAAAGTAGGTCCCCAAATTTGTCCATCCCCTAAAAGGTGGAAACGCCTATTTTCCTTTGATTCATTTTGGTGAACCCGACCTTTGGACACTTGCATTTCTAATTTGGAGTACATTGTAGTCCTAGATCTAGTTTGCATTAACTTTACATTAGATTTACATTAGTTAATTTTCATTTAGGGCTTCTAAATCTTGCATTAGTGAAAAAGTGCATATAGGTTGCATTTTTGCATCTTGCATCATTAAAATTCATTTAAAATATGTCAATCAAAATAGTAGAGTCAACATAAAACTTAGAAAAATTAACATTAAATCAGAATTTGTTGAATTTGGTGTAAAAACACTTATCTAGGACTCATTCACCCATTTGGATGATTTAGTCCCTATACAAGTTGCTTTTCCATATTTCTGGGAATTCTTGTTGTTTATTTTTCAATAATTGTACCTTCCAAAAACCCTGACTAGGACTCATTCACCCCTCTAGGAAATTTAGTCCCATATTAGATCTGCATCTACATTTTACAACATTGAAAGCTTCATTTTTGTGCTTTTGTTTGTTGTTATCAAATCTTTGTATCAGTTTGTTGAGTTTATATTTCATTCATTTCATTAGACCTAGTTTAATTGGATTCATTTAGTGCATTGTTTAATTTCAAATTTTCATTTTTGATTGTTGCATAGTGTAATTAGAAAATTACCTTGTTTAGAATCTAAAAATTACATTGCATTTCATCATGGATATGTGTTTTGGTAAGTTTTGGATGTCCTTGAAATCATTAGTGGATGTGTCAAGCTGTGTCTTTGGAAATGATCCTAATGAAATTGAACTCACTCATGCTCAATCAACTCCTAATGCATGTCTTCCTCATGAATTTGACATTGCTGGAGAAGATGATGACAACATGAACAACTTCATAAATGATTTCCATAACAACCTTGAGACTAATGCATCATTTTATCCTTCCATGAAACAACCAACACAACTTGAGATGTTTCATATTTTACATCATAAAATTGAGACAAAAACTAAACCTATGAATCCTATGGTAAGTGATCCTATTTCCTCTAATCAAGTACATCAATCATATGTCAGCAAAGTGACCAACACTCCCATCAACCTAGAAGAGACATATGAAAAAGGATTCACAATCTTAAGCAAACAAGGATGTGATACAACAAATGAACATGAAATTCATCAACTCCTATCGAGAAAATATCAATTGAAGATACCAAAGGGATAGGATATCAAGACCCCCCTCCTGACATAAGTGTCCTCCTTCCTAAAGAACAACCAATGCCTCATAACAATGATAAGGATGACATGATCATCTTAGGTCCTCCTCCTCAACAACTTGGTGAATCTAGTAGTAAAAAAAATCCCTATACAATCAAGCCCTTCTACCTTCCTTCTCCTAGGTCTAAAAATGAAAAAGCTTTACAAATTATTCTTCATCATGATCTCATTAAATTACCACCTATTAGATAACATCAAAACAAAAATAAAAAAAGGAAAAATCACATACATGTATCATTGCAAAAACCATAGAACTCTTGGAAATAGTAATAATGTGTGGCATGCCTTACAGAGGATATTGAATAGATATACTCCAAAAAATATTGACTTTATAATTGAATAGTACAATTACAAGACTTTTTCTCCTTTCCACATAATAGTTGTAGGATCATAATATTCTCACTATTACATGCTTTACATTCATTGCAAATCATTTCAAAATTCAAGGAGTTCTTTCTCATCACCTACCTTGGCTCATTCTTGTCTTGCACACAGTGGGGGAAAGAAGTTCATAGCCTTGTCTTAGTTTTGGCACTTGATGTTGTCCCTTTGGCTAGTTTTCCACCTTCCATATATGATGAACAAGATTGGGATGTAGATCACCCGCTCTAGGTTGACTTGCATGTGCCTTACTAGTCTTTCCTTTGTTTTCTTTTTCATTTTGTGTGTGTGATTGTATGTGCATAATGTGATCTCTTGTACTATTCTACTTGATGTACATCCCTCTTTGTGACACTCCTCTATTTGTATCTACATTATTCTATATGTCGTAAACGTTTATATTTTATTTTTTCTTGTGTTTTCCTTTTGGGGATGATGAAAGGCATCGAGACATTTAGGTCTCTTCCATGTTGACCCAAAATATTTTCTTTGTTTTCACTCTCTTTGTGTCATTCCTCCTATTCCATGAGTATTTGGGCAATGATGGCATTACTGAGCTCTCTAATAACATTGTAGCAAAGACATACTAACCTCGAATCCATGGATCCCTTATGTGATTTTGGGATTTAATTTTGTGGGCAACCCCTTTTTCATGAAGTAGATTCATTTGAAAACATATGACTTGGCATAGGGCTTTCCAAATAAGCTCTCATGTCCTTTTTATTGTTAGCATTTATTATTTACTTTAAAGTAATTTCTCAAAGCATGGTGTTTAGAAATTTATTTAAAGTGGGGGTATACATTGGCATTATTCTTTTGCATTTCAATTACAATTCATGTTTCATTGTGTGGTCTTCTTACTTCATGTGATGCTTTTTTCACTTTGTGCTGACATTGGGTGTGATGTCCCTCAAGAGCATGATCTCTCTTAGCAAATTATATTCCTCTTAGTGGCTTGATATGACACACTACATCCCCTAAGTTGTGAATCTCCTATTCTTTGATTGATTCTCTCTTGGATACATTAGGCATGATGTTACGTAAGTCAAGACCTTACATGAACTAAGAAAAACCCCTTTGAATGTACCTTACACTACCCTTTTGCATTTACAATAATTGTTATATGGCCGCCTTGTATAACACACTTTTCATTCCTATGGTGCCATCCTGTTAGTTCATGGGTGTCAAGCATATAGGTTTTTGCTTGCCTCATGAATCTTGGTGTTCGTGTTGTGTGACACCTTATGAAAGTTATCAAGAGGTATAACTCTGGTATGGTTAGCATATGGGAGCTGAACTTAGGCGTGACTTTCCCATAGCAACTTTCTTGTGTGTGTGAATGCATAATTGCATGCGTATGTGTCTCACCTCTCTAGGGGCTCACCTAGTGGATGGCTTGAGGTTCCACTAGCCCTTCTGAGCATGCATTTGGTTTACATAGTGGACATCATGTTCCACTTGTAAACATTTTTGGAAAAATAAATTAGACCTAGTCCACATCGTGTTGGACAAACTATCGAGACTTGAACTACCCTTTTTTATTTTTCCTGCTTCTTTATGTCTCTAGCAATGTATGTTTGTATCTTTTTTTACTTCATACATCATTCACATATTTTTTCTTTTGTGCCTATGTTGTTTTTCCATAGGATCTCAATCCTAGGGGCTTGATCATCCCTCTTGATTTTTGTCATCCTATCTCACTAGTATTGGTTGTATATGTCTAAAAATGGTTAGGAATAATCAAGCTAGTTAATTAATTAAATAAAAATCATTTAATTAATCTTCTAAAGTCATCTACAAATAAATAAATTTAATTATTTATTTATATTGTTCACTTTTATAATTCTTCTACCTTAATTAAATAAATAACTTTATTTAATTATCACCATCTTCCATATTCCTCTTAATTAAATTAAATAAATTTTATAATTTATTTATATTAATTATCATGTTATTCTAAATTTGAATATTTAAATTCAAATAAGAGAATATTCCTTCAAACACCCTCTTCATCTCATAGTTAAATTAAATATTATAAATATTTAATTTAATATATTTTCTCACTCCACACATAATTAAATATTTTAAATATTTAATTACCTTCTAAATTCATCTCTCACACATAATTAAATATTACTTATTTAATTATGTAAACTTCTAAAATCATCTTCACACATATTAAATATTACTTATTTAATTATGTAAACTTCTAAAAACATCTTCACATATAATTAAATAAGTTTATTTATTTAATTATGAAATTCATTCTCAACTCATTCTTCAAATGGAAACCTTCCTTCGGATCTAACTGAGAAAATTTGAGGAGGAAACCTTCTATTTCTCTCTCACCTTTCAAAAATCTCTTACCGTTCATCCCAACTAGCTTGATCTGAACTGTTGATCTCAATAGCCAATCAGGTTTTTTCAAAAACTCTTTAAATACATGTGCAAATCCAAGCATTGGTTATGAACACACACAGACGAACATATATATGCAATTACTCTTACGCATTTGTATCTTTAGCATTTCAGCAATATTCATATCTTTGCAATAATAATCTTATCATAGCATAGCATAATCTTGCATTTTAGTATAGTATGCATTTTAGTTTAAATCTCATTCTCCAGTAGTCCATTTCGTTGAGCTTGGCACACAAAATTTGAGAAACAACCTGAACCAACGAAACGCTAGAGATAGAGAACAACAAAATGATTTCGAAGAAGCTATTGTAAAGAGTTCATTTAAATTTCTTTCCGTTTCTTTGATATAATGTTTTATTGAATATGTTTTGAATCCTTTATAATAGGCATATTGTCATACACACAAAAATGGCGCCCATTGTGGGGCCCTGCCCAAATTGACCTTTTTCTATTTGACAGGTTTCCGCGTTCTGGATTCAGCTTTTAGAAAAATTCCACGTTTTAGTGCATCTGACACCTTTCTGCAGTGCATCTGGGAATTTAATGTTTCTATTTTGTAGGAAATTTTATGCATCTGAATTTGTTTTGTACTTCAAGGGTTAATTTTCTGAGGATAGAATAGCGCATATAGTCTCAATACATTTAGAGTTAAATCCGCACTTAAATAAAGTGGTGCATTTAAGGACTGTTTTAGCGCAATGGGCTTCTGTGCATTTAAGGTAGATTGTAGAGCATCCATGCTGCATTATTTACAGATTTAAATTTACATTTAATTAAAGTAGCACATTTAATAACTATTTTAGCGCATTTATGATTTTTCTGTAGCGCATTTAGGGTCTATTTCTGTGCATCTGGGGTCTATTTCTGCGCATCTGAGGTCTGTTTATGTGCATTTAAGGTCTGTTTCTATGCATATACTGTCTATTTCGGTGCATCTAGGTTGTAACACAAAAACAAGATTCTAAGTTTGACACATTCCGTAGACAGAATCTTTTCTGGTTTAAAATGAATCAATCTAGGATAGTCACCACACTTTGATCATGCAGTTAAAATGAACCCCATGCCTGTTGTGAAGCAATATCTTCACTTAGCATAAATCATTGTGATTTGGTGCATTAAAATGAATCTGTTTACTCTACTTGATTGTACTTGAAAGTGGTAGGTGACTATGCCCTCACCCTGTGCAAACTAGGTGATCAGAAAGCCAGACCCACTTCATCCCTGTGTAACCCCTATGCAATAACTGAATTATCCTCTCCCCTTGCGTAGTAATGCGATCTTGGATGTAAGAGAAATGATTATTGCCTATATAAATTGGGCTGCCTAGGGATTTCATCACCTCAACACGACTCAAATTGGCAATGGAGCTAAAGCCAAGCTACCCCCAACTGGTATATAAATGTGAACCTTAAGGGAAAACCTAAGATTACGAGTGCGGATGTGTCATACCGACAGAGTAGTACTCCCATAAACCCTATTGAGCTTAACCTCTTTAGGCTGGAGTGCCACCTAAGTGGTGATTAATCTCTTGCCCCATGTATGGCCACTTGAACGGGGGTCCCGAATTAAACACCATTGTTTAGTAAACCAAAAACCTTATATTTGCTAGCACAACACCAATCGGTGTGAAGGAATCCACACTTTCGCAGTCTATAGTAGAGGTGATCAATTTTCCATAGGGAGTTTCATGGGGATTGGAAGCTTGGTTGGCCTGAGAAGAGAGTGCACTATAAGGGGGAGCCCGTACAGCCAAGTTTCTGAATTCACATGCTACCGATATGTGGTTAGGGAAACCCGCGTGGAATCTAGCAGATATTGTCCTGGCTTTACCATAGGATGTGCTCTCTTTATCTGTGTTTGGTTACATTCCATTTAATTCAGAGTGTTTGCTGTGTTTTCATTCAATTAATTTAGATAAAAGATCATTTGAAATGAACATGAAAAATAGCAACTGAAATCATTTACACAGCTGACTTTCTGACATCTTTGGTCTAGTAAAATTTTGATAGCTCTCCCATGCTTAGAGAGTGGAAATCAACAAAATTTGTCAAGAAATCAGTTTCCAATAGGATCAAGAAACCCAAGAAACATTTAGGGTACAAGAAAACATTGCAAAGAAGGAAATTTTTGTACAAAAGTCGACACGTCTTGCTTCATTATCGCAGATTTCATCATAGATACTAAGACTTTGTTAGGGGATTCACTAATGAGTACACTGTAGAACCTTTGGATTCTCAAGCTTATTATCAGAGATTAGCTCTATCTCAATGGCATAATCTTAACCAATCTCTTGAGTTTGATAACATACCACAACCTTCCATTGAATATCCTTCACATCCTAGTCAAATCCTTCAGTGATCTTGAAACCTTTCCTCAAAAAACAAAGATCAAATCTTAAGAGTGCACCTTTCAAAAAAAATTCTATTTATTGATTCAACTTCCCCAACATGATTCTAACATCCTTCATCATTGGAATTCACAATAAAAAATTAGGAACATCTTTGATCATATCATAGGATTCACATCTTATCATATCAAGATATCATTATTATCGCACTTATCATAACTATGATCTAAGTTTAGAAGAACTCTTCAAAATCATATGCCTATCTCCACAAGATCTCAGTACAATAAATTGAAGGATGAAATCCAACAAGAAGGTCATACCCAAAACATTCAAGAAGAAGGTGAAAGCAGTAATCCTCTTTACAATATAAGTTGTAATCCACTTTTCAACAACGACATGGATAACAGAGAAGAAAATCCATTCCACAATTACAGAGACATGAGAAAAAACCACATAGATAGTGATGAGGAACGAGATGAATAACATCTTAGAGAGGCTGAGCAAGATCCCAAATTTCACAAAGCCATAGAAAAGATCTTGCAATGCGATAAGGAAAAATACTTCCTCTATCTAGCTGACCAAGGAGCTAAATTGCCTCATGACTTTGATACCGAGAATTTGAAGAGAAAACCTTACGAAACACCCCTATCTAATATTAGTAATTTAACTCAAAAAATTAAGTCACTTCAAGGAAAAATTAAAGAGTTACAAGGGGGAGCCACAACAAAGAAATATACTCTTGAGGAAATTTGTCCTTATCCTTTCGATCGAAGTCTCAACATGATTCCATTTCCCAAACATTGTGAAATTCCAAAATTTGATCGTTATAATGGGAAAGCAAATCCAATCAATCATGTCAGAGACTTCTAAAACATGACTTTAGAGTTCACTCATGAGGACAATTACTTGATGTGTTTGTTTCCTAGGAGTCTTGGAGCTCACTCTATGGAATGGCTATCAAACATCACACCTCTTGTCAAGAGATTTGAGGAATTAATCAATTTGTTTATATTACAATATTCCTACAGCATCCAACACCAAATTACTATGATAGATCTCTGCAAAGTTGTGCAAAAACCTGGTGAACCTTTTATTACTTTTCTTTAGAGATGGAGAAGAATGTTTGCTAGATATCCACGTCCTGTTCCTGAAAATGAAAAGATTGTCACCTCATCAACAACTTGAATTTAGAAATGAGCTATCGTTTGAATTTACATTTTCCTCCCTCTTTTGAGAAATTGATTGAAGATTCTATAACCATTGAAAGTGCTTTGATCAAAAGGGGAATAATAAAACTTGACAAGGATAATCCTAGCTCATTCAATCACCATAACAGTCAGAACAAGTCTAAATTTTGGACTTGCAACAAGAACGTAGTGAATGATGGTGTTGTTCATGTGAATCATGTCTCGACTAAGCCATTTGTCCTTAGTACTCCAAGTGTTCCTCGTAACAACAATTTCAACTCGGTCACAAATCAAGGAAACAATCCTCCTCCTCTGAGGAATAATGTAAATCAACATTCTACTCCCAATCAAGGGACTGCCAACAATCAAGGTTACCAAGGAACCAATCATAATAACAACTCCTTAGGGAATACCTCGAATATGAATCCGCAATGATTTTCATTCTTCTCTCGTAGAAGAACTTTTACTTCACTGGGTCAATCTCTAGAATCTACCCTTAAAGAGTTGATGGAAAAGAACATTATCACCCTGCCGCCTCAATGAAATTTTGAACCCAATGTGAAGCCTCCATCATGGCATGACACATATTATTGTGAGTATCATCGGTGCAAGGGCCATAGCACAAATAATTGTCAAGCCTTGAAAAATGTGATCCAATATTTGATAGAAAATGACACCATCAAAGTAGGACACCAACAATTGAACAAAGATCACCAAGCATTTTGTAATCCTTTACCCAATTATCAAAAGGGTGAGTCTTCTGGAAAAAGTGTGAATCATATTGATGATCCGATAATCAATCATATCTACACTGATGACGGCAGGTCAACGTTATTAATGTCAACAAGAAGGTGGAATATAGAGAAGTCAACACAACAACAAGGGTGCAAGCTAAAGTTGTCTTAAAGGGTGCCTCTTCAAAATCCACTGGACCTCCACCTCGACATCAATATGACTTATTCAGCCAACTTCGGAAAACTCCTGTTCAGATTTCCATCCTAGAACTCTTGAAAATTTCCCCGACACACAAGGAAATTCTAGAAAAGGCCCTTATTGAAACAAATGTATCCATTGACCTGGATGTGGATCAATTTCAAGCCATGGTAGGACACTTGTCCTCACCCACATGCCTTTTATTTTCCAAAAAATATGACGTTTCCATAACTCATCCTCACAATTCATCATTATACCTAGAAGTCATGGTTCACAAGTTTCATCTCAGACAGGTTCTAATAGATGGAGGTGCTGGTTTGAACATATGTACCATGAAGTTAGTTCAGGCTTTAGGATTTTCTGAGGAATCCATTGATCCCAGAAGAAAGATTACTATTAAAGCCTATGATGATGAGGAAAGAGAGTCCAAGGGTTTAATCATGCTACCAATCAGAGTGGGACCTGTTATCAAAAATACTTTTTGTCAAGTATTAGACCATGATCTTGCATACAACATCTTGTTGGGTCATCCTTGGATCCACGAAATGCAAGCTGTCCCATCCACCTATCATCAATGTCTTAAGTTTCCTTATGATGGGCAAGAAATCATGATACCAGCTGATAAATCAAATGTCCAAACTTGTGCCAACATCAAAGCTAGTCAAGATACTTTGTTTCCTAACAATCAAGAAGCTCGTGCTAGTACTTCTCTCAAGATTGATACACAAATCAGTCAGTTAACCAATAGTCTTGACAAGAAATTGAAATTTAAGGACCATGGAGTTGGGGAGTACTCTCTCTATCTTGCCAATTTACCTACATCACCTCGCTCACATGGACAACCTTCTATCACACAACATCAAATATCAGCAGCATCAACATCAACGCACCCACCGACAGAGCCAAGCACAAAGTTTAATGGACAATTCATCAAAGAAAAAATCCCCATGGAAGATCCTGAGGATAGAGAAATTCTAAACTGGCTCTATAAAGATGAAGATGAAGAAATTTTTAATGTCAAATTACCAACAAATATATATGGAAAAGGATATTCAATCATGCAGAAGATGGGCTATGATAAGGGTCCTATTAGAAAAAGAAAAGGAATAGTTAAGCCTATTCACCTTCAAGGACTTGCTGCAAAAGAGAAAACTAGATTAGGCTATGATGCTAACTCTAAAGAAGGAACATCTAAACAACCGCATGGAACTGTCTTCACATTGCAAGAAGGTTCAGATTCAGGAGAAGCATGTTTGGCAACAATTCAGAATTACGTGGATAATCACTCTGACATAGACTTTGCTAAATATGAATGGGACACCATTTACAATGATGAGTTCTGGAGGGACAAAGAGGTTGATGTAATACACCAGTATGCCCCAACTCTAATCGAAGGTCAAGGTTCAAGGACCCGAACACAAGAATTTGAACTACAAGGTGACTATGATTCTAGTGATACTAACTTAGATTTAAATGAACAAGATTAGCATGAGAATAGTATCATCATTGATCCACCTCACACCTCAGATCCTATGGTCAACTTTGTTATGACCATAACCATTGCCTATTTGACGCAACTCGATGACCCGTTATCTTTGATCCATATTGATCTCATTGATTGGGATTCATCTAAACCTATTGATATACCTATGTTCCCAAGTGACGAATCTATTGTCAACTTCCTTTCCATAGATGACACAAATGATTGTTCCACCAGTGATTTTCAGCATAGAGTCTTTAATCAGGAGAGTGTCAATTCTCCTAGCTACAAAAGTAAAAATCAAAAAGAAAGATCTAATGGTGAAAACCAAAATCTGGCAGTATTAGATCAAACAAAAGATAAAACAAAGAGCATATCGAATGGTGAAAACCTTTTTAAGGTGCCAGACAATGGGAATCTTGACACTCTCCTAGAGCACTACCATGAGTGATCACATATTTTGATTGAGCCTACAAATGCTGTCAATCTTGAAACTTCAAACAAACCAAAGTTTTTACAATTAGCTGCATCAATCACAGAGGAAGAAATACCAGAGTTCATGGAATTTCTAAGAGAAAATCAAGTCAACTTTGCTTGGTCTTATGCAGATATGCCAGGTCTTGATCCCGATCTTATCATGCATCACTTGTCTATCAAATCAGGGGTTAAGCCTATAAAACAAAAACTCAGAAAGATGCACCCCCATGTTGCATTATTGGTTAAGGAAGAACTGAGAAAAATCCTCAATGTGGGCTTCATAAGATCAATCAACTATGCAGAATGGATCTCCAACATTGTGCCTATATCCAAGCCATATAAAAGTGCCTGAGTGTGCAGAGATTTTAGGGATCTTAATAAAACATGTCCTAAGGATGACTTCCCACTTCCAAACATCAACACTATAGTTGATCTGACAGCTAGACATGCCATGTATTCATTAATAGATGGTTTTTCTGGTTACAACCAAATCAAGATTGCACCCGAAGACCAGGAGAAAACAGCTTTCACATGTCCATTGGGAACTTACTATTGGAACGTCATGCCTTTTCGTCTAAAGAATGTTGGGGCTACTTACCAAAGAGCCATGACTACGATCTTTCATGACATGATGCACACATTCATGGAAGATTATGTAGATGACATATTGGAAAAATCATACACTAGAGAAGGACATCTGGAAATATTGTCCAAAATATTTGCAAGACTAGAGAAATTCAAAGTTTTCCTCAATCCCAAGAAATGTGTTTTCGGATTCACATCTGGAAAACTCTTAGGATACATAGTATCAGGAAAAAGAATTGAAGTGGATCCGGCCAAAGTATAGGCAATCATGGAAATGCCTGCCCCAAGGAACATCATTCAATTGAGATCATTGCAAGGACGACTTCAATCTATGCGAAGGTTCATTGCACAACTGGCCAACAAAAGTCTACCTTTCACACACTCTGCTACATAAGAATGTTCCTTTCAAGTGGGATGACAAGTGTGAATTGGCTTTTCAACAAATCAAACAGTACTTAATGACTCCACCAATTTTAGTACCACCAAATCCAGACAAACCATTGATCTTGTATATTGCTGCAATAGAGACATCCTTGGGTGCATTGCTAGCGCAAGCAGACTCTACAAGAAAGGAACATGCAATCTATTATATCAGCCGCACATTGATAGGGAATGAACTCAACTACACTTCCATTGAGAAGGCTTGCCTAGTAGTGGTCTTTGCTTCACAGAAATTTTGACACTACATGTTAACTCATACAATCAATCTTGTTGCAAAGATTGATCCACTCAAGTATCTGTTAAGCAAAGCATCATTGACAGGGAGGTTAGCAAAATGGGTAATGATTCTGAGTGAGTTTGACATCCATTATGTTGATCGCAAGTCAATCAAAGGTCAAGTTATCACTGATCAATTAGCTAAAGCACCACTGCACGTAGATCATCCCCTGCACATTGAATTTCTAGATGCTGGTGTCTTTACTGTAGAATTCAAACAACCATGGTCCTTATATTTTGATGGTTCTTTCACTCAACATGGATCGGGGGAAGGCATACTCTTTGTCATCCCCCAAGGACACACCATTCCTCAATCATATAGGGTGATGTTTCCGTGTACTAACAATATAGCCGATTATGAGGCATTAATCACTGGACTTAAAATAGCACTGGAATGGAGGATTATAGAACTACAAGTGTATGGCGACTCACAATTAGTCATTAATCAGATCAATGATGATTATCAGACCAAAGATGACAAACTATTTCCATGTATAAAAAAATGGTTGATGACTTCAAGAAGTACTTTGTGGACATCAAATTCACACAAATTCCAAGGCTTGATAACAAAGCAGCCGATGCCATGGCTACGATCACATCATTGTTACAACTCCCAGAAAATCAAGCTCGCTATGAATTTCTGGTGGAACAATCATTTGCACCTGCCTATGACACACTTGAAAGCCAAGTCATTTGCCACTTGGTGGGATCCAATTCACCTTGGTATGGCAAGATTTATGCCTACCTAAAAGATGATATTTTACCACCTAATTTATCCTGTAACCAAAAGCAAAATTTTATCTGCCAATCCTCTCGGTACACCCTTATCGCCGACACCCTTTATCACCGTGGTCTTGATGGTACTTTACTTCAATGTCTTGAACACGACGAATCTGACAAAGCTTTACAAGAAGTTCATGGTGGCATTTGTGGTACTCATTCGAGTGGACTGACCTTATCCAAGAAATTGATTAGAATGGGTTACTACTAGCCTACAATGGAGAGGGAATCATTCACTTTTGTGAAAACATGCTCAAAATGACATATTCATGGGAATCTCATTCATGCTCCTGCACAGGAACTTCAACCATTTATGCCAACTTGGCCATTCTCCCAATGGGGGTTAGATCTAGTAGGAAAGATTCATCACTCATCATCAAATGAGCATAAGTTCATCATCACAACCACAGAGTATTTTACCAAGTGGATTGAGGTAGTACCTCTTAATAAAGTTACCAGCAAACAAATATCATCATTCATACTCAACTATATTATTTGTCGGTATAGCATTCCCAACTCCATTATTACAGATAATGGATGACCTTTTAAGAATCAGGATGTTGATGAAATTTGTGAGAGATTTCATATTCAACATATATATTCAACACCTTACTATCCACAAGGGAATGGCCAAGTAGAGGCCTCAAATAAGACTATACTGAAAATTTTAAAGAAGACTGTGAATAATTTAGGGAAAGATTGGCATGTTTAACTCAATCCCGCCTTATGGGCCTATAGAACCAATGTCCGCATGCCAATAGGAGCAATTCCATTTGCTCTTGTCTATGGAGCAGAGGCTATACTTCCTCTAGAAGTTAAGATTCCCTCACTTAGAGTTTCACTAAAAGGTCTCACAACAGATGATGAATATAGAGTGTCCCAACTTCAAGAACTGGAACTCCTAGATGAAAAGAGACAAAGAGCAGCTGACCATTTGAAAGCATACCAACAAATGATGTCTCACAGCTATAATCACAAAGTAAAGCCATGTACCTTTCAGGTGGGTGATCTGGTTCTCAAAGAAAATCCACGCAATTAGCAAGACAGAGAAAAGAAAGGAAAGTTTGAACTGAATTGGCTAGGTCCTTATGTGGTTATTATAGTCTATGGTTCAGGATCCTACAAGCTATCAATGCCAGAAGGGGACCTGTTTGATGAACCCATCAACAACATGCACTTGGAGAAATATTATGTTTAAGTCAACTATCACCATCCATAAAAGTCCTGAAGAAATACAAAAACAGCAGAAAAAGTCTTAAAGAAATCCAAAAACAGCAGAAAATGTCCTGAAAAAATGATTACCTTGGTGAAAGCCTAGCAAACAGGCATCTCGATAGCGACAAAAAAAAAGTCATAGGGTGAAAACCTGGTGACAGGTGGTCTATTGACAAGAAAAATGCAATAAAAACAAATAGTGAAAATCTGACAAATAGACGCTATTTGTAGCTCTCCATCTATTAGTTCATGCTCTGCACTTGCCTTTTCAGCTTTCATTTCATACATCTTTTCATCATCTTAGGGCCATAGTAGCATCATGTTGTCATCATTTTCCTAGAATGATAACGTCTCACCATGGCTTGATTATTGTACATATTCATCTCAGCAAGTTGTGTCAATACTAGGGGCAAACATTGACATACTGGGGGCAACCAACTTTTAGGTTTTACCAAAATAGCTAGACAATGACATCAAATACAATCATGTGAACAAACAATCAAATCACATGAACAACTATCCAATCGTTGATCCCAAGCACAACAGTTTTTAGTTGTATACCATATCATGACTCATATCGGGATGATCTAAAATCTGAATAATGTTTGGAATAGCAGTATTATATTTTGAACAATGGTTGTTTCATTTTTGATATCATCTCTCTAGAGCACACTCGATGATGTACCGAACTAGAGTGGCGAGGAAAGAGAATGACTTTTCTTTGTCTATTGTCTTGAGGTTAACTATCCAGCTGATTTCCAATATGTCGTGACACATGATTTCCAAAGATTATCATTTATGACAGTTTCAAATTAGCATCAGAAGATGGTTAGTCTTTGTCTATTTATGCAAGAAATGCTCAAGTCATCTGTGTTCAATTATACCTCGATGCTTGTGTTTGCTTGCTATATCAAAAATCATGAAATTTGTACTCAGGTGATCATTAGTGCCAATTTCCCCTCTGATGCTTGTACATACTTCCAACATTTTAAAACGCTCTATGATGATTCAAAAAAAGCTAACAAAAGGCTCAACGAATGGTTCGTTTCATTTAGTTGCATTTCATTTTAGATCAGTGTATATATATCTGCATAGTGGATTTGCATTAGAGTTTTTGAAAGAGCTAACCAAGAATATCAACGGCTGCCATGTCTCTTTGGACTATTTGTGGAGGACATTCAAATATTTGTTACCTTCCATCTTCATTTCATCTAGGTCATACCATTTTATCATTTTCATAATTCAATTCTTATCATTTCCTTATCATTTCATTTCATTATCACTTATCATTTCATTTATCATTTCATTAACACGTATCATTTCATTATCACTTATCATTTCATTATCACTTATCATTTTATTTATCATTTCATTATCATGTATCATTTCATTATCATTTATCATTTCATTATCACTTATCATTTCATTTATCATTTCATTATCACTTATCATTTCATTATCACGTATCATTTCATTTCATTATCACTTATCATTTCATTTATCATTTCATTATCGTTCATTTCATTATCACTTATCATTTCACTTATCATCCATCATGTTCATTATCGTACATTTCATTTCATATCACTTATCATTTTCATACATGTCATTATCATTGCATTTCATTTTATCATTTCACTTAATCATCATTACAAAACATTACATTTCATCACATATCATTTATCATCTTATCATACATCACATTATTATTAATCATTTGATTTCATATCATTTGTCACATTACATTCATCTCATCTCATTAATCATCTTATCATTTTCATATCAATTCATATTACAAATTCATAATGCATATCATAAACACAACATTCATTTTCCATCATATTATCATTATTTACTTGTATTTGAAAATCTAAAAACAAACACTCCATACATGCATTTTTATATCATTTTCCAAACAACATTTTTCATAAAACATATCAAATATCCCATGACATATTTTCATAATCACATCATAAGTCATCCACCTGCATGACATCATTTGTACGCATCATCAATCATCATCCTTATAAACACATCAAATCATCTTGCATATCATGTTAGTCATCAAATCATTCAAATGCATATCGAAATCCATAACATATAGAAATAAGTGCATATCACATAATCAAAAATCATGATAGTCATCACATCATCAAAAATCATCACCGCTGCATGTCATCACTCATAAAAAATGATACAAATGTCCAATGTCCAATGAAACTGCAAAGTCCAAAGAGAGATACATGGGATATAATAAAAAATCACATATACATGCTCCAAAAAATGATATACATCACAAACTAGTTGGTCGATGCCCCTGATGGAGCTGGTCTAGAAGGAGGTGGCCTGTCACTGGTACCTGCGTCTGGATCACGCCGGGGTCCAGTAACCCCCATGCTCTGTGTGGCTATCCATGACCTGTTCCTAGTCCTACTGCAAGACCGTGGGAATGGCTCTCTGTGCTCAGGAGGACACAAATCCTCATATCTGACACGGTAGTACTCTGCCTCCCTCACCATCTCCATGCCCTCTGCAATCACCTCCCGCAAGGATGCACTCTCTATAGTGCCCATCAGCCTCTTAGTGACGCCCTCGGCCTCCACTGCCCTTCATCTCAATGTATCCCTCTATGTGATCAGCTAGGCTATCTGTGGGTCTAGGGCAGGCTAAGATACCTGTGTTGGTGCTAGAACCTGAGCCTGAGCCTGTGCCTATGTCAGCTATGACTGTAACTGAGCTATCATATTCTATGCCTGACCTAGCTGACCCTGAACAGTCTACACCTAGGCTTGCAGAGTGGCTATTTGTGCCTGCTGTGAAGAGGAAGACACCCTGATAATGGTCTGTGGTCTGCCACTAGATCTAGGCCTTCGTATAATCTGAGCATTGCCTAGGATGTCTAATCTCTACCTCACTACCCTCCCCTCCTCTCCTCCATCATCTAACCCATCATCTCCATCATCTGAGCTATCCTCATCTCTGACTCCCTCCTCCTCATCTCTATCCTACTCCTCCTCATCCTTGTCCCCCTCCTCATCATCTTCACTCTCCTCCACCCACCACCTACTCTCCACCCACCACCTCCCCCTGTCTCTCCACCCCTGGCTATTGTACTACTGCAATGGGCCCTGGCTCATCTAGAAATGTGAATCATGGGAAGCGATGTGTGTGGAAGTACACCAAGTACTCATCTGACATCTCGACGTCTGTCACCTCTAGTCTGTATGCCCATACCTCAAACTGTAAGCTAGAATACTCTATATAGGCCACCTAGTATGTAATACATCATCCCCATCCAAGATCATCCTTGTGCCGCCCATAGTGAGCAACACCCTGTGGCATCCCCTATGTATACCCGTACTGCCTCTAAACCCGCAAGGCCAAAAATCTCTCAATAATAAATGGGGTCCACCCTATCAGATATCGGGGCATGCAGACAAAGGGAATCTCCAAATGATTCGTGTCCTAGGGGTTGCAATCTATGTACGACCTCCATATCACTGAATCCACATCATCCAATACACGCTGCTAGTACTCCAACTTGCCCAATTTGGGCTAGACAAGTGCACCTGAATATGCATATACATATGGCCTACCTAGTGGCCTAGCCCTAGCATACTCTGGCCTCGTAATCGCAATATGCTCCTAGGCCCAGATCTGGAGCAGAGTCACACCACTAGCCAAACTCGTCGACCCTTGGTATACAACCTGATGTAGATCATGATACAAATGGACCAAAATGTAGCTCCCCCAGGCATACCTCCATGGCTGTTTCACCATCCACTCCAACATCCTACCCCACCCAACTAAAAATCCCTTCGACTGATGGTCCGGTCCAAGGAAGCCTCCAATGAATGTAGCCAACACAGCAACTAAGGCTGGATATCTACTGAAATCTGCCCACGACACCCAATATCTGGCTATCGCCATATCACTGCAGATCCTCCTCAGTGCCTCCATCGCTCCTATCTCCTTGTGGTCATAAACCACAAGGGAACCTACCACAAGAATCCCTAGAATCATGTACACATCCTCAGGTGTCACGGTCATCTCACCAGTTGGCAAATAAAAGGTGTTATGATCAAAGTGCCACCTCTCTGCCAATGTAGTCAACAGTCCCCTATTGACTCGAATCCCTCATGGTATGGTCAATAGGGATCCCAATCCATAGTCACCTATCCACTTTACCTCTGCTGGAGTCAACTCTCCTATCTGATCCCAACATATTAGGAAATGCTCTCTAATCTAGAGGTTGTCAAAAATCTCCTATTTTTTTGGTCATCAAAAGGACAATTAATGAGACTCATACCAATGACTCATATCATGTGCTCTATCTATTAGTGACCCATATCAGTGACCCATATCATGTGACCCATATCAATGACCCATTTCAAGTGACCCATATCACATGACCCATATCAGTGACCCATATTAGTGACCGATATCAAATCATATCAGACAAATCACTGCTACATCTATCTATCTATCTAAGTATCAAATCACACTACTCTATCATCATGTTACTATTTGTTTTCTTTTTTAGGAAAGCAAATTTATCAATGATCAAATCATTTTCTTATTTGTACTTTAGTTAGGAATGCAAATATGTTTGAAAACCTATCATTTACCATTTGTTTTCTATCATAGAAAGAAAATTTATCAGACATTTACTCTTTATTTTTCATTCATGAGAAGCAAAGTTATTAGGCAATCAGTCAATCAATCTACTCTTTGTTTTTCATTTTTGGGAAACAAAGTTATTAGTCATCTACTCTTTGTTTTCTATTCAAGGAAGCAAAGTTATTAGTTAATCATCAAGTTTTCTATCATTTCTATCCATATCATCATGATGGTAAACTAATTTTTCTATCTATTGACCAAGGAAGCAATGTAGACCATCATTTTTCATCACAATAGCATTCTGCCAAAATTTTCCCAGATGCGCTAATTTGCACCTCTGATGCACTGAAACTCATAAGCGCTACAGTTTACCTTGAAAGCACTAAAACTACGTATGCGCATTTTTGTACCCTAAAAGCGCTAAAGTTTTCCCTATAAGCGCTAAAACCCTATATGCTCTAAGATACCCCGCGGATGTGCTACTTCATACCTTAGATGCGATAATCCCTAAATGCGTGATTATGTGCCCTAGATGCGCTAAAGTTTTCTAGCCGGACTTTTATCCTATAAACGCTAATCTACACTTCGTATGCGCTAGAAAACCTAAAATCTCCCCTACACTTATATATGCTAAAGAACACCCTATATGCGCTACGAAAATTTTCTCAAATGCGCTAAAACAAACAGTTGTATGCGCTAAAACGACATTTTAAAACCTAAATCCATGTCAAAAACATAAAAAAATTGATCAAAATAAAAAAAATCAAAGCATAAGGGTTTAATCGACTCACCGGTGGTCCATACGCGGCTGGTCTTTGAAATCGACGGGCCCGCTCGAATCTATGCGTGTGAAATGGGCGGCATCTCGCTGTCACTATCAGAGCATCCAAATCACTATAGCAAAAGAGTGAAAATGACTTCCACTTTCACCCCTTTTACCTTATACAGGTCAATTAAGGTGGGTTTTTGGTGGCATTTTATTCTTTTCACTTCATATTTTTCACCAGGGGCATCTTTTACACCAATTATTAGGAGCTAAATCACTGAATCAACAACAGCATATCATCATCCAATCCAGTTTTGTCATCCTCCGTGATTTACCTCACGAGGGGGCATCATCGGCATCAGCATCAAAAACATATCAGGGGCAAAAAAATTATTTTCTTTGAAGCAATGTGTTTCACACATCACTTCAAAGAGGGGAAAAATGTATATGTCCAAAAATGGTTAGGAATAATCAAGCTGGTTAATTAATTAAATTTAAATCATTTAATTAATCTTCTAAAGTCATCTACATATAAATAAATTTAATTATTTATTTATATTGTTCACTTTTATAATTCTTCTACCTTAATTAAATAAATAACTTTATTTAATTATCACCATCTTCCATATTCCTCTTAATTAAATTAAATAAATTTTATAGTTTACTTATATTAATTATCATGTTATTCTAAATTTGAATATTTAAATTCAAATAAGAGAATATTCCTCCAAACACCCTCTTCATCTCATAGTTAAATTAAATATTATAAATATTTAATTTAATATATTTTCTCACTCCACACATAATTAAATATTTTAAATATTTAATTACCTTCTAAATTCATCTCTCACACAATTAAATATTACTTATTTAATTATGTAAACTTCTAAAATCATCTTCACACATAATTAAATATTACTTATTTAATTATGTAAACTTCTAAAAACATCTTCACATATAATTAAATAATTTTATTTATTTAATTATGAAATTCATTCTCAACTCATTCTTCAAATGGCAACCTTCCTTCAGATCTAACTGAGAAAAATTGAGGAGGAAACCTTCTATTTCTCTCTCACCTTTCAAAAATCTCTTACCGTTCATCCCAACTAGCTTTATCTGAACCGTTGAACACAACAGCCAATCAGGTTTTTTCAAAAACTCTTTAAATACATGTGTAAATCCAAGCATTGGTTATGAACACACACGGATGAACATATATACACAATTACTCTTACACATTTGCATCTTTAGCATTTCAGCAATATTCATATCTTGGCAATAATAATCTTATCATAGCATAGCATAATCTTGCATTTTAGTATAGTATGTATTTTAGTTTAAATCTCATTCTCCAGTAGTCCATTTCATTGAGCTTGGCACACAAAATCTGAGAGCAACCTGAACCAACGAAACGCTGGAGATAGAGAGCAACAGAATGATTTCGAAGAAGCTGTCGTAAAGAGTTTGTTTAAATTTCTTTCAGTTTCTTTGATATAATGTTTTATTGAATGTGTTTTGAATCCTTTATAACAGGCATATTTTCATACACACATTAGTAAATTTGGACCCATCTTGATGTATGTTTGTCTACTTTAGTGTGAGTTTGAAGAAATTTCCTCGTCTCACTAAAGTGGGGGCTAAATGTAGTGTAGAAAAATGTATCCCAATACATTTTCACACTTGTTTGGGACCTCCTAGATAAAATGAGGCTTCTTTATTCCTTATTTGGTCCTATTTTGCATCCACAATCCTAATTAAATGCATTTTTTTGAGGATAATCCTAACATTTAATAAATGACAAATCATGATTCAATGATTGGGGTTGTGTGTTCTAGATCTAGTGATCTAGGACTCATATGCCGCCTTGGGTGTATGGGTCCCACCTAGGTTTTGGGGCCTAATTTTAAACATTGCATTAAAAAAGACACTTTTTTTTAAGTTGGTGTCTCATTTTTAAGACACTAGGACTCATATGCCCAAGGTGGAGTATGATTCCCACTTTAACCAGTACCTATTTTTCAATCAAATTCTTTGTGGGATTTTATTATCCTAGATCTAAGCTTTCAAGTATTCAAGAATTATAAAAAAATTATGATAAAGATATCATTCAAGAGATAATTATCAAGAATTTTGAAGCATCAATTCAAGATTCAAGCATCATATCAAAGTCTTCATGCATCATGTGTGTTTTTGAGCTGACATTTGTGATGTAGGTTTTCATGATTCGAGAAAGAATTGGAGAAATTATTTCATACCAATATCAAGAGTCAAGATCCACATCCTTTGGATCTATTTCACATAAGATTGCAGCCTTTATTATTACAAGAGTTTGGTGAGCTGCAACATTATATTTTTTCATTCATCATTCCTTCATTCTATTTCATTTCATTTCAAGGTTTAATTACCAAAATGAGGTTTCACCAAGGAAAACCCCTATCCACTAACACAACAACATTTTTACCTCTTCATGTGTGATTGAATATCTAGGTGATTTGAAGCTTGGAGATCCTTTGAAGATAAAGTTGCAAGATTGAAGAAGTTGTCAAAGTTGTCAAGAAGTTGTCATCTTCACAGAAACTCACCTATAGACCAGAATTTAAATCATCTTTAGATTTTCAGAGTTGAAACACCTCCTTGGAAAAACTTTGATAAATTTGATCCAATCACTAATCTAAGGAGTATTGAATAAATGAGGGCATGGATCCAAACTTATATTAGTACTTCCACTGGAATTGATTAGAGAAATGTGATATTACAAGCCTTGAATACCATGAATGGCATAGGCCGGTGAACTTGGGATCGCCTTGATGCCCACTACAAAGAAGACCTTGTCAATGCAAGTCTTGATACAATATGGAACCAAATGATCATAATGTTTGAAGGCCACACAAATGCTATAGAAATAATGGCTTATCATAGGTTTACTCACAACAAATGTTGTGATATGAGTAAACTAGATGAATACTTTCAGGAGCAGTATTTCAATTTCTACTATAGTGGGCATGAGCAATATTATGAAGGAATGTATTACAAATTTCTTAAAAGCTTCCCACCTATTGGAGATTATTATTTGAATAGAGTCATGGAAACTCTAGTTAGGATAGGAAAGGAATTAAAGGAAATATCCTTTCCTCATATGTGCACCTTCATAAAAGAAGTCAATGAAGAAATTTTTGAATCCTATAGAAATAGGAAAATGGTTAAACAAGTTAATCTCATTATTATTTTTGTTGTCTATAAACAAATTTCATAGGATTTTGGATGTAGTAGCCTGCCAAAGAAATCAAGAAAATATAAAAAACATAGATGTTTTGAATGTAATTTGCTTACACCTAAGAGTAATTTTAATAAAAAGAAAAAACCATTCTAAAAATTTGGCAAAGGGTTTTTTAGAAACAAGAAATGGCATGTAAAAAGAATAGTGATTGGAAGCCAACTTGTTACATATTTAAAGGGGATCACTATGCAAATAAATGTCCTAATAGGAAAAGTGTCAAAGGAAAAGCTAAATTCAGAGCAATCAAAGAATTGGGGATAACAGAAGAAGAATATGATTATATCTATGATTATCCTACTGATGATGATGATTTCCCTCTTTCATCCATAGAGGATGATGTTTTTGCAAAAGATGACAAAGAAGAAGATGAAATAAAAAGTGAATTAGGTGATTCTGATAGCACCCATTATTCTGATGCTTCATAAATTTCCTTCATGTGTAGAATGATGAAACATCAAAATTTATTTAGATCTTTTCCCTTGCAACTCAAAGACATCAATCAGAAGATTGTTCAACTAGAAAAAGAACATAAAAGCATGATGGTGGGGTAAGGAACCTAGAAAAAAAATTCAAACAACTCCATTAGCTATATCTAGAAAAACAAAAAATTGAGGAAGAAAATTCTAACTAGGTTAAGAAAGAATAATCAGAAAGCTCTAGAAATCCACCTACTTTTATCAGGACTATATTTTCACAAAATAATTTTCTTGATAGATTCCCATACTATTAGCCAAAGCCTATTGAGCCTATAATCCAACTAATCCTCCCATCTGTAGGACAAGTAGCTCACAGAATCTAGAGACAAGAATGCTTAGACTTCCTTGAAAAAGTGGTTGCACAAGCTCAGAATGAAATTGAAGAACTACAAGCTGAGGAATGTTTTGATTAAGCCATTGAAGCAAAACATCAGACAAGAGAACTTGAAAGGTTTACAACCTAGTTACAAGTTACTCCTGATCCTCTCGAAGGACATGAAACCACTACTATTCATGTTTGTTTGGAAACCTCTAAAAACCACTGTTCTACCTGGGAACTAGTCAGACACTCACCATCAATGGAATATCTTCTTTGCTATGAAGATCTTGACAATCAAGGATCTTGCAATATGATGAATACAACCAATTTCCCAAGTATTAGTCTTCACATCCATTTTTACGATATAAAGAAATATTTACTGCAATTCTTAGTTAGCACCGAAGTAGTTTTAAACATTGCAAGATACAATTTTTTTCCTTTATATCAGTGGCATCTAGTTGATACTAAAATTTCTTTTGAAAAAGGAACTCATTACTCCTCTCTAGCATGTTTTTCACCCATTAGTTTTGTTGATGGTCATGTTGAAATGGTTATATTTATTTAGTATGAGATAGATGGATGTGATGGAATTATTGGAAGTTCCACTTTTGCAAAGTGGGAACCACTAAAAATCCATCCAGATTACTTTCATATTAGAGGCCTCAAAATACTTTTCCTCAAAACATAAACTAGTTCAACCAAAAAATGGGAACCAGAGAAAAATTATAAAGTAGACAATTGCATATGGTTTTCTAAACAATCAACTCAGATTCAACAAGAATTGGAAGCACTTCAAAAGGATTTTCATGATAAGGTAATTTCCAAATACCTTACTAAATTATCTCGGTCACTTTCCTATAAGCTTCCTTTGAAAAATAATTCAGATGGATATGATATAATGCCTAAAGGTCATACCAATTATTATCTGCTAAGTAAGAAACTAAGATATGTCAAAAAGAACTCTCTGATCTTGCAAAAAATATTATTTCTCCATCTTCTTCATCCTTCCTCTACCATGCTATGTATGTTCCAAAAAATGATGAAAATGGTAATGAGATCCCTAAGAAAAGACTTGTTGTTAACTACAAACCATTAAATGTTTTCCTTGAATCCAATCAACACCCTCTTCCATCCAAAGATCATATTTGGAAAACTATACAAGGAGCTAATATCTATTCCAAATTTGATTTGACCAAAGGCTTTTGGAAAATCTCAATTGACCCTTCTGATCAACCTAAAACAACTTTTTCAGTCCCACAAGGCCTCTACCAATGGAATGTACTTCCATTTGGCATCAAGATTGCTCCCTCAATTTTTTAGCAACATATGGATACCATCTTCAAACCATATTCCAAGTTCATTCTTCCCTACATTGATGAAATTTGGGTATTTATTCAATTCCCTTGCACTCACCTTGAGCATCTTCGTCAATTCTTGACTATTTTCTTGCAGTATGATTTGTTGCTCAATCCAGATAAATGTCATTTTGCAAAAGAAGAACTTATTTTTATTGGTATCAAGCTTCTTTCTCAGGGGAGAATGGAGGCACAAAATAATATTTTAACAAAAATACACACTATACCTATCACTAATCACAAGGAACTTTAAAGGTTTCTTGGTCTAGTTAATTATATTGTAGGATTTTATCATAATATAGTTGAGGATAGATAGTCTTGAATAAACTTCTCAGAAAAAATTCTTCTACCTGGACATAAATTCACAATGTTTCTATTCAAAGAATCAAAGATATATGTTCTCAACTACCACCATTGTGACCACCAGGATCTGGTCGCAAGATAGTAGAAATAGATACTAGTGAGCACAACTAGGGAGGAGTCCTAAAAGAAATTTTTGATAATCATGAAAAAGTGGTACACTATGTTTCTGGTAGCTTCAAAGGAAGTGAACTCAACCATCATAGTACTCACAAAGAAATTTTTGTTGTGGTCAATGTCTTAAAGGAATTTTATTTGTTTATAGCTGATCAATCATTTTTGTTTAGATCAAATTTGCAAAATTTTCCTGGCTTCTTCAAACTAGAATCTAAGGATAAGGTAAAATGAGGAAGACTGTTATGATGGGCACAATTTTTGGAAACCTTTGATTTCCAAATAGAGCATCTTCCTGGTCACAAGAATGTATTTTTAGATTTCCTTCCTCAAGAAGGAAACATCAGAGTTATTTGCATAAGAGAAGAAAGATGGTTTGAAGCCAGTTGTGATGAATTTATCTCAAATCCTTATCATCAGAGAGATAGGAGGAAGAAAATATCAGATGATTATCTTCATGATAGATGAAGGATGTTTGAAGCTACAAGAATCCTTACCACAAAAAATCTATGGCATTCTCAAAGTATTGTTAAAACCTTCCTTACTGAAAATGTGGATAGAGAACTTGTTCAATATCTTGATGTTCCTCCTACTTACCCACAATAGCCTATTCAGTTTATAAATCCTCCAATCTTAATACCAGATAGGTGGCTCAATGAAGAATGTGGTTGCCAAAGACTACTTGATTTTTTCCAAGGACCAGAAAATAAAATAGATCTTAATTTCTCTTTTAATGGTTATGAAGGTAAGTTATGGAAGCTAAGTTTTCAATCTCTAGAAGATAACTTAATTAATAGGGAATTTTTCCACCGTTATGGTCCATGAGGAGAAGGAAATCAATTTCAACACTAGACATTGGGTGCCAGACTTTGACATTTGTACACTGCTTACAGTCCTATCTGGATTCAAACAACCACCTATAAAGAAGAGATGGGACATCCACAAGTGAGGAATAAATATCCATGGAAGTTGTAAAAGTAAGGTACATCGTATCATGTGGAAAGAAATAAATCCACATTCTTCAAGACAATAAATCCTGCCACGATATCATCCTTGCTTAGGATGGGAACCACATGATGATAATAATTGTCCTCGATGTGTTCAAGGAATGGTAGATAGTGATGAATAGTAAAGGGGTTTGTCCTTTATGGGTTTTACTTTACTTTTCCTTTATAAAAGTAAAGATGAGATGACAACTCATGATCAAATCTGTAAGTACATTACGAAAAAGTGGACATGAGTATTCCCTTGTAATCAAAGGAATCTCTTTCATTTTTTCTTTTAGTTGTAAAGCAAATTGTTATCTTTAGTGGTGTCATTCCTTGTTAGGAATCTTTGTAATAAGTGGAATATACCACCATGTGTAGATTGATGATCTTCTCTTCAAGACTCCTCTCTTGCTTCTACATCTATATAAGGAAGTTGATTCTTACCATTTGGATCATTGAGTCTTAGAAAATCATCTAGTCTAAGAGAGTCTTTAAATTCTTTGGTGTGTCTAAGTGAAGAGTATGCTCTTCTCCTATGCTTAGTGTGATCTAGAGAATCAAAAATTTGATTATAGGATAAGTTGTGTTACTGTCTATGCTATCAAGGGTAAATAATGTAATATGATAGCACACATTATTTGTAGCTATATAAAATCTGGTATCAAAGCTGTTAGGCATATGTACTATCTATAAATCTCAATGGAATTAATGCAATATATCTATTGTTTTTATCTAGTTGTTGTCTTAATGTTAATCTGGATACTAGGTCAATTTATTTAATAAACTATTATTCCTATATTAATCTAAAGTTAGTAACATGGTCCTAGTCGTAAGTCCTTTATTGTGAAGAAGAGGTAGTAAAACCATTGGTCAATGTGAAGCAGTAGGAGCAATCATGGAAAAAGCAAATTTAAAGGGAAGTTGGTTTCAGTCTTACAAATCCATTACTTTCAACCACACAAGATTTCAGCCAAGATCGTGATGAACAAGTAAGCTTCTTTGATTATATTACTCAAATTGATAGTACATTTGGTCCATTAGATAAAGTTGAATCTACAAGCAACTATGCTATCTAGGAAAATAGGAATCCCTTTGGAAGATTTAAAGTTCCATTTAAAAATCCCAATGAAATATATCTTGATGTCCAAGATCTAAAGTGTAGTATGCATTATAAATCTAATAATTTATGTAAAGTTGTTGAATTACAACATAGAGTCAAGGATGGTCTTGAAGGTACATTCTAGTTATTCTTTGCTGCAAAAATTAGGAAATATAGAGAAATGGCTATGTATAATCCAAAAGAATATTAGTACATGCATCTATCTTGGGTTCATATAGGAATTGAAGTTCATTATAGGATGGGTTTACCTATAATAATATTTATGGTGTTAAAGTATGCTAGGCATAAAATACTTAGTGATGCTTTGTTAGGTACTGTTTGTGATACCATGGCTTTTGGGTTTGTTTTGTTTGATGTCGCTCATAATTTCTCTGTCATTCTTTGAGATGACAATCTCAATGACGTGTCAACCTACAAATTCCACACTATGAATCTCAATATGAAATATAGATCTATAGACCATACCCTACATTTCCTTTTCCATTTTAGGCTATTCAACACTACTATGCCTTTTATGATAGATCCTAGACAAAATCTGCCACCCAATGAATAATATAGTACTATTTGGTATTCTTCAAGCAATTCCGCTAAAATAAGAGCACCAAAGAATGTCAAATGGAAAGATATCAAGCTTCCAAAGCAATGGGCACTTGAGTTATCTCAAGAAGGATTTATTGAGGCAAAACTCTCTCAGCTTAGAGGGCTACAAATTCAGGAAGAGGGAAATCAAGCTATAATTGACTTTGGTCAACCTGACTCTTCATTTAGAAAAATATTTTCTAGCGAATGTTCTATTACTGAGATTGAATGTCCATCCTTTGCTAGAAATCATTCATTAAGGTTTACTGAACCTCTCAGTAATTATTTTCAGCACAATATTCCTACCATTTATGCCCTATCTATCCTCAGAATTCAAAACCAAAATAGTATAAATGTCATACAATTTCCAGAGGTCTTTGTGTTCATGGGCTATTACCCACAAATTGTTCCATCTATGTTATTCCAAGGGATATTTGCATTCATAGGGAACTCAATACTAAATGTACAATTTGTCTTCCATCTAAAAATAAAACCCCACCTGAACATTTCCCTCTAGGGCCAACATCTTCTATTTCACCTCAATACAACCATGTGCATTACTCTAAGATTGATACAAGGGTTATGAAATGTGATAATTGTCCATACACTTTCGCCTTGGGAAAGTGTCGAATGTATTCTTATAAAATGATGTCAGCCAGACCTATAGTGTTCCCTAAGCCAGATCGTTTGGAAGAATATGATCTAGAAGTCACTAGTTCACAAGGCTTGCATGTCACTCCTACCATGATTCCTAGATTACGTGACTTAATGCAATATGATCCTACAAGAAAATATCAGATTCAGTTTTGGGCATAGCATGTTAGTGCTCTGGGCAAAAATGATTTTCCTTCTGGTTCTAAGCTTTTGAATTGGTCAAATATTTTTCACCATAAGTAACTCCTCTTACTAAAAGACCAAATCTATCAGGCAAAGAAAACTAACATTAGTCATCAAAAATTCCAATCTAGTCAACTTTAGAACTCTCATGACCTCTTAGCTTGTTTGACTAGACTTGAAAATCAAATCACTTGTGTCTTTGAACAAACTATTCATCCTGAGATAGTTTCCTTGTGCCAATATTTTGAGTCTTTCAAAACTCATGCAAAAGTGTGGTGGGCTAACTAGCAACAATCGCTTCAAACAGATCAACATACTACTTGGATTTTTCAATAATCAGTAACGACTATTATAGAACATGTCACATTGATCCAATAGAAACAAGATTTTTATCAAGATACTCTACTTCAGAATATTAATCATGTAGAACAACGACTCCCTACTTTTTCCCCTAAGGTTCTTAATTTTCCAAAATAATGTTGTCATCCTTGAATCAACTTAAAAAGAATGATATGGATTCTTTTTATACAAACTAGGAAAATTCTCCCCATAAATCAATACCTAGGGTTTTTATGCTCTACAATTCATTTTTCTTCAACCCTAGTTCCATTTCCTTGATATTTCGATGATCAAATTCTTCCAATTCAACACCCTTCAACTTCAGCAGAATATCACCATAGGATCCTCTATCCATCGTTGTGCTTATCTTTCTTGAATTCTTTATTCTTCAATCGAAACTTCTTCCTTTTCCCTTCTTTCCCTTTGTGAACTAAGAAATGACTTTGAAATCTTTCATCTCTTGTTCTTAATTATCCATAATCATTCCTTTAGATTATCTTAGAATTTCTTCAAATTGCTTCAAGATCGCTTCAAGGTTGCTCCAAGCCATTTTTCAAACTCTTCAATTGCACAAGTGATAAAAAATGACTTATGAATTTTACTCTATAAATCATTGGTTTTCCCTAATTTTCATTAAATGCATTAGACTTCAAAAAGCTAATAAAAACCTATTTATCTGCACGGAGAAATCCTAAGTTGATCCACAAAAGAACAATGCTGCAAATTTTGTTTTAGTTTCTTTTCCATAACCTCTACCTACTCATTCTCTACAACATATCCTCGTGCCAACATCTGACACACCATACATCCAGGGGGTTTGTACAATTTTCTATTAATGCTCCCCCTAAGACCATCCTAGGTCTAATTGTTGGAGGAATTGTCTGCACCGAATGAGGGCATAGACACATCTATCATCTCTGGTTCTTCTTCTTTATTCCTCCATATCTTATTCATTTCTTTCTTGCTTCACCTCATCTTTGTCAATTTTCTTCACTGGTTCATTCTTCTCTACCGAAGCAGACTGCTTTCCCTTCTTACTTCTCTGAACTCTTGAGATATGTTTGGGTTTGTTGCAATTAAAGAAAACAATGCTTTTTTGATTTTTCTAACCTCTATTAACCCTTGATCTACATTTATTTTTTGTGTCCAAACTTGTTCCATGTATAGAAATAGCCCTCAATATATTGATTCATTCTGCCTTCATTAAACCTATTCATCATCACCCGACTAATCATCCTCACCTAAGATATACATTCAGTAGCTTTATGTCCAACTTTCTTGCATGAAAAACATTTTCTAGAGAAGGAACTAGAAAAATGATTCATTTTACTTATGTGTTCAGTTGTGTTGTGACCAAATTTATTACTTGAAAAATAGATACCATTGAAATATGGATACCTTTGTGCATTTGGTTGTCTGAAAGGCGGTCTTCTAGAAAAGTTCCTTGAATTTATTTTCTTCTTCCCTTTGTCTTAAGTCTTTTGATTATCCTTTGAGCTTTCACATGTTTCATTTCCCAAGCCACCTTTTTCTTTACTTGGTTTTTTTCCTACAATAAACTCATCAAGCTTGTTAGAGCTAGATTTGAAATTGTTTTCACAGAGTTTTTTCTTTTCCATTTCTACTTTCAAATTCACCACCTCTTGTTCAATTCTAGTGCATTCATCAGTCTTGCTCAGCACCATTGTATTCAAACATTCTTCAATTCTCTTCTCTTCCTCCACTAGCACTTTCAATCTAATGATCTCTTGTTTTTTCTGCTCACTCACTTCTCTATGTCTTTCTTTGAATTTCTTTAATTTCTCTTTCAATTTCTAGACACATTCAGTTGCCTCATCAAGATTTTCTTTCAAATCTCTATTTTCATTTTCAGCCTTATCAAGATCTTTAAGTGCAGCTCAGAGTTCTTCTTTGTCATCCATATTTTCAACCTTCAGGATCTTCCTCAAGCAATTAATCTTTTCACCAAGGAACCAAAGCTCTGATACCAATTGTTAAAAGGTGTGAGACAATTGGGAGGGGGGGTGAATCTAATGTCACCAAACATAAATTCAACTCTCAAAATTCAACCACTTATCAATTTATTATATGCTTAATTCTATTATTAAGTATGAACATGAAATGTGACTAACAAAAAGAAATTACATCACAACAAACACCAAATTTTACATGGAAAACCCAATAAGGGAAAAACCACAGTGAGGATTAACTCACAATATAAAGTGATTAAAAAAACTGAATATATAAGGCTCACTACCCAGAATAGGACCCACTATTTGTATACAAAAGCTCACTACTTACATAAGGAGGCTCACTTCCTACAAAAGGATTACAGAACAAAAAAATGGCTTTACAGCTAGAAAGAAATAGTAAGAGTGCACCTAACAAGTATTGATTCAGTTCCAGTGATGCTCAATAAACTGACGACACACTTCTTCACATTTGCATCAATGCAATTTGTATCACCCCACAATCTTGAAAACTTCTGACATATATATCTAACCTATTCACAAGCATCAATTAGGTCGGCCTAATTAGATGCAACCAATAAGACTGACTATCAGCTTCAAGAATTTACAAAAACTTTCCAAACAATAAATAAAAACATGTATCTCACTATATAATGTTGGCATAGACCTAAGATAGGTCACACATACATTTGCATAACAAAATTAATTCACCATAACACCAATTATCCATGAGGTCAGCTAGAGATAGGCTTGATAGCAAAATGCAATCAACAGAATAATGTCAATACACCATATGAGCATTAGTGCATGAGAGATTTTGATTGTACATGCTTCCAACATCCATAAACCCATCAACATTTAAACAGAATATTTCTACTCTATTTCTCCTGAAAAAGATAAACAGCCTAAAGCTACCTATCTTCTAAGGTCTTTGTAGTTGGTTCTCAACTATGTTGTTTTTCTAAGCATTCAATGAGGTTGTAATGTTCAAGGGGCCTATTGGTACAAGGATACAAACTGCATAGTACAAACTAATCTAATGTTTGGGGGGTGAAAATAAACATCAAAAGGAATAGAGCTCAGAACAACAAAACATAAATGTAGATTTCCTTCAATTAATACATACAAACTTCATAACGAGCATTCATTTTAAACAACTAAACCACAAAATGATACAATCCATCAAGTACTCTATACCATTGCATTCATTCATACTACAAATTCAATACATACAAATCATTCATCATTACTAAACTTCAAAATCAACAAGAACATATCATCAGCTCATCATTAAAATTCATAGATCAATAAACACAAAGAAATATCATTCACAGATAATTCAATGGAAACAGTCTCAAATTCAGAATATTCTATTGACTTTCATCAAATAAGAAACATTTATGTACAACATTCACTGGCATACGAATGACCATTTTTCATTGACATCACCATTAAAACTAATTCTAGAAAATGGCATAAATTGTATTTGAAAATTGTAAAAAATGTCTAAGTATTCTTGCATAAAATTGTAAAATCTTATAATACTATAGAAATTATCCTAACTTCTCCTTAGGTAGCTAATCTTTCTTTAGTTAGTTAACCATTACAACATGGAGAGAAAAACTACATATAGAAAAGTTTAACACTAATTCCTCCAATCAAAAATTGAGATCCACAAATCTAGGAACAACTGGATTTGCATGAGATGACTACCCGTCATGATCTTCAATTCAATTGTTGATGAATTTGTATCAAAATCTAATGCAAAAAGAGAAGGTC
Source organism: Sequoia sempervirens (assembly GCA_007258455.2). NCBI lineage: Eukaryota > Viridiplantae > Streptophyta > Pinopsida > Cupressales > Cupressaceae > Sequoia > Sequoia sempervirens. Next base: position 136,682,633 of record VDFB02281492.1, on the reverse strand, counting down.
GAACTGTTGGGAAATCTAAGTTGAACTGGTGTCACGTTCTTGAAAAGAGAAAGTTACCTAGCTCACCATACCATCTAATTCTTCATTCAAAAAGGATTTTTCATAGACACCTCACTCTCCTATCTTCTATTTAAGTAAATACTTGCCATAACTATCTAATACTTGTCTAAGCATGTCTAAATCTAGCCCATCTACCCAATTGTCTACAAACTTTATTATTTTCAACTCAACAGAGGTGAACTTCTGCATATTATCCAATTTGGAAAGCTCCTTCTGAGCAATCTTTACCACCTCTTTGATGTCCATGAACCTGTCAATTAATAATTCATCACCATCATCTCCTTTCTACATTGTTTCTTGGAATCTATTATCCCATTTGTTCCTTAGCTCATCAAGAGGGAAACCATCCTTGATAGGGACATCTTCTTTAACCATCATAGCTATGATTGCTGCTAACTCCACAATTTGTTCTATTAAACCCTTTCTAGCCTATTGCACCTCATTCCTATGGGAAAAAATAAATGAAGTCCTGAATATGATGATGTTAATAGTTTTATCAATCCTCATTAACTTCTTCAAGGATAGATTGTTCCAGAAGTGTTTATTGAGGAAACTAATTAATTTCTTTCAATTTCCTCACATGCTCTCTATATTCTTCTTCTTTCTTCAAAAGTATCTCATCATATGTAGTCATATCATTGGCTGATTCTAATGCTTCTTTATGAACCTTGTGGCTTTCAACAAGCAATTCCTCCACTTATTGGTTCAACCTATCAGTCCATCTATCCAAAATCTTCACCTTGCTTCTCATCTCAACAAGGTCATCAACTTCTTTCTTGCTTAACAAAATTGGTGTTTGTGGAGTAGCAGATTGTATAGAAACATGAGAGGATAGGTCCTTTAAGAACCTATATAATTTATCCAATTGAGCTTTGAGCTCATCCTTTCTTTGTTTATCCTTTACCATTCTTGACTTGGTGGAAGATGCTACAATATCAATCAAGTCCATTTGTTGGTTCCTTGTAGGCATTCCCAAGTTTATAGTACCCAGTTGATAATCACTCAACTACATCTCTTGTTTGTCTTTCTCCATCATAGGAATGGTATATTCAGCTACAATCTCTCCAACATCTATCAATTTGGTGGAATGAAGGAATCAAGCCTTTTTCTTGGGCATCTCCTCAATTTCTTTCATCATATCATCCCAGTTTAGAGGTTGGGGCTGGACCATCTATTTCTTTTCCAGGTTAAGCTTTAACCATGTTAGGGTAGCATGAGGAGTAACCAATTATTGTGAAGAAGAAGTGGCGGAAGAGAGGGGTTGCCAGATTGTTACCTTTGGTTGAGAATCAACCTCTTAATGCTTCTCTTTTTCTTCCATCTCTTTGGAAAGCCTATCAACCTCAAGTTTCTCTCTTTCTTCTTCCAATCTCCTTTAATCCAACATGTCATCTCTTTGTTTTTCCAATTGCTTAACTCTCTCCCACATTTTGGTCACTTCTTGCTCATGTTTAGCTTGTTCTTCTACCTCCAACTTCTTTAGCAAGAGTTCCTTTTCATCTTTCTTTCTTTAGGCCTCCTCTGTAGCCTTGGTCTTGCAATCAATTTCTTCCTATGTCGGGCCTTTTCCTCTTCAAGGTCATGAATATTTTGTAATAGGACCAACTTCTCCCTCTTTGCATTATCTTTCCATTCATCTTCCTTTTGTTGTTGAGGGAGGTCCTCCTTTTCCTTATGTTGTCTTGCAAGCTCTTCAGTGTTTGTTATAGCTTCAACCTCTTGTTGCTTTGAAAGTTACTCAACTTGTGCTTTGGAATCATCCTCCTTCTTTGCATCCTCAAAAAGTTTCCACTGGTTTTCCATAGTCAAAACATTCCCAGTTCTAGCATCCTAAATATCCTCAGCAAATGCAGTTACAAGAGGCTCATGGTTTGATTGTGTGGCCTTAGAATTAGTGTGTACATCATGAATTTCAATCTCTTTTGTTTATCTTTCTCAACCTACTCATGGAGGCTTCCTGTAGGTACCTCCCCAGTAGACTCTTCTGGGAGAGAATGTTGAGATGGAGCTCCTACACCAGTTGTGGTAGCTTCTACACCTTGTGACTCATGGGCTTCTTGAATAGGTATCCTTGGATCAACATCTCCTCTAGAACTAGGAGGAAGGTACTCCAATTGTTCCTTAGGAGTCATCCTCCTCTTTGTTCTTCTATATGCTTGGGTGCCTATTGCTTTCCTCTTCTTTGAGGATTGAACTTCTATCTCCTTTATCCTCATGACCACCCATTGAATGCTTCTATCCATCACTATCCTGGAAAGTTGTTTAGTATTAATGAATTCTTCCTCATCCCAATTTATTGGATCTAATCCTTTAGTACCTATATTTTTAGCTTCATATCTAGGGTCCAAAACTACACCATCATCTGATAGAGTATCAGGAATTTCCTCCTTCACCCCATATTCAATCATCTATGGGATGGTAAGACTTTCATAGTTTCTCTTCCTCACATCATAGTCATCTTGCATATCAATCCAAAAATCCTCTAACTTGAGTTAAATTTTTTATCAAAAATGGTAGGAGCTATGTGATTCATCTTATGCTCCGGATCAAAATGTTTCCTTGTTGTATGCAATCCCAAGTTTAGATATCTTAACTCTTCACATACTGCCTTTGTAGCCAAATTGTGAGGACAACAATATTCTCCCCACTGCTTGGGGATTTTGTGGAATCCAAGCTTGTGTTTGTTGGAAAATTTTGTATTAACTCCTATAGCCTGATATATGAACTCCATAAGCACAATCATATCAATGCAACATCTTGGTAGTTGATGAGGATATCCATGAAAGCCTTCCAACCTAAAATAAGAGAACTTGGGGTATTAGATGTACCAATGTCCCCATTCAGTAATGAAAGTCATGGCCTCCTTACACATCATGTATCCAACATCTCCTATCAAGCAGTTTATGATGACATAAAGGAATGAATTGTTGACATAAACCCAAGAGCCCAAGACAAGCAAGAAAAGAACGAAAATGAAAAGGCAAGGAGCAGGGCTAAGACCGAGACAAAAACTGGACCAAGAACTTTGTAAAAGTTCTAAGTCCAATTTCAGCCTGCATTCTAAACCCACAAAAACAAGAGAAACAAAGACTTAGGAGGAATAAGAACAAATCCTAAGACCCAAACAAGAACACCAAGAACAAACAAACACAAGGGGAACCTATTGTGACAAAAAAAAAATGGGGTCGTTATGCAAGGCATAACAATTGGTGACTTAGTTGGGAAAATGGTTTACCCATTTTCAAGATACTGAAGAATTTAGTCACCCACAACCTCTAGTTCATGTACATTTTGAACTTTAGTATGATCAGTTATGGAAAACAAGGTTAAGCTGGAATCTCAAATGTAAATCAACAATAACCACATCGAATTTGAGTGTGTGCATGTATGGTGTATCTATTTCGGTAAAGTTTCTTCTCATCCTAGAATAACTATATTAAATATTTAGACTACGTGACTTGAATCCTTACAACTATCATGCAATGATACCCTAGGTATTTCTCTTCTGCCAGACAGGCGTCCATAGCCCCAATGGAGATACCTCTAGTTCTCTCAAAGCATTTCTCTACTATCAACTAGGCATCCATAGCCCTGGTAGAGATACTTGAATTACCCTTCTCGTATTGAATTTTTCCATCAATTAATGGTTCTCTTTTCTTTTCTTTGTATAGGCTTACTTGAATAATTTATCTTTTCATCTTTTCATCAATGCTCAGATATATCATTCTGAAATTTGGGTTGAAAACTACAATGGATTTCATGACAATGTCAAGACTCATATTTTTCACCTAAATCAAAAATAAAATTATCCTGAGACAAATAGGCCTCCATGTAATAGATGTTTCTATCTATTTTGTGACAAAGTCAGCCATGGTTTATGAGATTACCTACAATACACCTATTTGTTCTTAACCTTTCAAGCTGCTAAATTAAAAAGAACAAAAGACACAGGTCTTGAAATGAAAAATTTCCACGGACATACCTGAAAATACCTAAAACAACTTCTCTCCTAGTACCTTCAGCATATAGTGAATAACCAATCTGTATTTTGAAATAGAGCAAAACGGAAGTCATCTCAAGACACAAGAACAAAAACACAACCACAAGAGCAAAACAAAACAAACAAAGAAACAAAAAAAACCAACTAATTACATATATACATCCAAATAGAACATCAGACCCTCATGAGCCAAAATAGTGTTGGAGAAACTTCCCATTGACAGGAAATGGAATATGATCTCCCGTTAAAGTGCTCAACTAAGAGGCATTCTCGCCAAGGATCTCAACAATTTGATACATACCCAACCAAAGTCTATCAAACTTTTGATGGTTCCCTTTCTTTTTCCTGGCTTTATCCCACAATAGTACAAGGTCAGATATTCTAAAAGCTTTGATTTTTTCTCTTTTGTCAAACCAACATTTGACAACAACTTGATGTTTAGAAAAATGTTGTAAAGCAACATCTCTTTTCTCTTCCAGATTTAATAAACTAGTTAGCCTAACTTCTATGCTATCATTATTTGAGTAGAATTCTTGCATAAATCTAAGAAAAGCTATTTGTAAAAGGATAGAAAAGACCAAATCTTGGCCATAGACTAACTTAAATGGCAAGTTTCCTAAGGCGGCCTTGATTCGAGTTCTATCTGCCCATAAGGAAAATATGAGTTGAGTGTGCCAATCCTTAGGATTAGTTTCTAATGGCTTATTAATTACTTCCAAAAAAAATTTATTTGTAGACTCAACTACTCCATTCCCCTGTGGGTAGTAATTAGAAGAATACTTTAACACAATTTTATGCTCATATTCCCATTGAATAAATTATGTAGAAGAGAAAGCATGGCCATTGTCACATACCGTGAAATGGTACTCCAAAGTTGGTAACAATGCATTCATTAAGGAATTTGATGACAACTTTGGTGGTGTTGTTTTTACAAGGCTGAGCTTCAATCCAATGTGTATAGTAATCGCTGCCATCAAAATAAATTTGTGATCTACAAAGTACCGTGGGGTTAATCACACCTACAAATTATAATTCCCATAGGGAAAATGGTCTTACCATGTATACCTCTAATGTAGGGAATTGTTAGATTTTATTCCCTCGATGCGTAAGTTTGATGATGTATGACATGTCCTCACATCTTGGTGAGCATCATGGAACACATGGTGCTGGGGTAGTAACCCCGATCTCACAATTTAGTGTGTCGAATCAATGTACATGTCCAATACCTCGCACTACCATGAAATTATGTGATGGCTCGTTTCATTTTGTTGTTGATCAAGGCAATGTAGATAGACACTCTAAAGTTTCTTTGGTATAAAGCCCCGCTTTGGAGTATGGAACCCTTCTGTTCTAAGTGCTCTTCTCTGAGTGGTGTTCATCCCATCTAGACATTTATTATTTAGCAACAAAAAGATCATATTAGCACACTAAGGATCACCTGTAAATGATTATACCGTATACTACTGACAAGTAATCTTAGCATCAACATCTACAATTACCTTGTATAGGCCTTGTCCTCAAACTAACTTCATCAAATGAATTTCATGGTAAAATTCTTGCAATATTTCCATCCACTTTCTTTCTCTCCCCTAGTTCGCTTTGCATAAGAAGGTGCTTTACAACAAGGTCATGAACTATGGTAGTGATTTGACTGTGGAGGATATAGCGTTGGAACTTCTTGATAGCTCATACCAATGGAAAATTTGGTTTCTCCAGAGGCGGATATCTAAATTCAACATTCTTGAATGGAGAACTCATAAAAGAAATTGGCCTTTCATCCTCTTCACCATTTTTCTATGTCAAAACAACAACACAAGAATGGTCAGATGCAAAAGAATATATATAAAAAGGCTTGAAATAATCAAGGCTAGTTAGATCTGGTGCCTCTGAAAAAGACTGTTTAATCTAAGAGAATGTAGATTTAGCCTCATTGCTCCAATCAATCTTAGCATCCTTCTTCATCATTTTGTTGAGGGGTTTGACGATCTCCACAAACCCAATTATGAATTTTCACACAAAGTTAATCTTCCTAAAAAAGGACTTCATCTCCTTTTTGCTACTAAGCATGGTCAACTTCAAAATGGATTCCACTTCATCTGGGTTAACTGAAATTCTCTTTTATGATATTATGTTTCCTAGGAATTTTCCTTCTAAAACTCTAAACACACATTTTTGGATAGAGGGAGACTCCATAACTTATGCACTTTTGAAGGACCTTCGACAGATCTACAACATGGCTTCCTCTATTCTTTGAAAACACCATCAAATCATCCATATATATAATAATACACTTACCTACCAAATCCTTGAATGCTACATCCATCACTAGCTAAAAGGCACTAGTACATTTGACTATTCTTGACGACGGTCCGGTCGGACTTCTCGACGGCCGCTCGTCGCTATTACGCGTCAATTTCAATGACATTTGAACACAAACTTTCACCCCGCATGTGACTTACCGCTGGTTCCAGTGTTGATAAGACCAAATGGCATCCTTCGATAAGCAAATGCCCCCCACTTGGTAGTGAAGGTGGTCTTCATCCTATCCTCATAGTTGATCATTACCTGATTGTATCCTAAATATCCATCCAGGAATGACATCATTTGTGAACCATTGACTATTTGCAACACCTCATGTAGAGAAGGAAGAGGATAATTATCTTTCTTTGATGTGTTGTTAAGGATTCTAAAGTCAATGCATAACCTGATATCTCCACTCTTTTTACGAATAGGAACCAAGTTAGTGACCCAAGTTGAATGTCTCACTAGAAATGTTATCCTTGCAGAAAACAACTTTGCACTTCCTTTTAAATTAATGGTTCAATCGTGGAACTAACTGAACCGCTATGGAAAGGTTTACTTCAGGTTTCAAGGAGATAGTATGTGTTATTACCAACGTATCGAATGTTTTCAAGTCTTTGTACCCCCAAGAAATTGCTACTATATCAGCTTTTAATACTGTCAGGATTTTATCTTGAATGTTTTGGGGTAGGTTATACCAATGAACACATTCTTCTCAGGGCCTGAATCGGCCAAGTTAACTGACTCATACTTCCCTCTATCAGTTTCAGTAGGTATCTTTTCATGGGCTTGACGATCAAAGACAAAGATCCTGTATAATGCTAATGCTACCATTCCCTTAGGAATATTGTTTTTTTCAGGTTCATTATCCCTTCTGCATCACATGTTTCTGGATCCCACTCTCCTTGATCTCTTTCTAATTCATTAATAATCTATCCTTCAAAGAAGTCTGAACTTTCCAAGGCAAGTATATGTTATTCATCATCGAAGACTTGAAAATTTTGAACGTTGTCTGGAATGGATGGGATCAAGACCAACTCTACTAAAAATCTCTTCAATTCAGAATCTTTCTTGGGTTCTAAAGTAACAGTAGCAATAGCAAGTGCATTTGCAATCCAGTTATCTTCTTTGGGATCAATTTGATCCCGAAGGCATCAAATTCTTCTATCATATTCCATATTTTGTTTTGGTATGCAACCAACCTCTTGTTATGGCATGTGTATCGACTACGAACTTGCTTGATAATGACCTCAGAATCTCCCATGACTATCAGAGTTGTAACCTTTTTTTGATGCGCAAACATCAGTCCTCTGGCCAGTAATTCATACTCTACCACATTGTTGGTATAGCCAAACTACAACATGTAATAAGAAAAGTATGTTTTCCCTTTCGGGTTTGTTAGTTCAACTCCTACTCCACTCCCTGATTTAGACTTACAACCGTCGAATTTGAGGACCCACAATTGATCTAGGGTGGGTATTTCTTTCCTAGGACGAGTCGAGGGTAATTTTTCACAAGAAATAGGTGGTGGCTCAGACTGGTTTAAGACTTCTAGACATGGGGAGTAATGTGAATGATGATCATTAGATATTTCACTCATATTTAGGATCTATGTGGGCACTTCTTCCTGAGTCTGATCTTGATTAGTGGGTTTACAATTAGTTATTGGTTTCAGCAACCCCCTTGGAATTGGAAGATTGGCAGGGGCTAGTGTATCAAATAGTTCTTGAGATTTTATAATCTCATTTCCCAAGAAAAACATGAAGCATGAGTCTATCTGATTGGGGGAAGGGCTTCTTCCTTTGTATTACTGGTCCTTGTCAAGATAGTGGCATCTCTAGCCTCAAAGGAAAATTGATTCGGGGGTGTTTCAGGTCAGGACTCACAAGTTTTTGTTAACTGAAAAACATGGTTTAGGATATCAACACAAGGTTGACATGTCAATTTAAAATGAATTTGGTAATGAATTTTGCACTAGTTAGGGAGAAACAAACTCCAAAGATCAACCTCTTCTCCCAAAACTAGCTTATCCTATTGCAACTTTCTAATTAAAACCTATTGGTTGCCAGTGGTCATTAGGTCACTGTGCTCGAAAGGTTGTAGGTTATCAAGATTAAACATTGAAAAGGTCATGATTTCCTCTCTTTTATATACTCCTATCTCGGTTTCAAAATAGGCTACCTCATTAGGACAGTCATACTCAATGATCATATGTTTGAGATGAGGCTCACTTTCAATCCTAATTTGTGTTGCTACCCCTTTCCATGGTAGACACATGTGTGAAAATTCTAAGGATAGATAACCCCCAATGATTTTCATTAGATCTCAACTTAGAAGTATGTTGTATTTCTCAAGGATATCAGCCAACTGGATATCCATATAAGTCTGGATCTGTGGGTCGGATCCAACCTGCACATGAATATTTTTTAGTTCCCCTACCACATTAACCTTAGTTTTATCTAACTGGATTACCTTCTTGTGAGTCTAAAGCGGATTCAAACATAAATTTTTACAAATGGAAGAGGGCATGACATTACGTAATGCTCCAAAATCCAAGAGGAAGTTGTGCAAATTCTTTCTAAATATTCTCAAGCTTAGAAGGAATGGTGGGGTCCCTATCTTACCTTTGTACAAGGCCACATTCATTTCATTGGTTGGAGTCACCTTATTTTTTCCTTTTAATTGATCTGCTCATTCCAAATCTCTCAACACAATGTCACGTTGGGCAGAGCACCACTTTAAAATATCAAAGAATGACAACGAAGTATTTTGTTTTTGCATCTCTAAAATAAAATCAAATTCCATGTCATTCTTCATCTAATATTTGGGAACAAAAGATGAGTTCCCTTTGTTTTGAAATTCAGGTGGGCCTTTTGGTGGAGGCAGGTTGTTGTCCACATTCTGATTGGGTGGAACTATAGTGTTTGGAGGAGTAGATGTGGTGAACAGGCCTTTATTATGATTCCTCAGGAAATGACCTCCTTTGGATTGGAAGTCTTGAGCATCATATACATCATCCTTTAGCTCATTTTATTCTTGTCTGGGGAAAGGAGATTCTTCTTCAAATAGTTAATAAGCCACGGCTATATCTGTGGATCCACTATTCTTGTTGGGAGCACCTTGAAATGGGGCATTAGCTTGTGCAATCTTAACCATCTTCTCCATTTTGGGATAGTTAACCTCAGAATGTGTTGCAGTTTCATGCAACCTAAACCAATTTGTCAAGAATTTAAGGTCTGAAACATTTGTCATGTGTGGTTTATCATCACCAGCTTGATAGTTATGGGAAACTCCCCCATTGTTTAGTCCAATATTCCATATTCTATTGTTATTAGATCTTTGGTTGTATCCCCTATTTTAGTTTTGGTAATTTTGATTGGGGGAATTCTAATTTTGAAAGTTCCTTTGGTTCTGATTGTCATTCTGATTGGAATAACTACCCTGATTGGAATACCCTCCTTGATTTTGGTAATTCTGATTTTGGTTTTGATTTTGAGGGCGGTTGTATTTGAGCTATCATCTCATTGGTCACCTGAGATAATTTTTTCTTCAGAGTTTCCAACTTTGTTGTTAGATGAGTTGTACATTCACTTTTTGTAGTGGTTGTAGCTTATGTATGTGTCATGGGGTTAGATGCTCGAGCATGATTATGGGAATTTTAAACTTTTTGCGAGGGTTTAGGAGTTGGGCCACTAAAGAATAATTGTTGAGATGGAGATTATAACTCAACTAAAGGTCCATGTGCAGAATGAGAAATTCTCGAGATTGTGTTAAAGAATGGGGTAGGATTAGGCACTTGAGAGTATCCTAGAGGATGAAAAACTCCTCCTAGACCTCCTGATTGTGAACTAATCTACTGTTGTAGTTTAATAGCCAGGTGGTAAACTTTGGAAAGAGAATTAATGCCATTTGCATTGTATGTTCTCTGCAAAAACAGGCCAATCAGGGGATCTATGGAATTTAGGTAGGCTTGGATAGCAATATTTTCAGCCACCAAGTATGGGAATTGTAACCTCATGCAAATCCTCTAAAATTTGGTACTAAACAAGGGTAACAGTTCGTGTGGATCTTTCCTTATAGTGGAAAATTGATGGTATAAGATTGCAGGATCAACATAAACCTGAAACTGGTTAATGAAGGAATCTTCTAAGTTCGTCCAGCTCAAGATTGATCCAACAGGCATATTTAGATACCAATTATAATCCATGTCTCCCAATGAATAAGGAAACAACCTACATGCAACATCATGGTGGGAAATTTGAGCGTGGGTACAGACATCTTTGAATGCCTATATATGCTCTTTAGCACTTCATGACTCACCATGAGCATACCTAGGGCATAATTTCTCTGGGTTCATAGGAATTTTGTGTATGCCACCAGCAATGACTCCTAGTAACGAAGGATTATTAGCAAACAACACCATAGGTGGTGGTGGTGGATTTGGTTGTTCCACCAGCGGTATTGGTGGAAACCCAGGTGAAGTAAGTGGTGGTGTTAATGGTGTTGGGATCAAAACTCTACGGGCTTTGGGTCTAATAAGGGTTTGGAGTTCAACCAACGGTTCTGGATTTGTAGCAGATCTAAGAACTCTTACAAACCTTTCCAGTGAAAAGGACCCAATTCGAGCCAATTTGTTCCACCAGCCCTCCTTCTAGCGCTAGTTTTTTTGATGGCCAAATTGACACAACATTTAAATAGAATATTTCTACTCTATTTCTCCTAAAAAATATAAACAACCTAAAGCTACCTTTCCTCCAAGGTCTGTAGTTGGTTCTCAACTCTATTGTTTTGCTAGCGATCAATGAGGTTGTAATGTTCAAGGGGCCTACTGGTATAGGGATACAAACTACACAGTATTGTAGAAACATAAAATATACTGATTGATCTCATGCACCTGATCCTGATTTACTAACACTAGTTATGCCTAAATCATCCTCTTTACTAACCATTTAATCAAATAATCTTTATTTGATTAAATTCATCACATTTCATCTTTTAATTAAATAAATTAATTTTATCCGATTAAATCACTATCTTCTATTAATTAAATAAATCATTTTGTTTAATTAATCCTAATGTCCTCTTTTTAATTAAATAAATTAACTTTATTTGATTAAATCATCATATTCTCCTCTTTAATTAAATAAATCAATTTTATTTAATTAGCTCCTAAAGTTCTTCATTTAATTAAATAGATCAAATTTATTTAATTAGATCACTAATATCTCATATTCCTCTCATCTTGATTTATTTAA
>VDFB02281492.1:136656432-136670917 GCA_007258455.2 Sequoia sempervirens | reverse complement strand
TCTTTGAACCCTTCCTGGTAGGTACATCTCAATCATCATGTGCTCTCGCCCCTGCATCAGTCAGTCCTAGAGAGCAAAGAAAAGCTACTGCACATCATTGAACCATGCCAACTATCCAAGGTATGACTGCCAGCCGAGACACTCATATCATCAAGGACCCTTCTCTAATAATGAATCTTGTGTTATCCTATGTGTGTAAAAGAGAGGCCTCCTCTGTATCGCCAGACCACTGGATCATCTGGCTCCATTGAAACTAGAACAACTTGAGGACAAAGCATGGGGATGTGCTCTCAATCCCAAACATGCAGAAGTGTAACCCCTACCCCAAGTGCTCTACCATCTATATAAGTAAACTCGTGCAGATCTTTGTAAAATGAGGCTAGCAGAATTGGCCCCCATGCAAATAGTGTTGGTCATTGCCAGACCATATGCTCCCAAGTGAGCCCCCATCTAGGACTGAAGTATCAACCCCGCTAATTTGGTGCTATGATACCTGATATGATGGATGCAATGACTAAGCGGTATGGTGATATGAGAGGCTTGTGGTGCTCCAACTCAATCTGTCCCTTGCAAAATACAATTTGGTCAGTGCCCATGGTGGCATAATAGGCCTCCCTCCTGGAATCCATATCATAAATGTCCTACTTACTGTGGATCGGTAATCTCAAGATCTGCAACACATCCTTCAAGGTGACTGTGGCCTCACCTGTCAGAATGTGAAATGAGGTCTCATTGTGCCACCTCTTAGCAAGTGCCATTATCATTCCCAATTGTGCGCAGGAAATGCATAGGAAATATACCAAAGCCCCATCTCTCCTAGGCGCTCTTGCTCTAGGTCAGACAGTTCATTTAGAAGACTAAAAATATCTAAGACCTATGCTCACATGAGTAGATCTCTCTCGCCTCCTCCTACATCAGGAAAGTCACTATGTTAAAATTCATCAAAAAAATCTTGCTCCTAGCTTGTCTCAGCATCCTAAAAGAAAATCTAGTGTCGCTTCCTATGAAGGTGGTGCAGTTTGCAAACTCCAAACTACATCGCTGGGACCTTCAAATTCCTAAACTACATTGTGGTGTTGTAGTTTGCAAAGGCGTTGGAGTTTAGGAGAAAACCCTAAGTCTAAAGAGAACCACAATGGTGCACCTTGCAAAAGTAGTCAAGTTTGGAATTTGAACCAAACTCCAAACTGCACTGCAATGTCGCTACTCCCAGTGGCGATGTAATTTAGTGCTGAGCAATGCTGTTTGAAATTTGCAGTGGCACAATATAGCACCACTCCTAGAGACCTAACTTCCAAATGTAATAAATGAGCATGAAAAATTAAAAGCAAGCTTGGGTCAAGTTGACTCACTGGTGACCTAGTGCTAGGAAGCCTCTAGTGTTCTGTACTCTGTCCGAAATGTGCATGGGGTGTGGTCATTGTGCCATTTCTCCAAAGTGGTAGAGCTCAAATTTGCAAAATTTCTAAAGGTTGAATGTGAAAATGAATTGGAAGTTGCCCCCAAGGCCTATTTAAGCCTGAAACTTAGGGTTTTACCTCGTTTAGCTATCTTGCTAGGGTTTTGGTCCCCAGTCCCATCTTTGTTCCTTTGAAGAAGGTGTTTCACATTGTTTTTGTGTTTTATCTCATTTTTGGTCTCTTGGAGCCTTTCTGGACCCATCGGGCACCTTGTCCCTTTTTTTGAGATCACCCAAAAATTGAAATTTTGTCCGATCTCTTGAGGGGCAATATAGTAGCATGCTTTTTCTACTATAGCCAGATGGGGCATTCTTGAAATCAATTTTTTTTTGGCTTTTTGATTGAGATAGTTTATTCTTTGAAACAACATAGCAAGTGCATCGCTTCAAAGAGGGGAAAAATGTAGACACGTAAAATGTATTGATTGGCATTGCACATCTGATCCCGATTACTAACATCATTTCATCCTTAATCATCCCTCAGTCTAACCATTTAATCGAATACCCTTATTTGATTAAATTCATCAATTTTCCTCCCTTAATTAAATAAATCATTTATTTGATTGAGTCATTCTCTCTTGTTAATTAAATCAATCAATCTGATCTAAATATCTCTATTTAATTAAATAATTCATCTTATTTGATTAAATCTCTAAAGTCTATCTCATTAAATTAAATAAACTAAAACCTTATTTAATTTAATCTAACCAATCATCCTTTTTAGTTAAATAAAACAAAATATTTATTCAACTATCTCTAAAATCATATTCTTCTCATCTTCTTATTTAAATCAACCCATAAATCTAAGTCAAAATTGTCACATCATCTAATCCTTCATTAAATTAATTAACCCTTGATTAATTTAATCCTAATCCATGTCCCATCCTCTAGCTTTTGCCACTTGCACATGAAAATAGATTTAATTCATTTATTAAATCTCTATTTTCTCTCAACATGGCATAATAGAGGAATATTCCTTCAAATTTGAATTCCTTCCAAGTGGACTTTGTCCTTCCAAAAAGACATTTATTTCATCTCATAAGTCCTTTTGCATTGAGCCAAGTGGCCATTACTCCATTTGACTCTTCATCCACTTTGTCATTTCACCATTTTCAAATTTCAAATTTATTCATTTATGGACACATTCATCAAAATGTGCACATCCTTCATCCATTCATCTCTTGACAAGTGGCACTTTCCTATTGGGTGTTGAATGATCCCACATTCATTCCATTTTTCATTTCTCCATCTTATCTTTCTATAAATAAGATGTTTCTTTCCTCATTTTGATCATCCACAAGCATCCACAACTTGAGAAAACTTATTATACTCAATTTCATCTTCAAGCATTATTAGTTTCATCCATTTCATCAAAGTATTAGCTAGGTTATGTAGGTTTTTCATCATGGAACACATTTGAATCTTCAACAAAGTGGATCACTCTTCATCACTCATCAATCTTGCATCATAGGAGTTGGGAAAGGGCCAATTTTCACATCAAATTGGCACTATCTCCCCCATAAGATCAAGAGTTTGCATACTTTAATAGGATTTAATCTATCTATTTGCTTTTTCATTGTGTTCTTATTTCTATTCCTATTTTGAGCATTGTAAATGGATTTTATGGGGAACTTAAATCTTAACTTGCATTTGAATCCTCTAATGTGTTTGTTTATTGTGTTTTGCAGGTGCTAGGATCTTTGTTCACACAACATTTTTTGATCTATTTCTACAATTCCTAATTTCTCTGTTATGGGAAATAAAATGCTTAAAACATCAAATAAATTAAAAAAAATGCTAAAATATATTCTTATATTAACAATTTCAATAAAAAATGAGAAAATACAAAAAAGTGGGGGTGGAGGTGTACTTGGAGGCTAGTTTTGAAGTCGTTGTCGCCCACCAAATTCGAATCCCGTGAGTAGTGAAAATGAAATTTTGTTCATTTAAAAAAAAAAAATACCATTATAAAATGGGATCTCGATTATTACAAAACAGGATCTAGATTATTACAAAACGGGATCTCGATTTTTATAAATCGGGATCCCATTTCGTACTAATCGGGATCCCGTTCGATTTTCGTTGGTTTGGGACCCTTTAACAAACAGGACCCTGATTTTTAAAAAGCGGGATCCCATTTGAAATTTAGGCTTGGGATCCCGAAGCTAAATGGGATCCCGATTTTTAAAAATTGGGATCCCGTTTATAAAAATCAGGATCCCATTTTTGCAATGCCAATTTCATTTTTTTGGCTAAGGAAAAAAGTTCCACGTTTCATGGACTCAACTTTGTGCACTTACCCGCCTTATTATGGAAAACATAACTGAGAATGTCTGAATGTCTTTGGTCGAGGGGTATCCTTTCTGGTTTGAGTCTTTGCTCATATGTTTGGTATTTAACTTTTTGAGGTCGCTACTGGGAAGAGTGAATGTTAAGTGCGAATCTGACATTCCTGTTGGAAAACAAGTTTACAGGTATTTGGAATTGATGGAGGATAACGCAAGTGCTTGCAAAACCTATTTCGCATCTTTGAAGATGAATCTGTGCTCCGGTATGTTAGTTTCTAGTTAGTTTGAAGAGGGTTCCTCTTCTGGAAAGAAAGAATTGGAAGTTGTCATTAGTGAGTCCCCTCCAAAATCTAAAAGAAGAAAAAATATCACAAAATATGTTATCACTATCTCGGAAGAAAAGAAGAATGAAGAAGAATTTTTGTCCAGATCTGACTCCTTTGATCCAGAGGATATATAGACGATGTTAGATGAGGCGAGATGAAGAAGGTTGGTGAAATATGGAATGCATGCTCTCTTATGAAGAGACTTAAGATTGATGATGTATTGATTGATTATTTGCTCAAAAGGGGAATTTCAGTCTTAGATGTGTTTGACTCATTACCAAATGATCTGGTAGAAGTTATTGAAGAAAGAACATTGTTGAAAGGACCTAAAGGTCATAAGTTTGAAGCTATGATTGAGAGAAGATGTGCCAAAGCCAAAAAATGTTATCTAAGAACATTAATGAGACAAGAGAATGCATCAAGGAAATATCTGACATCTATAGGTATTGTCTCTGGTGGCCTGTTGTTGTTGACAATTTTAGAAGCAGAATTGAAGCCATTGAATCTGAGGTAAATTATATTGGAAAGAGTTTCAATTTCTTCAAAGAAAAAAATGGAAAAAAGAGAATAAGAGTTGGTGAATTACAAATAGAGTTATTGATTTCTTAGAGACAAAGAGAAGACTTGGTTAATGAAATTGTTGAGGTTCGGTTGGATCATCTCTCCGGAATACTCTCTAATGTAGAAGATTGCGAATGAAAAATGTCTTTCTTCAAACCAGGCATCCTCATTTATGTAGTTGTCTTTATTGGATAGTATGAGTGCTAGGATGATTTTGGCTATGCTTGCTTGGAAGAGGATTCTTCCAACCATAAGAGAAACATACAAGATTTTTTTTCAAGTAAAAAGCATTATTTTCACTTGAATATTTGAAATGGGGAGTTGGAATTTCTTTGTATATACAATGTTACCATGCACATATGTTTACATCCTACTTTTTGGTCACCCTTTTCCATTGATGTCAAAGGGGGAGAGAATCATGTGAAGAACAATAAAAGGGGAAAGAATACTGGTGATAGGGGAGAGAATATTGTGGCACATGTTGCCATCAATGACAAAGGGGGCGATTGTTGGAAGAATGCAGAAGAATGACTATCTATACATATTTTGTGTTGTCATTTATGTCACCATGTTATATGAATTGCAACTGCAAGACTAAGTTATTATTTGATCCAACATTCATGACCGGTATCTGAACCAGTAAATAGTTTACATCCTCTGGTATTTTGGTTCACAATCCTCCATGGTTGATTGTTGTTAATTGTTATGCATTGCATAACCACCCCATTTTGTTTTTGGTCATAATGGGCCCCCCCTTGTGTTTTTTTGTTCTTGGTGTTCTTGCTTGGGTCTTAGGAGTTGTTGTTTTTCCTCCTAAGTCTTTTTTTCTCTTGTTTTTGCAGGTTCAAAACATGGGCCGAAACTGGACTTAGAACTTTTATAAATTCCTGGTCCAGTTTTTGTACTGGTCCCAACCCCGCTCCTTGCCTTGTCATTTTTTGTTGTTGTCCTTTTTTTCTTGGGCTCTTGGGTTTTGTTTTGTTTTCTTCCTCTTTTTGTTTCTTTCCCTTTTTGGCGAAAGCATAACTAGAGTCAGATCTGAACTTGGAACTTTGCAAAAGTTCCAAGTCTGGATTTCATTCTGATCCCACTTGCATTTGTTTTCCTTGTGTTTCATCTTGTTTTCTTTCCTATTTTGGGATGGGCTTTGCGCTAGTCCCACTTCCCTTTTGTTCTTTTGTTTTCCCCTTGTCCTTTTTCATTCCCTTTGCTGGGAGTGGAACTAGAGTTGGATCCGAACTTGGAACTTTTCCAAGTTCTGGATCCAGAGTTGGTTTCAATTCCAACCTCATTCCTTTGTTGTCCTTTCCCTACCATAGGACTAGAGCCAGATTTGAAATGAAATGTGGAACTTTGAAAAAGTTCCCACTTCTATCTCGACTTTGCTTCTACTCCCATTTTTCCTCTATTGTAGACATTGGTTGTGTACTCACTTTTTCTCTAGTTCCACCCTTGACCAACTGCATTAATGGCATTAATTATAGCCTCCTGACATGGGCATAATGGGTTTTAAAACCTTAATCAAGGTTATTTTTCTCATTACAAGTACTCAAAATGTTTTTAACGAGCCAAGGTTGAAGTAACTTGAAGAGGAGCATGATTTGTTTGTGGGTGAACATTTGTGAGTGGATCCTTGTTGGTTTTCACCCATTTCTAGTCATGTTTTGAGGTAGGTGGTTTCTCTCCCTCTCCCATTCCACTTTGCGTTTTCTCATTTTCTTTCTCCATTCGTTCTTCGCATGTTCACAAGACTTTTCCCATGAATCTTCGCTTGTTTTCTTTCTTTCTTTTGGTCGTTTGTCATTTTTTTGTTTGGTTTCATTCCTTCTTCTATTTTTTGTTTGTCTTTTTGTGTTCCCCATCATTTTTGTTTGTCTCTTGTCATTTTCACTATTTTTGGTGGCATTTTCATTCCATCATTCCCTAGTTTTGATTAAGGCTTTCTTTTTTAGGGGTTTTGGTGCCTTATAGTTGTTTTAAATCTTTCCTCAGACTCCTCTGATCTTGTGTCTTGTTAGTCTTATGGTTGTTACCTAAAGGGTTTTGATTCCCTAGATTTAGTGTAAGTCGATGGGCCGTATGAATTAGGGTTTGTGTTTTGCACCCTTTTTCACCTAAATTCTATAGCTCACTCGGTCCGGTCCCATTGGTCTAGGCAAAGTCGAGCTTGATTTATGCCTCCTCATGTCCTTTTAACTTGGGTCCAAACTAGTGTCAAGGTGTGGAGAGAATTCGCTTAACTCTGGTAAAACATGGCAAAATTAGAGCTAGAAATGAACTCATCTGTTGAAGTTTTGCATGAGAGTTCGGTTCCAAAAATGAGTCCACTTGTGATGGCTTCCCATTCCATTTTTGATTTTGATCCCGTCAACATGAGAGGGATCGGGTCACCAAATGTTATGAAGTATTGAAGCTTTGAAAGTTTTAGTTTCTGATCTAGTCCCAGTCCCAGTTCTGATTAATGTTATTTGTTTCACTTCTTTGGTTCTTAATTTCCTCTCGGTCCCACTCTTGGAAAGTTTAAAATTTCACTAAGTGTGGAGGGTTACCTAGGAAAGAATAGAGAAGTGTGAAAGGATAACACTTGTAATGATTATTTGCATACCTTCTGTTGGTCTAATCCAAGCTTGTCTTGCAAGAATAAAAAATGTCAGAAGCATCAGAGGAAGCCCCATAGAAGGAAGGGAAAGTTGTAGAAATATCAAGGGAAAAATACCAAAGAAGATCAAGGTGGAGAAATTACTGTACACCTTGAAATACAAACACCAAGATGCTACTCTCATAGCTAGTAAGCTAGATTTAGAATGGGAAGACATAATAGACACTAATATAGGCCCATTCAACTATGAAGAGTTGATGGTGGAAAATTTCTATGATGATGTGAGTGGAAGGACTGAAAGAATATCCCAATCTAGGATCGCACATCTTACACTCTTCCCCCTATCAGTCCAATGCCCAAAACTTATACTCATAGTAGCAGGGGGTTACAACTCTTTATCAAGACAATGTATGGACCTCCAGGGGAATGTGATCATTGATCTATCCCATCAAATGATGAGGTTCTTGTTTAATGCACCTACTCCCAAGAACCCCAAGCAATTAACTTAAGCAAAGGCTTTATAGTTGTTTAATAGGGACAAGGAAGCTAATAGGTCCCACATGAATAAGAAGTGGTTGAGAACTGAGAAGAAGTCCCTAACTAAGGTTCCTGAATAGCCCAAGAGGGGAGACTTCAAGAAGGAAATAGATGACCTAATCATGATGCTTTCCAGGGTGTTTGGGAAGAAGGATTCTACATACTTTAAGGAATGGATGTTTCCATTCATTCAAACCATTTTAGATGGTAGGAAAAAGTTTGATTGGGGCATGATTCTATTAGATAACTTGCACAACCAGATGCTATAGGTGGGACAAACTAAAAATTTCTTCATGACCTCTTATGTCATATATTCAGCTACAAGGAAGGGTATATTCCTTGGATTAAATGCAGTGGGCACATTAGGAGAGGCTTCTAGACAAAACAAGGCATGGGAACACTATGATCAGCTGACCCTGCAAACCTCAGAGCTACACTATAGAAGGGTCAATGATGAATTCCTCTATGTCATCATCAATTGCTTGACATGAGATACTGAATACAGGATGAGCAGGGAGGCCATGGCTTTCATTGCTGAATGGGGACATTGGTACATCCAATATCCCAAGTTATCCTATTTTAGGTGTTGGAGCTATTAAAATTTGATAATTTTGCATATCTTTCATACCCCTGAGTCTCCATATGAGTCCTTCCTTATGCATATTTTCTTCATTTCATGATATGTTTGCTCATATTTTGGCTCATATTTGTCCCATATCATCCATGTCTACATTTTCCACCTTTTGGTCCATATCGGCATAGGTCCTTGAATGTCTCCCCGACCTGTGTTGTTTTTATGCTAACATTTATATACTACAGGTTGTCGGCAAGACTCTTTTGATGTTTCGGCGACCATGGAGGAGCCTATCGGTGGGAGTTTTCCTTCAATGAAATGTCTTGGTGAATGACCTTTGGTCTCACCGGCATTACACATGAGGCTCGTCGGTGAGACACTTTCCTTCGGAGTATGTCATAACGATTACACATTGTCTTACCGAACGGTGGTGGGAGGGTGCATTTCGGTGTAAGTTGGGTTATCGATATGAGGTCTCGGCAAGTGACCTTCAGTCTTGCCGACACTTTGTATGTGTCTCCTCTTCAGCCAAACATAAGTCTTTGTTGAAGGGTCATGGCGACATGCACATGTCTTACTGATGGAGCATAAGGGTTCTTTCAGATGGCCTTCAGTGTGGGATCTTTTTTCTCTTGGTAAACAAAGGGCTAGCTTAGGGTAACTTTCAGTGAAACAAGAGCACTCTACATGAGGTTTCCCCAACATCATTATGTCTCGCTGATAATATGATGAGGTCTCTGTCGGTGGGAAAGCCAAAATGTCTTGGCGAAATTGAATAGACCAAAACTTAACTACTCCATGTGACCTTTTTGTTTTGGTATGTGGTCTTGGCCAGGTGCCTGCCATCTCACCGAATGGAATGCTGAGGTTGCTTTGTTAGCATGAAAATGGGGTTGTTACAATGACATATGAATAAGTGGGTGCCTTCGGTGAAGCATTGTATGATTGACATAGGGTCTCCCCGATATCTATGAGCTATAGTGAAGTGGATGAAATGAAGGGTACGGCTGAGTGTGATGAATAGAAGGTCCCAGTGACATGTGAAAGGTAAAAGCACCCCCGGGGAAACATAAATTGATCTACAGGATATCTCCTCAACTTAGACATGTCATGACAAATGTGAGCACAGTGATCACGGGATGACTAGCGATTGAATTTCCTTCGGCATAGTTAACGATATGTCTCGCTGACTATGTCACTGATGAATAACATAAATTCAAATGTTGTGGCCGACATGTGGATGTTTAATAACCGTTGCAGGCTGACATGATTGGAGCCCGAATTCTATGGAGGGCCGACATGATATTTCAATTTGATATGTTTTTCTCATGCTGGTGTATAAATAGGCATTTTGTAATTGTAGATGACAACCAGTTTGTAGATCATTCAATACACTGCAAGTAGATATAGTAGAATAAAGTTATCAAATCAGAGACTATTGTTGCATGATTTCATAATGGAGGTATTTATGAAAATCAATTGATGTTTGCATTTTTCTGGTGCCAATTATTTGTTGAATCTAATGAAAGTATTGCTAAGTTGTCTCCAAGATGGATCCTTTCTGAGTATTTAAATTGATATAACAAGTTTGTATTCAATTTATCAGTGCACATTTGCTATACTTGCATGATTGATTGATTGGTTCTTTCAAGTAAAAGACTAAATCCTTTTAGTTAATCACTGTAATCAGAGAGATTCATTTGGATTATTCAAGTAGAGCTTAGTAATTACATAATTGCATGTTTATACCAGTTGTAAACAAAATACATGCCAAATAATTTGAGTTTTGTCCAGAGAAGTGTTTCCCATCTTGATCTCATTTGACTCCGCATACCCAATAAAACACTGGTCTCTGCACTTCATCATTTTGAACTCATTCAATTTCTTTATATCTGTTAAATTCAACATTTTTAGATTAGAATATTGTTACTATTTTCAAGTTGGATTTCATTTGTTCACCTCCAATTGCCATTGTGAACAAATTGCTTTAAGGAGATAATCACATGTTAAGTCTGCATTATTCAGAGAGGTACACCCACCTAGGTTTAGCAGCACCTAAAAGGTAGAAGGTTGAGTTCATAACCTTTTGTTACCACATATCCAAAGAGATTAGCAGCCCTCTTGAGGTATCACCTGCATTTTTGAGAGCCTAACAAATTGGTGGCCAGAGCTCTCTTTGGGGATCAATCCCAGGAATCAGGCCTTAATCATGTAGAATGGAAATCTTGCACAGACTCCGCTGGGAATAAAAGTATCAAACTTTTTTCTCATTTTTTGATAAAACTGAGTGGCGACTCTAACAAAAATTTTGTAGTTGTTCATCATGAATGGAAGAAGATCTCAGTACAAGGGAAGTCATACTGGAGCTCCTTTTGGTAGTAGTAAGTGGACACACAAAGATGACATAACTGATAAGGGAAAAGGAATAAATGAGGACATGTTCATAACAAACAAAGGTAAAGCACCAAGAGCACATGGTGAAACATATAATTGCTATGATACATGGAAAGATGATTCAAGTACAGAACTTTTTACTCCCAAAGATCAAAGAAATCCTTTTCCTTTTCACGATTCCTCGAAGCAAGATGAGTTTGACTAGATTTGAGTCTAAATGAATTAGAATTCCAGGTATGATCGAGGATGGAGAGGTAATCGAAACTCCTAAAAACAATAGAGATCGATTCACGGTAAGAGTGAAAGCACAGTTGGAACTAAAAGAGAAGAAGATAAAGGAACTAGAGGCTAAATTGTAGAAAGCCCAAATTACTGATCAGACGGTTGGTGGCCCAAAGTATGTCCCACCTCACAAGCAGGGTGATCATGGCGCAAGGCCCTCCAATCAACAAAATGCTCCTCACAATCAGACATGGAATCACTACAAGTAGCCAAATCGTCCACCTCACATTCTCACACAACATATAGGTATGTACCCGCCTCCTGGTTAGCATTATATCCCATAGCATAATTCACAGTACAATAATCACATGCATCAGTATTAGCATCCGCCTATTCCTCTCCCTCACCAGCATACAACCATGATCAGACAGTTTGATTTAGCTGGTTTTCAGTTATATCCTTACCCTATGGATGGCAATTGGAGGAATATGGTGCCCAAATTTATAGGGAGTAATGCAATCACAGCTAAAGAACATTTAAGGAGTTTTAATGTTTTTTTCCAAGACATAGATATGCCTTATAAAGATTTACACATGAAGATGTTCATGATGTCACTTCCTAAAGATGCAGGGGATTGGTTCAACAGCCTGCTAGCATTCTCAATTAATTCTCTCCAAGTATTTCAAGACAAACTCCTAGAGCAATATGGGAATCAAAATGCTCCAGATGTAGCTCTTCATGAATTAATGAGAATTCAGAAAAATCGGAATGATTCAATTTATGATGTCAACCAAAAATTCAACAAGTTGCATACTAAAGTACCTCTTGGATCAAGGTTTCCAGATTTTGTTGCATTAAGTGTTTATTTAAATGCATTTGATCCTAAGATAGGGTATGAACTAAGAAGTAGATCCCCAAGAGATTTGGCTGAAGCACAGAAGATAGCATTGACAATTGAAAACAACAGGAAGGCTGCTGGTATAATCAATAAAAGGGACAACCCGAGGCCTCCTCAGCAAAGCAATAATTATCAGTACAGACAAGAGAATACATACAGAAACGAGAACAGAAATGAAAGGCAAAGGTTGCATGATATGCCTTACAATATAGACTGGAAAGATGGGAAACCTATAACAGTCAGGCCTAGAAGTAAGGAGACTCCTGATCCATTGAGCAAAAAGGGAACTTACAGGGTGAGTGATAATTACTTCTGTGAAGTTTGTAATCAGCCACATTCTCCGGATTATTGTGTTGTAGCTCAAAGGATGCAAGAAGAGGGAATGTTGATGGAGAATAATGGAGAAGATCACAAGGTCTACTTGACTTCAAATACCTTTTACCATGCTGAGAAGGAGTATTCATCTTTTGAGGATGAAGGGTATGAATATGATGTTTCAAATCAGAAATATAATGTCCATATGGCTGAGCAACAGATCCTTTCTAATTTTGAGGAAGATTTTATAGAGCCACATTCAGTTGAGGTTCCTGCTCAAAGTAATATTAGAAGACTCACCAAAGAAGAAATAGGAAGACTCACTGTTGCGGCAGTTGAAGAAGCAAGAAGTAAATACTAGTTGAGAAACAAAAAATTAAATGAGATGGAAGGCGTGCCTGGAGTAATTTTTATGAAATATCAGAAAGCAACACAAGAACTTATGAAAAGGCCAGAAAATAAACAGCCTGGTAAAAATGGAGAGAAGCCTGTCCAAAAGCAGAAGATTGAAGAATTACACAAGGAGATGCAAAAGTCTGATCAGCCTAGTAAAAAAGAAAAAGAAGAAAACAAGGGAGAAATATCAGAACTGAAGAAGATTGTTAGGATGGAGAGCTCCTCTTTTGACTTCACACAGGCGTTATCCCATGTAAAAATGTCTGTTCCACTACTTGAATTGATGAAAATTAAGGAATACAGAGATAATGTTGTTCAAATTGATTAAAAATGGGAATGAAAAACATATGAATTCTGAAGAAGTCAATAGGCAAGAAAAGATAAATAATTCAAAAGTCTGTTTGGGTGATGTTTTAACAACCTCCCCACAAGTGGATCCTTTCTTCACCACATTGCTTATAAATAATAAGTTACTGAGGAATTGTATGGTAGATTCTGGTGCTGCCATAAACATTATGCCAGTAGGAGTAATGAAACAGCTTGGCATGTGGGTTGATACATGTGAAGGGAAGTGCTATGCAATAGATAATAGACATGTACCTATGGTAGGCATTATGAGAGGTGTTGAAGTCAAACTAGCTACTTATCCATAGGTGGCTTATAATATAGATATAACAGTGATTGATACTCCTCAGTTTGGGATGCTTCTGTCAAGGTAGTGGATAGCAGCTGTTGGGGGAAACATTCAGTTTGATTTGTCTTATGCTACAATCCCAGTGAATGGTCAGGAAGTCAAGCTATATAGAGAGCAAAGAATGACCTAGCTTGTTGATTATGTGCCTCAAGATCAGATCAATTATTTTTGTGATATTGATCTTGAAAGTTTTAAGATTGAACTAGCTCAACTAGAATTAACCAATAGTGATCCAATTGAAAAGCATGTGGCACAAAGCTACAATGAAGTATGGAAGATGTATTTTGATGGAGCATGTATCCAAGAAGGTAATGGCGCTGGGATTGTTTTTGTTTTCCCTAAAAGTACTACTTTTAAATATTCATTCTTGTTGGCATTTGAATGTACAAACAATGTGGCAGAGTATGAAGCTTTATTGACAGGTTTGAACATAGCTGTGAAACACAAGATTAAGTTGCTAACTATTTTTGGTGATTTTGAGTTGGTTGTTTCACAAATTAAATCCAAGTATGCAGCAAAGCACAAAAGATTAAAGCAATACAGGAATGTTGCATGGGACACAATTGAGTTGTTTGATGCATTTTCAATTGAGTGGATCAACAGATCAAAGAACATAATGGCTAATTTTTTAGCAAATGTGGCGCTGAAAAGAGATGATGTCACATTGGCTGGGGTATCACAGATTGAGTTCAAGATGAGGCCTGTTGTTCCTGATAACATTTATAATTGGCAGGTCTTCAATGATGATACTGACCTTTTGAAATTTCTTCATTGCATAGATCAGTATGAAGCCCAGGAAATTGATTTCAATGCTTTTGTTGAGGAAGTAGATGGGAAGCAAACTGTGTTGGCAAGGAGATCTTACAGCTCAAAACAAATAAGCTTCCTAAAGGCTTAGTGGCATTGGAGAGGGTGTATGATGAAAATGATCGGTCCCTCATAAGGCAAACACCAGTCAAAAGGGAGGATATTGAAGAAATAAATTTAGGACTCGAGATCGCACCAAGAAAGGCATACATTGGAAAGAAGATCAAATTCTGCCAATTAGAAGAATGTTGATAGAGCTCCGAGAAAATACAAGCATGTTTCTTTTTTCTTGGTCTTATGAAGATCTGAAAGTGTACAGGGAAGATTTGTTTCAGTATGAAATACCATTGAAGCTAGACACCAAACCTTTTAGACAAAAGCAAAGACCCATAAATCCAATGCTGGAGCCTAAATA
>VDFB02281492.1:136621917-136645496 GCA_007258455.2 Sequoia sempervirens | reverse complement strand
AATTCTTGTTTCACTGGGGTGGTCCCCTTTGATTGTTTACACTGTTCATCACTTGATTGTTTGGTTGTTGTTCCATTGTGTTGTTGGGGTTGTTGTGGTGTGGGTGTGTTTTTCTGAGGGGCGTTGATGACAACTTTGGCATCAACAACACCATCATTCATAGCATTTTTATTTCTTTCCCATATGCATGGTTTTTCATTGTAACTGGTGGATGGCTGATTATTTTTTTCTTCAGGATACGTGGGTGATCCTCCTTGTGAGATGAGGGATCATTCTATGTTGAGCACCTTGGAGATCAACTGGTCATATGTGGTGATACCTTGCACTTTAAGATGGAATGGTAAGGCTCCATCAAGATTTGAAATGATAGTATAGACTTTTTGTTCTTCTAGCATGACCCATTTGCTTCGATTAGCCTTGGATTACCATCATTGTAAGAAAGAAGCAAATTATTCATTCGTACCTTTTTTCAGAGTCGATAGTTCTTCGAGACTGACATCCATACCGATATTGAATGCATAGTTTTTGATGAATGCGTCTACTATTTCTTGGAACTTTTTGATCCCTGGAAGAAGGCAAAAGAACCACTCCATGGCTTGGCCAGCCAAACTTCTAGGAAATAGCCACATCAGATAGGTATCATCAAATGCTACTTTCATGCAATGAACCTAGAATTCCCTGATGTGATCTTTAGGGTTTCCCATCCCATGACATTTATCAAATTTGGCAATCTCAAATCCCTTTGGTAACAGTTTCATTACAAGGCTCCTATCAAATGGATAAGGACACAAGTTGCTAAGTGTATTTATGGTTCTCCCTAATTGAAGATCAAGTACTTGTTGTGAGAGTAACTTGATTTGTGTTGCTACATCATTTTGCAGATCAAGGGGTGGGATGAAGGTGTTCTATAGTGGTTCATTTGTCGGTGGGATGGGTGGATTGGTTAGTGTATTAATGGATGGTGCTTGCACATTTTGTTGCACCAAGTATGCTTGCACTTGTTGTATCAAAAACGTTTGTTGTTGGTCTTGTTGTTGTTGTGCTAATAGTGCATGTTATTGAGTTTCTTGTTGTTGTTGTATCAACAATGCTTGTTGTTGGGCTACTAGTTGGGCTGCTTCTTGTCATTCTTGGTATTGCTTTAGCGCTTGCTAATATGCTTGGTGTTGGGTTGCTTGTTGTTGTCCTAGATACTGTGCTTGTGCTTGTTGAGCTTGGTATTGGGCTTGAGCTTGTGCTTTTGCTTGAGCTTCAACTTGTGCTTGAGCTTGTTGGGAAGCTTGTGCAATCTGTACAGCTTGTGCCACTTGTAAAGCCTAAGCAGCTTGAGCGGCTTCTTGGTCTTGTTGTAATAAGGGTTGGGATTGTGCAGCCTGTTGTGCTTGTTGCACTTGTTGTGCTTGTAGTGTGTCTTGAGTAGCTTGAGCAGCTAGTTGTACAACTTGTCGATTTTGGAATTTTTTGGAGTGTCTTTTGATAGGCAGCCTGTTGATCAACTTGTAACGCAATGTTGTATTGGCTTGATGTATTCGAGTTTGGTGGTGGTGGTGGTGGAGGTAGATTTGGAATGGTGCTTGTTGTGGTGATGAGAGGCACCGTTGTATTGATGAGTGGGTTTTGAGTGGTGGATGGTGCGATCGATATGCTTGGTCCTTGCAAGACCATGTTTTGAGATGTTTGGGGGATGGTTGATGATGTGATGATTGCCTATGTGGTTTCCATCTATTGTTGTGATGTCGATGGAAAGATTTGGGGATTTGGTATGATGCTTTGATTGATGCTTGGTGGGTTGATTTTATTTTATTGATTGATGTTTGGTAGAGGGTGAAGCCCTAAACCAAGAGGTGGTGTGGATATTGATGGCAATGGTGGAAGCGGTGGAAATGTGAGTGGAATACTCCCTTGTGGGAATGATGAAGATGTAGTGTCAAAAATTCCCCTTGGTCCAAATAAATCACCTTCTCTTTGTGAGGTTATGGGGAGAGAAGTTTGAGGTGTTGCGTGAAATGATGATGATGGGTTATTAGGATCATGGAAGGTGAGGGGGACATATGGATGTGATGGATTTTTGGGTGTGGTTTTCCCCAAGATGGTGTTTACGTCCAAATCTTGATTATTCACAAGGGGGTGTGTTTGTAAAGCATTGAGAAATGTGCTTCCCTTGTTAACAATGGGTTGAGTTGGAGCAATGGATGATGTAATTTGGGGGATGGTTTGAGTGATATTTTGAATTAGAGGTGTACATGAAATGGGGGGTATGGATGAAATTGGAGCCATGAACCCAAAAGGTGGTTCCACAATGGTGCTCACATCGAAATCAGAAGGGAGTTTAGCCCCTTGTTTTGCTAATTCAAGTATTTATAGTGAGGGATTGAGTCTCATCATGATGTTCATTATTCTATGATTCTCAAGATTTTGGACCATTTCAACAATCTAATCTTTTGTCATTCCAAAGGGATTATTAGTAATATCTTCTACTTGACCTTCCTCTTGAGGATTTTTTGATGATGCAGGAAAGTTAGTTAGAGGATTGCTTGATCCAATAGGATTCATTTCGGAATTTGTTTGACTTAGGTCACTTGAAGTGGATGTTTCTTTGTTGGCTTCCATGTTCCTCTTATGTTGAGATCTAGTTTGAACCATAAAATAAGGATCAATTTTCAAGAATGTGGGAGATGAATCTCTAATTCTTTGGATTGATCTATTCTTAGGTGCAAAAGAGAAATTTTAGGATGTTTAAGGATCAAAAGGTGTGATGATGAAAATGTGAGAAATATGGATGATATGGATGATTGAGATTTTGAAAGGTCTTGAGGGGTTGCTAGACTTTTGGGACTTTTTGGATTTTTTTGGATTTTGTTTTGATTTTTATTTTGTTTTTTTATTTTTGGATTTTGATTTACCTTAATTTGGTTTTGGATTTTAGATAATGAACAAATAGACCCCAAGATGTTGGATGTTATCTATGGGATGGATTTTATCAAAGGATGACAATTTGAATAAGTGTAGGGAGAAGGATGCATCTACCCACACCTATTCAAATAAGGTGATAGTTTAACTAAGCATATGGAGAAGGATGCATCTACATATACCTAGCTAAACAAGATGATTTGATAATTTGAATAAGCACATGAAGAAGGATTCATCTACACATACCTAGCCAAACAAGATGATTTGATGTTTTGATTCAAGGATTCCAAGGATTTTTGACTTGTTTCAAAGACTTTGGTTTGATGTGTCAAAAAGTCTAGCATGAAGGATGGTTTCAAAATTATCAAGAGTTATTGATGAGATGATTTTGGTTTGATGTTTGGAAGATGTGTGAAGGTTTGATTTTGATCCTACACGAACTTAAAAGGACCCTTGTTTACAAGACCTCAGTTTTGAAGAACATGCTTTACTTCTAAACAAGGTGTTCAAATTCCCGAAAAAGATTTGGATTTTGACAATAATAGAATGAGTACAATCTGGGATTGTTTCTTGAAGCTTTCCTATAAAAGTTGAAAAGCAATCTTTGTCTAAATTTGTACAGCATTGAGAGACGCTTTTGATGTTCTTTCGAACTAAGATATTTTTTTTTTATTTCCATATTTTGATCTTATGTGAAATCATTTGAAACACATGTGTGGGGTTCAATTGTCTTTAGCTTTGATTAATGACTTCTTTTTACCACAAACAATTCTTGATTATTTTTTGAGACTAGATGTCCAATGTCTTAACTTCTTCTCATCCCAAAAAATACATTATGTGGAACTTTGATGAAATCAAGGTAGAAGTTACCTATTGTTGACTTTAGCAAGAAAATTGAAATATAAATCCAAGTGTTTAGAAACCTCTAAGGATAGAATCCCAAGGGAAAGCAATAACACATGAATTTTGTCAATGGTATTTGCTTCATAAAGGGTTTGAAGTTTTGATGAAAATGTTGAATGTTTTTTTTCAAATGTTGTTGAGCAAGAAAAGTATTTTGAAACCAAGAACAAGTATAACCCTATGGCTATGCAAGGCTGTATTTTTTGAGTCCCCACTTGGAAAAGTCTAGCTACACTTATTTTTAGTGAATGGTTAGATGCTTGACTGCATTGGCTCTCCTCCATGACACTCCCTTATATGGGGTAGCCAAGAATCAATACTCATGAAACTCCCATGGCATACTTTCCATTTCTACTAAAAACCATAAAAGTGTGAGGTGGCTTCAAAATGACCGTTCTTGCACCAACAAATAGATCAGGGATTTTGGCTTTTCTACACAAGGGTTTTAATTTGGACTTTCCATTCATAGGGATTGATCCATCTGGAAAGAGACCATTGATGCCCTTCTCGTCGGAACCAACTGCATGATATTGGCCTTTGTTCCAATATCCACACTTATATACCGGTTGGAAATACACTTGGCTTTAGCGTGTTACCGGTTGGGTCATTCCCTTGGGTGAGTACTTTTTCCCACAAGGCAGGCCCTCTAGGATAAAAAAAAGTGAGCAAGTAATATCTATAACTCGATCAATATTTGTTGCAACATAAAGAGAGAGAATGTACGCAATACCCTCCACTCACACTCACAAGATATTTTGTTCAATTTTAATCCAAAATGAAATTTGGAGGTAATTACTTCACCCAACTTAAGATCACCAAAAGGCCTTTTGATTCTCAAGGTCGTCATGAGGTGCAAGAGAAGTGCATACATCCTTTCAATGGTATTACTTTGAGTAAGAAATTACAAAACAAAGAATCACTTGTTCATTTTAATCCCAAAAAGAAATGATTTGATTCTTTTTAGAACACCAAAATGAAATATGAAGATTTCCTTGTTCAATTGTTAATCCTCAAACCAAATCTAGTGAGTTTGTCCTAAAGTTCATTTTAGCCCTTTTTTAACAAGAAATTGAAATGTTCTTTTTAGAGCCCAAAATAAAATTAGTAGGTCCTAAGCATATGAAAGATAACAAATTTGTAAGAGAAATTTGTGAATTCTCTAAGAGTGTTAAACAAACACTAAAGTGTTTAAAAACACTTGGTATTATGAGATAGTGATGTCATCATGCCTCTTTGCTCCTTTACCTTTGATCAATCCAACCTAAAAGAAAACTAGTTAGACCTACAAAATAGAGGTCAAAAAAGCAAGTAATAACCTAAATGATCATAATTGAAAGAGGCACATGTCATAAAAAAAACTAAATTTCAATTTTTACTTTACTCCAGCGGTGGAGTCTGCATAGGCGTCGTTGTTTGAAGAATCTAGTGGTGCTATATGGTGCCACTTGTTAGTCAACTCATCGTTCTACAGCAAGGATAGAGAGTGTGATAGCGTGGCTATTTTGGCTAGCAGTGGAGTTTGGAATTTGAAAATTCTAGTGTGTGCAAATAGAACCAGCAGTGTAGTTTGAGATTTTGAATTCTAGGCGAGAACACTAGAGCATCATTGTTTGAAGTTTGAAGTGGGGCTATATAGTGACGCTAGGATGCCAGTAGTTCTATATTGTGATGCTGGTCTACTAGTGGTGGAGTTCCCTATAGACACAAAAACAAAGAAAAAAAGCACAAAATTTGATGAAAAACATGATTCAAACTTCTGGTCTTCCCTCCCTCTAGCGCCAAATGTAGAACCAAGATCCTAGCACCTACAAAACACAGTAAACAAACACATTAGAGGATTCAAATGAAAGTTAATGTTAGGGTTGTAATATTGAATGCCACCGATTGTGCCAGGCATAAATGAATACTGCTAAGAGCCCTTCTATCCAAAATCTCCCAGTCCTCATCAGACATTGCTGCCATAAATCCTTCCAATAGAGGTAATCCTCCATCTGCATCTTCCATAACTAATAGTTCTACCCATTAAACTTCTCAACATTCTTACCCTCATCTTCCATTACTCCCACTCAACCATGAGACCTTCCTACAGACAATAATTGAAACACAACCTGCTTTGATACCACTTGTTAGGGTTAGAAATGACAGATATCTAACAATTAAATGCAGATTTAATTAACAAACAAAGAAAATAAAACACACAGAATAAATTATAACACAGAGAATTTAACGTGGTTCACCCAATCCAGGCTACATCCACCAAACCGCAACCATCCAATGATTTTATTATCTAGTGAAAAAACCTATTACAATCTTGTGAATAGTCAAATTTTTCATCATACTGTAACCCCCATCTGAACCCATTTTTAACAAGATTAGAAGCTTCCAAATTAGGGTTCTACAAAATTGGGTTATTTTTCTTTTTTCGTTGATTTTTCCCTTTTTCGAAGATGACACAAAAAAGTCGGAGGAAAACCTCAGCAAGGATACATGTCGGGATGTACAGTATAGCATGATCAGTCGCCACACACCAACAGTTAAGATCTAAGTTCCCCATAAAATCCATTTAAAATGCTCAAAATAGGAATAGAAACAAGAACACAATGAAAAAGCAAAGAGATAGATTAAATTCTATTAAAATCATGCAAACTCTTGATCTTATGGGGGAGTTGGTGCCAATTTCATGTGAAAATTGGCCCTTTCCCAACTCCTATGATGTAAGATTGATGAGTGATGAAGAGTGATCAACTTTGTTGAAGATTCAAATGTGCTCCATGATGAAAAACCTGCATAACCTAGCTAAGACTTTGATGAAATGGATGAAAATGATAATGCTTGAAGATGAAATTGAGTATAATAAGTTTGCTCAAGTTGTGGATGCTTGTGTATGATCAAAATCAAGAAAGAAACCTTTTATTTATAGAAAGACAAGATGGAGAAACACAAAATGGGATGAATGTAGGATCATTCAACACCCAATAGGCAAGTGCCACTTGTCAAAAGATGAATGGATGAAGGATGTGAACATTTTGATGAATGTGCCCATAAATGCATATATTTGAAATTTGAAAATGGTGAAATGACAAGGTGGATGAAGATTCAAATGGAGTAATGACCACTTGGCTCAATGAAAAAGGACTTATGAGATGAAATAAATGTTTTATTGGAAGGAAAAAGTCCACTTGGAAGGAATTCAAATTTGAAGGAATATTCCTCTATTATGCCATGTTGAGAGAAAATAGAGATTTAATAAATGAATTAAATCTATTTTCTTGTGCAAGTGACAAAAGCTAGAGGATAGGACATGGATTAGGATAAAAATTAATTAGGGGTTAATTAATTTAATGAAGGATTAGATGATGTGAAAATTTTGACTTAGATTTATGGGTTGATTTAAATCAAAAGATGAGAAGAATGTGATTTTAGAGATAGTTAAATAAATATTTTGTTTTATTTAACTAAAGAGAATGATTGGTTAGATTAAATTAAATAAGGTTTTAATATATTTAATTTAATGAGATAGACCTTAGAGATTTAATCAAATAAGATGAATTATTTAATTAAATAGAGATATTTAGATCAAATTGATTGATTTAATTAACAAGAGAGAATGACTCAATTAGATAAATGATTTATTTAATTAAGGGAGGAAAATTGATGAATTTAATCAAATAAGGGTATTCGATTAAATGGTTAGAATGAGGGATGATTAAGGATGAAATGATGTTAGTAATCAGGATCAGATGTGCAATGCCAATCAATGCATTTTACATGTCTACAAATGCAATGAAACCTGAAGATATTGAATAGAAAGGAAAAAATGAACCTTGAATTGTATTTTAGAAACAAAATTTATTTGAAACCTAAATTGTTCAATCAAACCAAAAAATTGCATTTGAAAACCCTAATTGAAAGGAAACAAAAAATGCATTTCAAAACCCTAGAAATTGAAATGAAATAAAAAATTGCATTTGGAAACCCTAATCAAGCTTTTTGAAACCCTAAATTCAAATAACACAAAAAAAGGATTTGAAAACCCTAATTTGAAATGAAACAAAAAAATTGCATTAAAAACCCTAAATTGAATTGAAACAAAAAAAATGCTAAAATTCTAAATTGAAATCGAACAAAACATTTTGATTTTGAGAACCCTAATTTTGAGCTCAAGAAAATTCGTTTGCATTGCTTAAATGTTTTAAATTTCATTTGCATTGTATGGAGAAAAAAATAGGTTAAACTTTACTTTCAATGTTAAATTATAATTAGATTAGAAAACAATATGTTAAAGAAGAGTTACAATTCATAAATTTTATCAATCTTTGTTTGCAAATTTAGTTGGAAAATTCCTAAATCCAAGTGTACAATCCATTTCCAATTGTCACTTAATTAGATAATATTCAACATTCATTTATATTTTATGTTTTGATCTCTCTTAGTCATTCCTTGTTTCCATTTCTTGTTTGCATGTGTTGTTTGTTGTCTTTTGACAACCTTAACCCTCATCTAGTCAATTACTTGTTAATTAGGCTTCTAGTTTAGTCTAAAATCTCAATTTGCACTAGTTACCTAGACACTAAAAGAATCTAAATTTTTTTTTTCTTTCTTTTAGGTTCTTTCAATTCCAATCAATCCAAAATAAAATACTTGATTCAACATTAACTAATTTTATATTATACATTTTATATCATAAAATTCATTTAAGTGGGAAATATTAATGAAAAAAAAGTTAAATAAAATAATCTTATATTCAATTAAAAAAAATTCAGTTAAAATATACATCAAACTCAATCTTAATATACATAATTATGTGTTTCTATTATGGGAATAGTCAATCTATTCATAAAATAAAAAATATTCATAAACTAGGCACTAACTTGCAAGTCCATTATTCTAAGGGCCACCCAAACTTCACCTTAAGTTCCCTAAACCCTAAACCCTGAACTCTAAAATCTAAACCCTTAACACTAAAGCATTCATTTTGTCTAAAGACCTTAAAATGAAATTTGGTTTCCTTGGGAAACTCCACCAAATTTTATTCCCTTAAGCCATGTCATTTTGTTGTAGGGCCTTACTACATAGATCCCCTTAAGCCATCCTATTACCCTAAACCCTAAACTCTAAACTCTAAACCATAAACCCCAAAGCCGTAATTTTTTCCTAGGCCCTTAATGAAATTTTTTTGCCTTGGGAAACATCACCAAATTTTATTCACTTGAGCCATGTCATTTTTTCCTAGGACGTCACTAGACATAGATCCCCTTAAGCCATCCTATCACCCTAAATCGTAAATCGATGTCTTAAGGGGTCCTAATATGACATTTCTTAATGGGATCAAAGAAGTTCTCAAAATTTGGTGAAGTTTCCCAAGGCAATCAAATTTAACAATAATAAGATCGTGCAAGATTATAATATGAATGAGATTTCATGATCTAGGTTGGTCAGTTGAAACAAGAGCTATCTCATTCAACTATTCCACAAGAAAATGTTCTTCACTAACTTGCAAGTCCATTATATTCCAAGGGACACCAAAACTTCACCCTAAGTTCCCTAAACCCTAAACCTTGAACTCTAAAATCTAAACCCTAAACACTAAAGCATTCATTTTGTCCTAGGACCTTAAAATGAAATTTGGTTGCCTTAGGCAACTCTACCAAATTTTATTCCCTTAAGCCATGTAGTTTTTTCATAGGACCTTACTACATAGATCCCCTTAAGCTATCCTATTACCCTAAACCCTAAACCCTAAAGCCATAATTTTTTCTTAGGCACTTAATGAAATTTAGTTACCTTGGGAAACTTCACCAAATTTTATTCACTTGAGCCATGTGATTTTGTCCTAGGACCTCACTACACATAGATCCCCTTAAGCCATCCTATCACCCTAAATTGTAAATCAATGTCTTAAGGAGTCCTAATATGACATTTCTTAAGGGGATCAAATAAGTTCTCAAAATTTGGTGAAGTTTCCCAAGGCAACCAATTTTAACAATAATAAGATCATGCAAGATTATAATATGAATGAGATATATCATGATCTAGGTTGATCAATTTAAGGTTTAGGGTGATAGGATGGCTTAAGGGGATCTATGTCTATTAAGGTCCTAGGACGAACTAACATGACTCAAGTGAATAAAATTTGGTGAAGTTTCCTAGGAACTTAATGAAATTTGGCTTCCTTAGGCATCTTCACCAATTTTTATTCACTTAAGCCATGTCATTTTGTACTAGGACCTTACTACATAGATCCCCTTAAGCCATACTTTAGGATGTCTTAAGGTGTCGTAATATGACATTTCTTAAGGGGATGCAATGAGTTCTCAAAATTTGGTGAAGTTGCCCAAGGCAACCAAATTTAACAATAATAAGATCATGTAATATTATAATATGAATGAGATTTCATGATCTAGGTTGATCAATTTATGGTTTAGGGTGATAGGATGGCTTAAGGGGATCTATGTCTAGTAAGTTCCTGGGACAAAATGACATGGCTCAAGTGAATAAAATTTGGTGAAGTTTCCTTGGACCTTAATAAAATTTGGTTTCCTTAGGCATCTTCACCAAATTTTATTCACTTAAGAGCCATGTCATTTTGTACTAGGACCTGACTACATAGATTCCCTTAACCCATCCTATTACCCTAAAACCTAAATCCTAAACTCTAAACCATAAACCCTATAGCATTCATAAATTGTCCTATATTAATAGTTAATTGTTTTTTCATTCAAGTAACATGCCTTAGACATAAATGAGGCTTACATATTTTATCATTTTTATTCAATTAGGCCATTTATATTGAATGGTTTAAGGGTATTTCCTAAACATGTATCTTACATTTTGAAATTACAAATCTATTGCAAGTTCACTCATATCTTAGAGGTCGCATGGATCGATTCAATAATATTCGCAATCCACCTCCATGCCATCTATCTCCACCACCTTCACCTCCACCTCCACCCACTCCACCTCTTAACCCCCCACCTCCACCACCTGAAATCAATGGTGCTCATTTGCAAGCATGAATCAATGCCAATGTTAGAACCATCCAAGATTAAATCAACATTATTCAAAATGGAGAATGTGTCATACCACCTGTGAGGATGTTTGCATCTAGGATGCAAACCATTGTTGATGTTGTTAGGGCTATGGATGGGATCTTAGATGAGCATCAAAAATGGCTAGAGGAGAGGAGAACTTTTGATTCTGAAAAGGAAAATGCAAAGAAATGAAGAGATGCAGTAGAGAGCCACAATAGTTTCTAAATTAAGACAATGATCTTATAGTTATGAATTTATGAATTTGGTTCGATGGATATTTTGTGTGATGAATTTATAAATTTTGTTGGATGGATATTTTTAGTGATGTGAATTTATGATTTTGGTTCCAGATGGATATTTTTAGTGACATGAATTTATAAATTTGGTGGAATTTATGAACTTATAATGATGAATTTATAATTGTATATATTTTATGACTATCTACTAGATCATGATTTCTCCTATTGAAAATTTATATATATATATATATATATATATATATATATATATATATATATATATATATATATATATATATATATATATATATATATATATATATATATATATATATATATATATATATATATATATATAGACATAAAATGAGCTTTTTGTGAATGTTTCAAGTTTATGTTTAAGTATGTACATGTATTAAAATTGCATATAGTTCTAGATCTTAAATTTTAAAAAAAAAATGTATGTACATAGTTTAGTTGAACGATGTATGCATGCAAATTATGTATCGTATTTTTATTTTAAATGTATGTACATGTTAAATTTTGAATTTTGTATGCAAATGCTCAAGTTCAATCAATGTATATGTATGTATATGTATATGTATGCACATCTTATTTAAACAAATTTGCATGTGCATTTCAAATTTAACTATTTCTTGTAATTTTTTAAGTTTGTATGTTAATTTTGTATAATTTAATGTAGGTGCACACTTAAATGTAATATCATGGATCAATTTAACATTAATGATATCATTAATCCACCATCTCAACCACCTCCACATCCCCCTCCACCTACCCCTCCCCTTCCACCTCCCCCTCCATCAACTCAACCTAATATCCCACCTCTAATACCTATTGCATCTGATGAGGCTTGCTTGCGAGCACACATAAATGATGAAGTTGCATCCATTCAAAATCAAATCAATGTTATGCAGAATCAAGCATTGATTGCACCACATGTGAGATGATTTGCATCTGCGATGGAAAATGTTGTGGATTCCATCAGAACTATTGATTCCAATCTAGATAGGCATTGACGAGAGAGAGAGAGAGAGAGAGAGAGCAGATGAGACAATTTTATGTAGACAGTCTCTCTTATAAAAAAAATTTAGACCTCAAAATAAAAAAAGCCCACATAGCCCCTTACTTTCTCGACCCTATTACTTGACAACCTATTCCTCCCAATAAATCTAGAATATTCATGTGGTGGTGCATACATCCATAGATGAATGCAAATTTTTGGGATCGATGGTATATGATTTTTGATAGTCCACCACACGTTAATTGGGAGTGCCCATTGTATTTTTTGAGGAAATTGTATGTAGAGTTTGTTATGGGGCAAAATCCCAATTATTTTGATTTTAAATCATTTTAGGGTGTTGGTGGCAGCATGCCACAACAGAGGTTAGGGGCAATGGTTGATCCCCAACACCACATGCATGCACAACCCCTTGTTGATGCTCTTGGTCCTCCCATTCCCACACTTGTGCATCATCAAGCGATGATCTCAACATTAGGACCCCTTAGTACATTCACAGGAGACCTTGATTAGCATGCTTCTGCAATAGTGAGTAGGGACCATAGAGACGACGATGATGGAGAATTGTTTTATGCAGTTGGTCTGAGTACCACTCTAGGAGTGTCAAGGCCCATCCCACATGTATGTACTAGTTTCCATCAATTATGCTATGGACATGATCAGGCCACACCTAGTTTGGGTGGATGTGGAGATTTTGGTGGTTCATCTGGTCACATCAGTTCATTTGTAGAATTTCTTACAGCAGACCATCACCCTGAGGACACTGTGACACAGGTATAAATATGTATCTACACATTCATTTTATAAGAATTTTGATGCATGTATATATCAAAGAAAAAAAATTAATACATTTTAACAATCAAACTGTTTGGTGTATAGATGACACTAATGATGGGGCAATCATCCACTCCACAAGTACATACATCGACACCAATCTAGTCGGCAACCCTTATGGGGTATTTTGATTTCATTTTTTTAAATTATATATGAAATGATTTTTAACTTGATTTTTAAATTTATAATTGAATCATGAACATATGTTTAAAATATTTATGTTGGTTTAGGGGAGTCAATCGGCTTCCATGTTGATTCCACATGAGGGGTTGTCGAACACTCCTCCACTATCGGGCGATGTAGATCAGGGACAGGTACATTTGTATTGTAAATTGTTTAACTTACATTAGTATAGTTACAATTATGAATTTTTAATTCACTATATATGAAATGTGCATGTACACTTGTAAATATTATAAGTGTTAAATGTCTACATGTATGTCTAGGTTGATACTCAATGAGAATGGTTATTGGGAAAACATTAGATGTTGTGGCTACTCACGAGGCCTCTAATTTTCAGGTCATTTAAAAAAAATCTACACAAAATGTGCAAACTTGAATATATATATTTTAACCTAATTCAAGTATACATGCTTTAAATTTGATCTTATAGGACTTTGTTAGTGTGACTTTCAGCCCTGACCTAGACATAGTTACACCTCCATGAAGATATGCAGAGCAGGCTTCAGATATCATGGTAATTTAATTTTTTTATTATATTTAAAGTCAATTAAAAACTATATATTATGAATATAACTTTAATTTTAAATTTCAAATTGAATATATATATATATATAATATGAGCTAATACAAGTTTTAAATTCTTTTTTTTTTATAGCATGAGACACATCTTGTAGTTGAGCATGTACAAACAGGTCCTGGAGAAGAGGGTGCACAACCTCAGAATATGGTACAATTAAAATATGATAAATTATAAATTAAGTTCAATTATATCATTTTTAATTGTAGACTTACATCTAATTTAAAATTTGTCTTGTTTATGTAGATTGATTCAGAGAATTTAGAGGTTGGTTCAAGTGCACCAGAGCATCCAGACCTAGATATGATGGTAATTTAATTTTACGATGAATTATAAATTAAATTGTCATTAAATCATTTTTCATTGTCTTACATTTGATTTCATCTTTCTCTTGTATAGAGTGTTTCAGGGCATATGCATAGTCTGCATGGTGTGAAGAGGTCTCTTGATTATAGAGGCAATACATGACCTAGAAACATGATTTTATGGGTTATATTTGTTTATTTCATGGACTACATTTTTGGTTTCTCATATACTCTATTAGACTTTATATTTCATGGATCAAGTACTTAGTTGGACTTTAGTTCATGGGTTGTATTGTGATGGACTTTATTTCATGTGCTTAATATATTGGTTTCATGCACTTAATATGTTGTAAATTATGGACATTATTATTTTTTAAAATTTTAATTTACACATGTACATTTATGTATTCTATGTTCATGGTCAAGACATTAATAGAGGACATTAATGTGAAATTAAAGTTGAAATTAATAGAACGTTTTAATATTTATACTTTACAAATTTAGTGATCTCATACATGATATACATGATATGTACATTCAATAATTAGCAATAATTAGTCAATGAACTTATTCAATTCACGTCAATCAATAATTAGTCGATAAATTATAATTTACAAACAAAAGCAATCTGTTTATATACCAAAAAGGATAAAAGTTTAAGAAATAAACATCACCATACAAGATTAGAGAACAAAAGCATTAATAAATTCTATAAATAATAGCATCCAACACTAATTTATAAGCTGTCAAAATAAATAATGGCATCCAATACTAATTTATAAGCTGTCAAAAAAAATAATGGCATCCAATACTAATTTATAAGTTGTCAAAACAAATAATGGCATCGAATACTAATTTATAAGTTGTCAAAACAAATAATAGCATCCAACACTAGTTATAGGTTGTCTTAAGGGGATCAAAGACGAGTATAATTGAGTATAAATATTAAGTGATATAAACAATTATTATAAGTTTTAGGGTGATTCATCATAACAAATGATATAATTAAGTATAATATTTAGGATATGTGCTAATACGATACGTCTTAAGGGGATGTCTTAAGGGGATCAAAGAAGAGTATAATTGAGTATAAATATTAAGTGATATAAACAAGTATTATAAGTTTTAGGGTGAGTCATCATAACAAATGATATAATTAAGTATAATATTTAGGATATGTGTTAATATGACACGTCTTAAGGGGTCCTAATACGACGTCTTAAGGGGATAAAATAAGAGTATAATTGATTATAAATATTAAGTGATATAAACAAGTATTATAAGTTTTAGGGTGAGTCATCATAACAAATGATATA
This sequence comes from Sequoia sempervirens, assembly GCA_007258455.2. Taxonomy (NCBI): domain Eukaryota; kingdom Viridiplantae; phylum Streptophyta; class Pinopsida; order Cupressales; family Cupressaceae; genus Sequoia; species Sequoia sempervirens. Next base: position 136,630,159 of record VDFB02281492.1, on the reverse strand, counting down.
ATTAAGTATAATATTTAGGATATGTGAATCCACCTCCACATCTTAAGGGCATGTCTTAAGGGGTTGTAATAGAACATATTAAGGATATAATTGATTTAACAATAATTTATGCATGATATTTAGTGATTATACAATCAAATATAAAGTTTCAAAGTAGGAAAACATGCACATTTAACAAAAAAATATATAGAATATCGATTTTGATACATAGAAGTACATAGAGTACATAATTGTGTATGTACATGTATTTGTAATTTGTACAAAATGTTTAATTTTGTAAGTATGTATGTGTAGCCATCCAAATTTGGACACTTAATTTATCCAAATTTATCATTTTCATCTAAACATCCTCTTATCCAAGTTAATTAAATAATATTACTGTTATTTAATTAATACCCTTAATTCTGCCAAATCCCTAAGGTATTTAATTAATAATTAAATACTTTTACTCTTTAATCCTCCTTTCATCAAATAAATTAAATAAATAATACATTTATTTAATTCCTCACATGTCATTTTCATCTAATCCTAATCCATCTCCTAATTTCTTCATTAGGGATGTGCACATGCCTAATCCTTGATTAGGATGTGTCACATCCTCCAACTTTTGCAAGTTGGCTTCTAATCCTCATTTATCTTCTAATTACTGATTAATTAATTTTAATTAGTACCTTGGTCAACTCTCTCCATCCCCCAAGGAATTTTTAATTCTTTTTTATTCCTCCAAGAATCCCATTTTCCCATGCATCTTCTAGAATCTTTGACTTGTCACATCAAGTCACATGTGAAAAACTCCCACCTTTTGAGAACATTGTCTTATCCACTAGATTCTTCCAATCATTGTGAATTTAAAATTCACTTTTATTCACCCAAAATTCTTTCCATCTCCCAATGTATTTGCAAGGTACTTATCCTTCCTCCACCTCATGTACCTTTTGGCCACCTCACTTACACCTCATCTCCTCTTAGCCACTTCACCATCCACATGTCAAGATGTGAGGGCTTGTGAGTTCTCAACCCACCATAGCCCTTCATCTTGACCTTGTTGGATGAATCTCAACCATTGAATTCTCTAGAGAATTCAAATTCTTCTATAAATTCCCCCTCTTCAAGGGCATTTTTAATACTTTTCATTTGAGCAACCTTATGCTGTCAATTTGCATTCTCAAGCATTCACTATCATTTAGCCATCCACTTTGGTCATTTTGCATTATCAATCTTGCATCTAGTAACATCAAAAGTCATCCAAGGAGCATACAAATTCATCTAAATCAAGGGCCAACCAAGGAGTCTTCAACAACAAGGAAGGTATAATCGATTTGCATTTTATTTCATCTATTTTCCTTATTTTATCACTCTTTAGGCTAATCATTGAAGTGTTCTTAGTGTTTTATCATTTGCATTTTAAGATATTTTGCACATTAAAATAGGGTAAAATTCTAAGGTACACATTTTTGGCATGCCCGGTGGGACCCACAAACAGGTTCTTGCATTTAACCTTCATTTTTGCTAAGCATTTTACAGAAAAAAGTCACAAAAAGGTCGCAAAAGGTGGAAGCACCCTCTATTTTATCGCAGAAAGGTGGAGGCGCCCTCTATTTTACCGCAGAAAGGAGGAAGCGCCCCCTATTTTATCGTAGAAAGGCAGAAGCGCCCTCTGTTTTACCGCAGAAAGGCGAAAGCGCCCTCTGTTTTACCACAGAAACGCAGAAGCGCCCCTATTTTACCGCAGAAAGGTGGAAGCGCCCCTATTTTACCACAAAAAGGTGGAAGCACCCTCTGTTTTACCACAAAAAGGTGGAAGCGTCCCTAATTTTACCGCAAAAAGGCAGCCATGCCCTCTTGTCTGCTGTAGAAAGGCGATCACGCTTTATATCTGAAAATTTAATTTTTTTCTAACAGTTTGCTGCAGTTAGGTGTATACGTCATTTTGCTTAGAAGATCTTTTCTAACACTTTCTTGCAGTAGGGCATACAACTTTTCTTTTTCAAAAATCTGATAAAGTTTCCTACAAAGGGGCAGATATGCCCTTTTATTTTGAAAGGCTCTTTTCCTCTAACATTTTACTATAGGAAGGTGGCAGCGCCCCTAAATTCACTGTAGAAAGGTGAAAGCGCCCTCTGTTTTACCGCAAAAAGGTAGAAACACCCTCTGTTTTACCGCAGAAAGGTGGAAGCACCCTCTATTTTACCGCAGAAAGGTAGAAGTGCCCTCTATTTTACCGCAGAAAGGCGGAAGCGCCCCTGTTTTATCGCAGAAAGGAAGAAGTGCCCTCTGTTTTACCGCAAAAAGGCGGAAGCGCCCCTATTTTACCGTAGAAAGGTGGAAGCGCCCCTGTTTTACCGCAGAAAGGTGGCAGGGCCCCTGATTTTACCATGGAAAGGTGGCTACGCCCTAAAACAACACAGTTTGGAAGCATATTATGGCGTAATCGACCAAGAATGAAGGATAAGATAACTAAAGTTTGCTTGCAGGGCCATCTATTTAATCAAATTTTTGAAAAATTATCCTTGTTGTTTGAACATAGTCTAATTAGGGGGAAGTAACCTTTATTGCTTGCTGTGTTTATTTATTATTGTGTCACCCAAGGGGGCATTAATTTGTTTTCACTTTCCCCTTGCACTTCGTGTGAGCCTGGGGAGTAGTTGGAAACGGTTAGTGTCTTCTTTCTAGTGGGACCTGCTTGGGGATTTCATCACCCCAAGGGACGATTCCAACAGCGTGGAGGGTTACCACAAAGGGGAGAACGAAAGTTGTACCCCAATCCAGTCCGCGCTAATTGGCAGGAAGCGTCGAAACTAGGGTGATACCTAGATAGACATGAAAAGTTAGTCAGCCTTCAAGTATCTCGCTGGGGTTCCCAACTCACGTTTTTGATGGGCTAGTGTTCACAGTTGTGTCTCACGTACCGAGAGTATATCAAGGACTCCCTAGAAGCCTTGTGCATCCTAGATTAAGACCTTTCCTGGCCATACCCTTAACATTAATCATAGGATTGTGCTTGCTCAAAGTGTTTTCTTGTAAAAACCTATGAAATCTTTGATATATTGGCCTTATTTTATCATTTTGAGTCCTTACCATAGCCATTTCCATTAAAACCAAGCTCTATTTTACCGCAGAAAGGTGGAAGCACCCCTGATTTTGCCGTAGAAAGGCGGAAGCGCCCCTGATTTACTACAGAAAGGCGAAAGTGCCCCTAATTTACTATAGAAAGGTGGCTACACCCCTGATTTACTACAGAAAGCTAACCATGCCCCTAATTTACTACAGAAAGGTGGCCACGCCCCTGATTTACTGCAGAAAGGTGGCTACGCCCCCGATTTACTGTAAAAAGCTAACTAAGCCCCTTTAACTTTCCGGGGCCATCATTTACAAACCGTATGTCAAATCAACTTCGTTCAAAAACCAAAGTCGCTTAATTTTTCAAGCTCTATCTAGTGGTACCTTCCATTTTCTCCTATCAATAATTTTACCATCCCGAGGCGGCCACGCCCCGCATCGTGGGGTGGACACGCCCCTAACTTCCCGGGGCCATCATTTACAAACCGTATGTCGAATCAACTTCGTTCAAAAACCAAAGTTGCTTAGTTTTTTAAGCTTTATCTAGTGGTACCTTCCATTTCCTCTTATCAATAATTTGACCATCCTGGGGCGGCCAAGCCCCGCATCGTGGGGTGGACACGCCCCTAACTTCCCGAGGCCATCATTTACAAATCGTATGTCGAATCAACTTCGTTCAAAAACCAAAGTTGCTTATTTTTTCAAGCTTTATCTAGTGGTACCTTAAATTTCCTCCTATCAATAATTTGACCATCCCGGGGCGGCCACGCCCCGCATCGCGGGGTGGACACACCCTTAACTTCCCGGGGCCATCATTTACAAACCGTACATCGAATCAACTTCGTTCAAAAACTAAAATTGCTCAATTTTTTGAGCTTTATCTAGTGGTACATTTTGTTTCTTCTTATATAATCAAACCAATCCATTCCTCTAATCAAATAAATACAATCATCTAATCAATCCAAGTACACCAATCCTATCAAGTTCATCCAATCACAATTATCCAATCAACATCATCTAATCATTTGATCCTATCTAATCAAACTGATCTATTACTTTAATCAAATTCATCAAATCATCTACCTGATCCAATCATCCATCTACCGAATCCCATCAAAATCAAAATCAATCCCATCACATCATCCAATCATCCTAATCTAAACTTTAATCCAATCCTAATATAAGCTTGACTTAAATCCCGATTTGAGCTTTAGTCCATCTTTGATCCAGTTTATTTATCCTGTCATCATCATGAATCATCATCCTCCATCAATAGTAGTCAAGGGAAACCCTAATTACGTTGACGACAATAACGAAAGTCTTGCCGATCAAGAGGTATACGACATAGTTCCCCTTGACACTATCATACCTAGTAAGCTTTCTCCACCCATTTTTCAAAATCCAATTACTCCTATGAGCTATCCCATTATGTCTTCATCCATGCCTAATCAAGCTCCTTATGCCACCTTTGACAATGGATATCCAATATCTTCTTCATCCCCATATTTGTCATGTACATCCTCTTATCCTAATTTTCCATCCCAATACTCATATTACAATTCCCCATCCATGTCCCCCTATTGTAATCCTCTTTCCCAATCTTCCCATACTAATCCTACATCTACACCCTTTTACCTTAATCCTACATCCATGTCTCCTCATCCTAATCCATCATCCCAATACCTTTATTATAATCCATCTCCCACATCTTCATGTTCCACTATACCACCTATATCCTTTTGTCCTAATCCATAGTCCATGTCCCCCTATCCTAATTCACCCCTCCAATATCCCTACCTTAACCCTCAATCCAATCTTGTTTCTCCATCTACTCATAGTCCTACATTCAATCTCATTCCTCCATCTAACCCTAGTCCACCAATCCATAATCCTTCATCCATTTCTACCACCCCAGCCAAGCCAACCATATGCAAGTCTCTCATTTCAGAAGTTCTCCAAGGACTCATGACAAAGAAGCCATCCCCAACTCCACATCTTGAAGTCATGGAACCATGACATCCCAATCCATCATCCATGGTAACTAGTGATGAGAGCCTTCTCCATACCACACCTATCATTGTTGTTACCACCCCTAGCACTGATCAAACCATTGAAACCATTGAACCCACATCTCCTACTATGAGAGTCACTGAACCCATCGAAGACACCCAAGTCCAATCCACTCCCTCTACTCCTAGATCCACCCAATCCATAGAAAACACCCAAATCCAATCCACTCCTCCCACTCCTAGTAGCACCAAAACCCATTCCAATGAACCTCGTGAATCTTCCATCCCTCCATCTTCCCCACTTGAAGAGTCCCAACAAGACTCCATTACCATGCCTCCTGCACATGATGAGTCACGCCAAGAGTCTAATCCAAAGCATGCCAACATATCCCTTCTCTAGATCAAGATCCTACCATCCCATCTAGTCCACCTCAAGATCACAGTCCCCCATCCATTCCATCCCATGATCCCCTTGTCATTCAAGCTTCCACTACTCCATCTCCATCTCCATCGCATGAGCCTACTACCACAAATCCAGATCCTATCATGGCCTCTACTCCCTCTCCTATGTTGCTATCCCATCATCTCCTTCTCATGATCCCCCATCATCGCCTAAAAATGCTATCCCCACACCGCTTGCATATCCCCTTGGTCCTCTCACATTCCTCCATGGTGGTCTCCTCGCAGAAGAAAAACAAATCATATACACCAACCCTCCTCTTCCACCTAATAATGAACTCACATCATTCTTCCGATAACAAAAATCCTATCCTAGATCGAATACTCAAAGAGAATGAACTATCAAGGAAAAGGTTTAGGCCTTCATGAGCAAGGTATTATAGAGCCCATCCAAGCTAAAGAACATTTGTATCCGCAAGGTCTTGGATGTACTACTCACGACTCACAATCCAAAAATGTTGGTACAACCTCTAGACGTCCTCAATTAGCCTTTTCCAAAAGAAATTTCAACTCTTCCCATCGCTCCACCCGACCATATGTTGCCATCCCTCCTCCTCTATCGTATCGCCTCAAAAAAATCATCCATATTTCTCCTTCATCTGCTCCATCCATTTTGGGTCCTTACATCCCTCCATCCACCATCTCCCACCCTTCATCTACTCCATTCATCTTGGGTTCTTATGTCCCTCCACCCACTATGACTGCTTTCCATCCATATATCCCAAGATCACCTCCTCTGTCTCATCCTTTCATCCGTCCAACACCTATCCATCTCATCCATCATAAACATCCCTCTCACATATCCTATAATCAAGATCAACAAAGGAACTTACCTAAACATCCTCCATCTACACATAATCCTCATAATTCTACCTCCATCACTCCACATCATCCATCTCCTCACACCCATCCCATTGCTACTAAAAGCACTTTGGTTGTTAAAGAAAAAATGCATAAATCCAAGCATCCACATGAATCTACGGCTCCCCATGTCCCCTCCAAAAAACATGGTGAAGAAAAGAAAAATTTAAATATACATCAAATCCATAGCCCACAAAGGCCCACCAAAGCAAAGATCAAAACCATGTGGATCCCAAAGAAAAAAGATGCAATGCCATCACATGAAAAATTTGTAAGAACATCCAAAGTTGCTAATCCAAAAGCTAATCATACACCCCTTTCATCTCCTAAGTATGTTTTGGGTCCCTCTGTCCTGAAATTCACCATTCCATCTCCTCCATTATCCCCACATTCTCCATCCCTTAATCCTATTATCTTTTCACATCCACCACCACATGTGACAATGTTGGTCTTGAACACATCTCCCCATCACATATCCACCCCATCATTCCATCCATACCCTTTGCAGCATCCTATGGACATTATCCCATGTATCTCCCCTCTCAAATCCCTCTAATTTATCCTCTTGCATAATCCATTTATCCTCATAAGGTTGTACCAACATCCAATAATCGGTCCGAACAAGGGCTATTAATGCCTCATATAGAACTTGAAGCTTAAATCCTTCATCCATATCCTTATCTCATGTCTTCTAAATCCACTTATTTGCCTCCATATCCTTATCCATCTCCTTTTGTATGATATCCAAAATACAAAAATCCAAAAAGTCAAAAAATCCACCAAAATCCAAAAAAGTCCAAAAATCCAAAAAAATAAAATCAAATCAAATCAAATCAAATCAAAAAAATAAAATAGTAAAGAGAAATAATCCATCCAATGGTGAAAACTTTTGTAAACAAGCACCTTGGATAAATACCATGATGAAAACCGCAACAGCATCATATAGTAAATCCCCATCCGCATTCTTGTAGGGTAACTTCTCTCCTCGGGAGTATGTATTCTCCATCCGCTATGCTTCCAGCTATGCACCCGTCTTCCTGTTATCCATCCTCTTCATAAATCCCCCCATCCCACCTATCTTCCACATCCTACCATTATATCCCATTTATCTCCCATTCCCTCCATCCTTCTTGTGATCTTGATCAAAATAGGGGCACCTATCTATGCATGCTTTGGACACCTATTGGTATACATTCCCTTCATCCATGCTCTATCATATTCCTTAGCCACCCATCCTATCCTCATCTAGTTATCTCCTTTATCTTTCCACCCACTTGTCTTTTATCCCTCATGCCTCCTAATATATGACATATCTAGAGTGGGGGCATCTGCTTCCTTGTGGCATAGTCCTTGGAGACATCATCTATCATAACATCCCTTCATCTCCCTATCCATCTATCATAGCATCCCTTCCATCTCCCCATCCTTATCTTCGTATCCATCTATCCTAGCATCTTTTTCATCTCCCAATCCTTTTGTCCCTATCCATCTATCACAACATCCCTTCCATCTCCCCATCCTTATCTTCATATCCATCTATCCTAGCATCCCTTTCATCTCCCAATCCTTATATTTCTATCCATCCAAACAATCCCTCCCCATCCCCATCCCTATATCTCTATCCATTCTTTCTTTTTTATCCTCATCCCATCTCACAATCCCTTGTCATTGGTATCTGGCTATAGGCCTCCCCCCATGCAACCCAGTGCCATTTATCTCATCGCCATCACCCTTGCTTCTCTTGCACATCTTTCCAATCCCCTATCACTTTTCATCACTCATCTATCTATCATATCATCCTCCCAAGTCATTTTAATGTTTTGGATAACTATCCCATCCCCGAGCTTTATATG
>VDFB02281492.1:136594521-136621817 GCA_007258455.2 Sequoia sempervirens | reverse complement strand
TTTCACATCCACCACCACATGTGACAATGTTGGTCTTGAACACATCTCCCCATCACATATCCACCCCATCATTCCATCCATACCCTTTGCAGCATCCTATGGACATTATCCCATGTATCTCCCCTCTCAAATCCCTCTAATTTATCCTCTTGCATAATCCATTTATCCTCATAAGGTTGTACCAACATCCAATAATCGGTCCGAACAAGGGCTATTAATGCCTCATATAGAACTTGAAGCTTAAATCCTTCATCCATATCCTTATCTCATGTCTTCTAAATCCACTTATTTGCCTCCATATCCTTATCCATCTCCTTTTGTATGATATCCAAAATACAAAAATCCAAAAAGTCAAAAAATCCACCAAAATCCAAAAAAGTCCAAAAATCCAAAAAAATAAAATCAAATCAAATCAAATCAAATCAAAAAAATAAAATAGTAAAGAGAAATAATCCATCCAATGGTGAAAACTTTGCAAACAAGCACCTTGGATAAATACCATGATGAAAACCTGGCAAACAGGCGTCATGCGCAAATCCCCATCTGCACTTAGGGGCAACTTCCTGATATGCATTCCCTCCATTTGCTATACTTCCAGCTATGCACCCGTCTTCTAATATCGTCCTCTTCCATACAATCCCCCATCCCTATCTTCATCCTACCAAAACTATATCCATTTTATCTCCATCCTCCATCCTTCTTGTCTTGAATCAAAATAGGGGCACCTATCTATGCATGCTGGACACCCTATTGGTAACCACATTCCTTCATCCATGTCTATCATATTTGTAGTCACCATCTATCCTCATCCCTAGTTTATCCTTTATCTTCCCATCCTTGTCTTCACCCTCATGCCTCTAATATATGACATATCTAGAGTGGGGGCATCTACTTCCTTTGTGGCATAGTCCTTGGAGACATCATCTATCATAACATCCCTTCATCTCCCTATCCATCTATCATAGCATCCCTTCCATCTCCCCATCCTTATCTTCGTATCCATCTATCCTAGCATCTTTTTCATCTCCCAATCCTTTTGTCCCTATCCATCTATCACAACATCCCTTCCATCTCCCCATCCTTATCTTCATATCCATCTATCCTAGCATCCCTTTCATCTCCCAATCCTTATATTTCTATCCATCCAAACAATCCCTCCCATCCCCCATCCCTATATCTCTATCCATTCTTTCATCTTTATCATCATCCCATCTCACAATCCCTTGTCATTGGTATCTAGCTATAGGCCTCCCCCATGCAACCCAATGCCATTTATCTCATCGTCATCACCCCTACTTCTCTTGCACATCTTTCCAATCCCCTATCACTTTTCATCACTCGTCTATCTATCATATCATCCTCCCAAGTCATTTTAATGCTTTGGATAACTATCCCATCCCTGAGCTTTATGTGATCATCATCATCCTATCCAATCCAATAGGTCTATCCTATCTTGTCGTATCGGTCCCATCTTTTTATCCACTTATCCTATCATCTTATCATCCTTTATCCATTGTTTGCCTTTGGTCTTGTCGAACCACGTTGCCCCTGCGCTTTCATGTAGGCAAGGTTGATCATTTGATCTGCCCCCCAGGGATCCTTTATCATCTATCATCGGTCTTTCTTCTTTTTCCATCCTGTGATCCATCGAAGTCTCCATCATGGTCCGTTGTCGGTCTCTTGTCAAACTACGTTGCCCCTGTGCTTTCACGTAGGCAAGGTCAATCATTTGATCCACCCCCGAGGTTCCATCATCGATCTTCATTGTCCACTTTTCTCTTCTATCGTCTATCATCAGTCATTCTGCTTTGTCCATCTGCTCCTCTATGATCTAGCGTCAATCTTTCTGCTTTCTCCATCCACTCCTATATCGTCTATCATTAGTCTTGGCTTTTGTCTCTCTGTTCCTTGTCATTTTTCATCATCATTCATCATCCTCTTTCTACTTTTATCCATGGTCAGTCGATATCCTTTTACCGAACTACGAGGGCTCTGCATTTTCATGTAGGCAAGGCTAATCTTTGATCGGCCCCCGAGCCCCTAGGTCTTTAGGTTGTGTCAGTCTCATGTCTTGTCTCCCTTTTGTCGTGTCGTCAAGCTATGCCCTTATCTAGCTGGTTCTTAACAAACAAGATCCACTTGTATCAACAAATCCAATTAGTTTTGAATATCCTACATCATATCGATCTTTTAGCTTAGTATCCATCATCGGTCTCAACAGGATGCATCCTTCCTAACAAAACTCATCAATTCCATCTATCCCCTTGATCCTATGGCAATGGACATTTGAAATTGATTGTGATCTTTTGATGCTTTTGGCTTTTGTTTATCATTTGAGCTCCCTATCATCACTTGTAAAGGCTGCCATAATCCATCATATTATGGCGTGTTTTGATTGGTCCACATAGGGGCATATCTTAATCTTTTGTTTGATCGTGTCTTCTTGGTTGTCCCACGTAGTACCCACCAAGATCCCTAAAGTCTTGTGTTATGTTGGGGCATCCTTTTGTGCTTGTGGTTATCTCAATACTTGGCCCGACCAAGGTCTTTCTTTGTGACTTTGGGGTGTTGGGATAGCCTTCTTGTCTGGTATGTTTGTTTCATGCATTAGACACTAATACGCCTTGATTCCACATACCTTGGCACTGGGTGTCTTATGCTATAGCAAAAATCAGTGCTCTGAAGATGGAAAATCGCATTAGGACTATATTTCATTTTCCATTCCATCATATTGCATGTATCCCCCATCCTTCTTCACAATCCCCATCCTCTTATCTATCACAATCCCCTTGTCCCTTCATCCTTCTTTTCCCCCTTTTCCCCTTCTTCCTTTGCCTGGATTTTCCCTTGGGACGACTTTGCCCTGGGGCAGCTCCACCCTCAGTCAGGGCGGCTCCACCCTTGGCCGGGGCGGCTACACCCTCGAGGTTGTTCCACCCTTGGGGTGTCTCTGCCCTTGTCCAGGGCGGCTCCGCCCTCGACCGGGGCAGCTCCACCCTTGTCTGGGGTGGCTCACGCCTCAGGCGTCTCCACCTCGGCCAAAGGCGGCTCCGCCTCCCATGCAGAGCATCTCCCGCCCTCGGACGTCTACCCTTGGCCGGTGGCTGCGCCTCGGGCATCTCATACCAGGCATTTCCCTTTCATTTCTGCCGACGCTGACTCTCCAGTCACAGCTGTGTTTTCAAAAAACTAATCAAAAGACATTTTCGTTCCCAGCCTTAAAGTATTGCAATTTTAAAAATTTATCAAAAAAACATATTTTCGAAGGTTTTGATTTTTACATCGAAACTTCTAGAGGCCATAACTTTTGACTCGGGTGTCTGTTTGAGTTGAAATTTGACGGGTGGTTGCATTATGAGATAATGTGTGGTTTAACTAGTTAGAACCATTTACTTTCCATTTTCCGGGACTGACTTTCATCTAAATTTTCAAGAAATCGATTTAATGTTTTTTGACATTTGAAAAGTGTTCCTCATAACTCGAAATGCATATCTCAAATTTGGGATGTTAGTTGGAAATTCATCCTATCTCAATATTGGGTATTTCTTGGAAAAAAATTGGACTCCCAAAAGTATATCCATGAGGTTTCCTAAAATGGCAAAATTTGACAATTTTTGAAAATTACCAAATTTGGAAAAATCTGATTGTCAACACTTTACGTCCTTTAAACCCTAGAACTCGGTGTAGAATCAATCCAATCATATCCTTCAATCATTCTAGTCTTCAATCCAATCCTCATCTGAGCTTTAATTTAATCCCAATCTGAGCTTAACCAAAACCCTAATCTGAGCTTTAGTCCATCTGTAGTCCAAATCTTTGGATATCGAACCAAATCTTAAGATCCTTCTCTCCATCTCACATATCAATCTTCTCCTCATCTGTTCAATCTTGCACAAATCACTTAATCAAATCCTTGGTCTTGTCCCCAGTCTCGTTACCAACCTTGACCCATCATCATTATCATCATCCATTAGTATCCTTCCCTATTCCTTTGGTGTTGTTTTGGGATGCATCCTTCCCTCATCAACAACACTTTCATCATCATCATCGGGAGGTATTATTCCCTATCCTTTGGTGTTGTTTTGGGATGTATCCTTCCCTCATCAATACCACTCAGTGGGATGTATCCTTCCCTATCCTCGTGTTGTTTCAGGATCCTTCATTCCCTCATTGACAACACTCCATCCATCATCAACCCATTTTGGCTTGTACCTTGACTGGGGCAACATCACCTTTTGTCCTAAAATCCATTTGTGCTTCATCCATCTCCTATCGCTTCTCCTTCTCTCTTGTCCATCACTTCGCATCATCTCCCTCATCTCATCTATTTCGAGAGCACACCCGTGTTCTCTTCAACCCGCATGTCCTCTCGAGGGGGCATCCTTAATCCCTCATCCTCATCTTCATCCCCATCATCTTTTTTCCCAATCAATCCTTTGATGACTGGGGCATCTTTCCCAATCTAACCATCTTCTTCTAGGTTCTATATTTTAATATTCTTTGAAGTGATGCTACTTCATAGCACCATCTCAAAGAGGGGCAAAATGTAGACATCCAAATTGGACATAATTTATCCAATTTATCACTTTCGTCTAAACATCCTCTCTTATCCAAGTTAATTAAATAATATTACTATTATTAATTAATACTTTAATTCTGCCAAATCCTAAGGTATTTAATTAATAATTAAATATTTTCTTTTAATCCTCCTTTCATCAAATAAATTAAATAAATAATACGTTTATTTAATTCCTCACATATTAGTTTCATCTAATCCTAATCCATCTCCTAATTTCTTCATTAGGGATGTGCACCTAATCCTTGATTAGGATGTGTCACATCCTCCAACTTTTGCAAGTTGGCTTCTAATCCTCATTTATCTTCTAATTACTGATTAATTAATCTTAATCAATACCTTGGTCAACTCTCTCCATCCCCCAAGGAATTTTTAATTCCTCCTAGAATCCCATTTTCCCATGCATCTTCTAGAATCTTTGACTTGTCACATCAAGTCACATGTGACAAACTCCCACCTTTTGGGAACATTGTCTTATCCACTAGATTCTTCCAATCATTGTGAATTTAAAATTCACTTTTATTCACCCAAGATTCTTCCCGTCTCCCAATATACTTGCAAGGTACTTGTCCTTCCTCAACCTCATGTACCTTTTAGCCACCTCACTTACACCTCATCTCCTCTTAGCCACTTCACCATCCACATGTCAATATGTGAGGGCTTGTGAGTTATCAACCCACCATAGCCCTTCATCTTGACCTTGTTGGATGAATCTCAACCGTTGAATTCTCTAGAGAATTCAAATTCTTCTATAAATCCCCCCTCCTCAAGGGCATTTTCAACACTTTTTCATTTGAGCAACCTTATGCTGTCAATTTGCATTCTCAAGCATTCACTATCATTTAGCCATCCACTTTGGTCATTTTGCATTATCAATCTTGCATCTAGTAACATCAAAAGCCATCCAAGGAGCATACAAATTCATCTAAATCAAGGGCCAGCCAAGGAGTCTTCAACAACAAGGAAGGTATAATCGATTTGCATTTTATTTCATCTATTTTCCTTGTTTTATCGCTCTTTTGGCTAATCATTGAAGTGTTCTTAGTGTTTTATCATTTGCATTTTAAGATATTTTGCACATTAAAATAGGGTAAAATTCCAAGGTACACAGTATGTACATATATGTCATCTCAAAAAAATGTATACAAAATTTGGATATGTCATCTCAAAAAAATGTATACAAATTTTGGATATGCCATCTCAAGAACATCTCAAACTCATGCCCAAAATGTAGTAGGTCTTCTCACCACCTGATATCAAAAAGGTACAAGCAATATCAATGAAATCATCAAAACATGCATATTTTAATTTATATAAAACTATCTATATGCACACAATTCAAGTACCTGCATTTAAAAGTATTCCACGCATGTGTGTAGGTTGAATTCAGACATCCTCTCCTTTTTGTTTCAAAGTATGAGATCAATGCAATGATGGATTAAGGATACAAAATAGGACAATAAATTAATTTTAACTATTAATGTACGATAAATATCAATATGTAATCAAAACATGTATTTAAATATAGTTTAACTAATAATTACTTATTTTTACCAAGTATTTCATGTTGTCTAGGTTGAATCTGCATGGACTAGATCCTTTTTGTGATTATGGCTTAAGGATCTATAAAAGGAAAATTTAAATCAATTTCAACTAATAAAACACTTGACCAATATCAAAACATGTATTTAATCTATTTAAAAGGACAATATAAAACTAAAACTACATTTACCTGTATTTACTTATTCCATTGTACCATCTGCATTCTCTCTTTTTTGCAATGCATCTATGATTGTCTCATGCTCTTCCATAGAAATTGTCCATAGCACTTTATTTGTAGGTCTTCCATGATACCGATCTAGTTTTATATTTGTCTCATGCTCTTCCATAAAAAAATTCCATAGAACTTTATTTGTACGTCTTCCACGATACCGATCTAGTTTTATATTTGTTTCCACCACCAAATGTGAATGATGTATAATCTTTTTATGTGTTTCATAATATTCGAATGCAGGTAGACCATTCTTCCTTGTCAGGTATTTTTGTAGCCAAGTTCCAACAACCACCACCGATCCTATTGGAAAACATGAAAACCATCATCAAATAAGTTCTCAAAATTTTCTTAAGGGGATCAAAGACTTGTTCTAAAAATTTGCTTAAGGGGAACAAAAACTTGTTATCAAAATTTTCTTAAGGGGATGTCTTAAGGGGATCACCATACCTATTGGATAATGATATCCATCATCATCTTCTCGAGGTTCTATTAACTCATGTTTAGTCTCCACACAAAAATTTGGAACCAATATTTTGTTTCCTCTTCATTCCCCTCAAGTGCAACAATAGCATACGCATGTCTTGCAAACAAAATTTGATTTAATAACTTGCGCATATCCATATAAATAATAATTTAGTATTACAAAATAACTTAAGTGAAATAAAATGAAATAAATTGAATTAAACTACCTTCTTGTACAAGGTCTGAAACACGTCCATACATAGTCTTCAGATGCAAACACTTGATCATTTTCTTCAATAGTTCTTTCATATTGATCATGTGCTTGTGCAGTTGTCAACAATCTTTTCTCCCACTATTCAACCCATTATGTATTTTCACATGCTTCCCAATCTCCTAAGATACAAAACTAACAAAAACATGCAAGCTCCCTTGTCCAGATAGTCCATGTGCTTGTTGTCGAACTCCTAAATGAATGCCATTTAGTAGATCCACTGATTGTCTCATAGTCAACTCTAGGTACAATATTCTCTTCTTCAACCAACCAAAAGAATCAATGACCTGTAGAGTACTCACTTGAACCAGGTGTAGTTAATCTTGTATTACACCAATCCACAATCCCACGCGCATCTTTAAATTTTACTGCATCCTCGAATTTTATTTTTTTTCTAGCAAGAATTATTTTGACACATGCACCAGCTCCTTCATGTTCTCCTTTACCATGCCCAGCTTCAAAAAAACTCCATGTATGTTGTACATTAAGTTCCTTGTGAACCCTACTTAACCGATAGAACATTCAAGCATTCTTGAACTTCCCCGTACAATTATCTGACCATATGAGGTGTTCTTTCATTTAGATTCCTCTTTCTCTTAAATTTGTATAAAATATACTAAAACAGTATTAAACAAACTCTGATGAGTGTAACCAGTTGTCACTCAAATAAAAATGATACTCCCTTAAAACTTTTCTATCATCCTTAGTGCTATCATCTACATGTCTATAAATAACATGGACAAACATAGCAACTTGCACTGAATTATAATACTGTGATTGAATTTCCTCTTGCGGAGCTAGAGTATAATTTTTTGCAATTTACCAACCACTGAAAGTATAGTACCAATTGGAAATGTGTTTCTACATGCGTGAAATTGGCCATCAAGCCATCGAGCATGTTGAGAGTGCATGACATATTTTGGTACAATCTTATTCTTAAATTCACTCATGAATCCATGAACATTAACTTTTTTTGTAACTAAATCACAACACTTCCCAATTTTTCCAACTTCTAAAGAATAGTGAACATTCTTAAATCTTTTAACATCTACTAATTGTTGTCCAAAATCATTATCAACACTTTCATGCATACAAATTCTTAAGAATGAAAGATTTCCATAGTTAATGAATTGTCCAGAAATACAAGAACTTAAATAAAACAATTTACCATTAGATCTTTCACAAAACAAACCTAAAATAAACTCCCTTATTGCTTCCAGTGGCATATGAATACAACATTCATGTATAATCATGTTATTATGAAAGGTACAACATATATATCAAAAAATATCATAAAAATAATGAAATTGAACATGCGTTTTACAACAACAAGATATTCATTACTTATTAATTTTTACATGCCAGGGTTTACATTTTTCAAAAAACCTTTGACTTATTTTAATATTACTAGGTAAAACTAAATCACCACAAAAATTTCTATAAAATTCAGTTTGAGTTGTATCTAATAGGTGTTTTGGGTGAGGATCGCGAACTTTGGACCTCACTCTTATTTTTAAAACATCTCTAGCATTAGATGAAACCCTAGTATTATCATGCCAATATTTTTCGATCAAAGATTTAATTTCAACATTCAATTTCATATCAGACCTCGGGAGTCAACCACTAAAACTCCAAGATTGGTTGATAGGATCATTTTCTATACTTTCTCTTATTTTTGCCACTCTTAGCAATGTTTTAGGATGTATTTTTAAAACTTCACTAATATTGCTTACCATTCTTTTATTCAAAGTTGCTTTATTAACTATAGTAGTTGTTATAGAGCTCTTCTTGCTGCATTTTTATCTTTAAATCAACTATTTTTCCCAATAGATTGAATGGCACTAGCAACAGTAGACATAACATGTTTTAATGATTGATCTTTTCTTTTTGGTTTAAATAAAAAGCTTAACCTTTTCATTATTTTCCTCATTTTTTGCATTCTCATCAATTGCATCATTAGTTGACATTGAAATGCATTTTTTTTACAATAAAATAATTTGTTGTATATTCTATTCGCATGTGTTCTTATTTGCCTCCAAGAAATTTGACCGGGAAGATTATCAAAAAACCACTTTCAATTTTAAAAAAAGTATTTTCATTAAATTCAACATCACATTCTAGATTTTCATCTTCATCTTCATTTTCATTTTCATTTTCAACTTCAAAATCATTTACATCTTCATCTTCATTTTCATCAACAAATTTTTTATTTTTTTCATTTTCATCAAAAAAACAGTTTTCATTTTCATTTTCAACAAAATATTTTCTTTTTCATTTTCAACAAATTCTATAAAAGTTTCATCTCTCTGAATATTATCAATGTCAACATTGTTAAGTCCAACATCTTCTAAAATTCTTACATACGAATTTACCATTTCACTAACATGTGGATTTGAAGACATGCCTGGATTTGTGCATATTGAAACATTCTCCATAACATTGAAAGAGAGAGGGATTTGAAGACATAGTAGGACTTGCTTGTATAATCATATTCTTCTCCAAATTGACTTCTTGCAAATTTGCTTCATCTACAACCATGGTCTCCTCAATGTTTTCATCATCAATAGTTATGGAATTGGATGCTCCACCATCATTCATTGATTTAATTCTCATTCTTATTTCTCTTTGTCTTTATCTCTCCTCTCTATTTTCTTCAATTTCTTCAGGAGATAATGTCTTCCTCCTCTTATTACAAGCTTTTGAACCCATGATTATAAAATTCTCAAGCACAAATGAATGTCAATAGTGAAATTCTTCAAAAAATTCAATCCAAATTGGAAGTTGAAGACCTATAAGGACAAAATTCTTCCTCTTGTGTTCCTCAAAACAAGTAGAAAACTAGCACAATTCCAATTTAAAAACTGCTTTCTTCATGCCTCCTTTGAAAAATTCAATCCATATTGCAAGTTGAAGACCTTTTGTTCCTCCAAACGAGTACAAAACTAACACAATTCCACTTCAAAAACGGTTCACATGATGCCTCCTTTGAAAAAATCAAACAAAAATGCAAGTTCGCCACCTATAAAGACAATAGTTGATGAAAAATAGCCCAATATGTCACACTCAGCCATAAATGTGAAGTTGTAAACTTCACAGTAAACTTTTCTAGTAAATTTTTTTAAAATGGTTAAAAACAAACGAGATCCCATTTGATCTCATTTATTAAAAATGAGATCTTGTTTTATAATCGGGATCTTGTTCCCCAATAATAAATGTGGGGACCGTTGACAAAGGAATTGGATCCCATTTATAAAGTGGGATCCCGTTTCCCTGTCAACGGTCACTGCATTTAATATTGGGGAATGGGATCCCGATTTACAAAACGAGATCTCGTTTTGTAAACAGGATCCCTTTTCTAAAAACTTGAAATTGGATTTGCTTTGTGGTCAGGTTTTTGGTTTGTGTTTTGGTTTAGGAAAAGCATTGGGAATCCGAACCTAGGCCTTCAACTTGGTTTGACCTGCAAGTTGAAGGTTCTAACAATGTCAAAGAAAAATATCAAATTTGGACATATGGCTGACAACTTTTTTTGTAGAATTTTTTGACAAAATTAAAACCCATTTTAGATGAGACAGTAAAAATTCCAAATATGTAAATTTTTTTACAATTGGAATTTTTTTTTCTATTTTTCAATTAATTTCTGATGAAACTAGTCCATAAACTTTAAATATCAAGGTTTTTTACTATTTTAATAACTTTTGATCAACATAACATTTTGACGAACGGATTGCACGAGAACGTACTTCAGAAAATTCTTTGAACAATTTAAAAATAAAAATAAAAAATGATAAGTTTAGGTCATATTATGCGTGTCGTACTTGACAATTTTTCAAAACAACAAATACGACTAATAAAAATTTAACAAAAAAAAATTCAATAAAAAATTACAAAAAAATATCGAAAACGTGCTTCAATGAGTCACAAATCTTTTCCCAAAAGGATTTAGAAAAGTATGATAATTTATGTCAAAATATGGATGTCGTACACGTGCATGGTATGGTAAAAAAAAGTGACTTTTAAATAGTGGTTTTTAAAAATGCCTATTGAAACTCAATTTGTACCATCTGGGTATTGAAATAAATTACATATTTCGAAACTAGACTATGAGTACTACATTTTATGATTAGTGAATTTTTTGAAGATTTCATCTCTAAGTGCTTCAAATTTTAAGGTCAAATGTGTCAAATTCTAAAAATCAGGGAAAACACTTCCACTTTTTGGCCAAAAAGTGGACTCAACTTCTTGCCAACACCTAGACTACACAAATCAAATTGCTTTTTTTCCTTAACCATCATGTGTTCAAGATATACAGAAATAGCTAAAGTTGAACCTTCATGATTTCTAAAATATATTTTATAAGAGATGTCATACACAACATACCTTACAATAGGATTGGCAATAGTATTTATTAGTAGAGCTAGAGGTTCTTTGTTGATACCAATAAGTTCCTCTACATCTCTATATTTCACAATTTTCTTCCCAGGGAGGTCCCCAACACTGCATAAACCAGTTATAGCTTTGATTGCCTCCGTGATCAGATAGGGTTTTCCCAAAATAATGTTGTCCTTGAACCGACTTAATAAGAACAAGATGAATTCTTTGTCTACAAACCAGGGAAATTCTCCCCATAAATCCATACCTAGGGTTTTTACTCTCTACAATTCATTTGTCTTCAACCCTAGTTCCATTTCCTTCATCTTCCGATGATCAAATTCTTCCAATTCAAAACCCTTCAACTTCAGCGGAATATCGCCACACGATCCTCTATCCATCGTCGTGCTTATATTTCTTGAATTCTTTATTGTTCAATCGGGACTCCTTCCTTTTCCCTTCTTTCCCTTCGTAAACTAAGAAATGACTTTGAAAGCTTTTGTCTCTTATTCCTAATTATTTGTATTGATTTCTTTAGATTATCTTAGAATTGCTTCAAATCGATTCAAGATCGCTTCAAGATTGCTCCAAGCCATTTTTCAAATTCTTCAATTGCACAAGTGATCAAAAATGACTTATGAATTTTGCTTTATACATCATCGATTTTCCCTAATTCACATTAAATGTTGTAGGCTTCAAAAAATTGATAAAAACCCTATTTCTCTACACAGAGAAACCCTAAGTCAATCCGCAAAAGAACATGTTTGCAACTTCTCTTTCGGTTTCTTTTCCATAACCTCTATCTAATCATTCTCCACAACATATCCTCATGCCAACATCTAACATGCCATACATCCAGGGGGTTTGTACAATTTTATGTTAATGCTCCCCCTAAGACCATGCTAGGTCTAATTGTTGGAGGAATTTTTTGCACTGAATGAGGGCACAAACACATCTGTCATCTCTGGTTCTTCTTTCTTCCTCCATATTTTATTCATTTCTTGCTTCACCTCATCTTTTTCAATTTTCTTCATTGGTTCATTCTTCTCTACCAGACCCTACTACTTTCCCTTCTTACTTCTGTAAACTCTTGAGATATGTTTGGGTTTGTTGTAGTTATAGCAGACAACACTTTTCTAAATTGTCTAACCTCTATTAACCCTTGATCTACATTGATTTGTTTTGTGTCCAAACTTATTGCATGTATAGCAATAGCCATCAAAAGATTGATTCATTTTGCCTCCATTAAACCTATTCATCATCACCTGACTAATCATCCTCACTTGAGATATGTATTCAGTAGCTTTATGTCCAACTTTCTTGCATGAAAAACATTGTCTAGAGAAGGAACCAGAAAAATGATTCATTTTACTTCTACACTCAGTTGCCCTATGACCAAATTTATTACATGAAAAATAGATACCATTGAAAGATGGATACCTTTGTGCATTTGGTTGTCTGACGGGCGGTCTTCTAGCAAAGTTCCTTGAATTTATTTTCCACTTCCCTTTGTCTTGAGTCTTTTGATTATCCTTTGAGCTTTCACCTATTTCATTTCCCAAGCCAACTTTGTCTTTACTTGGTTTTTTTCATGCAATCAACTCATCAAGCTTGTCGGAGATATATTTGAAATTTTTTTCATAGATTTTTTCTTTTTCTAGTTCTACTTTCAAGTTCACCACCTCTTGTTCAAGTCTAGTGAATTCATCAGTCTTGCTCTACACCATTGTATTCAGAAATTCTTCAATTCTCTTTTTTTCCTCCACTAGCACTTTCAATCCAATGATCTCTTGTTTCTACTACTCACTCACTTCTCTATGTCTTCCTTTGAATTTCTTCAATTTCTCTTTCAATTTATGGACACATTCATTTGCCTCATCAAGATTTTCTTTCAAATCTCTATTTTCATTTTCAGCCTTATCAAGATCTTCGAGTGCAACCCGGAGTTCTTCTTTGTCATCCATATGTTCAACCTTCAAGATCTTCCTCAAGCGGTTAAGTTTTTCATCAAGGAACCAAAGCTCCAATACCAATTGTTAAAAGGCACAAAACAACTGAGAGTGGGGGTGAATCAGTTGTCACCAAACATAAATTCAAATCTCAAACTTCAACCACTTATCAATTTCTTATCCACTTAATTCAATTATTAAGTATGAACATGAAATGCAGATAATAGAAAGCAATATCATCACAATGAACACTAGATTTTACATGGAAAACCCAATAAGGGAAAAATCACGATGAGGATTAACACTAATATAAAGTGATTACAAAAACTGAATGTACAAGGCTCACTACCCAGAATAAGACCCACTATCTGGATACAAAAGCTCACTACTTACATAAGGAGGCTCGCTACCTACAAAAGGTTTACAGAACAAAAAAATGTCTTTACAGCCAGAAAGAACTAGTAAGAGTGCACCTAGCAAGTGTTGATTCAGTTCTGATGATTCTCAATAAACTGAATTGACACACTTCATCATTTTTTCACTTCTTCATATTTGCATCAATGTAATTTATCTCATCCCACAATATTCAAAACTGTCTAACATATATATCTGACATGTTCACAAGAATCAATTAGGTCGGCCTAATTAGATGCAACCTAAAAGACTGACTGTCAGCTTCAAGCATTTACAAAAACTTTCCAAACAATAAATCAAAACATGTAGCACACTACATCATGTCGGAATAGACCTAAGATAGGTCACACATACATCTACATAACAAAATTAATTCACCATAACACCAATTATCCATGAGGTCGGCCAAAGATGGGCTTGATAGAAAAATGCAATCAACAGAATAATGTTGATACACCATGCGAGCATTAGTGCACGAGAGATTCTGATCATACATGCTTCCAACTTCCATAAACCATTTCCCAAAACTGCAAGTAGCAACAATCAACCACAGAGGATTGCGGACCAAAATTGTGTTGTAGAAAAATGGCCCCTTGTCATTTTCATGGCCTTATAGGTCTTGTTTCATGGTATTTTATATATTTGGCTTTGATTTTATGTTGCAACATGGCTTGAACATGCATATCTAGGTACTAAAATTCAAATAATGATGTCTTGTGAAGGTGTTGTGAAGTGTTGTAAGACATTTCTACATTCTTCTAGACTCTATTCATTACAATCACCTAAAAATCACCTTTTTACACATCATCAAGTCCTATTTTGAAGTGTTGTAAAGTCTTGTAACAAGATTTTACACTTTCCTAGGCACAACTTCACTATTTGTCTCTTCTTATGACTTATTTGACCCCTTTATGCCCTCATATGCTTTAATTAAGTGTATTTTTGGATATTATCCTAACAAACAACATTACATGTAACTTAATTTCTGACACTTGTTTTTAGGTCCTAGGTGGGACCCATTCGCCATGGGTGGTGAATGAGTCCCCCTTGGCCCAAAATTCAAAATATTTTAAATTTCTTTTCAGGATTTTATTAAAAATCACTTGATGTCGGCCTGTGATGAGGTATGAATGGGAAACTACGACACAAGATTGTATAAATAGGATTTTTTCACTTCATTTTACATCCTCCTAATTCATTCAAGCAATCTCCTACAATCTCAAGCATTCAAGCATCTTACAACATCAATCCAAGCAATATTCAAGCACTTTGAAGCATCCATTGGCATCACTTCAGACTTGCATTATCCAAGGTTTGTTAAGTTAATAGCAATTGCATGTTGTTAGTTTATCATTCCTTTGCATTTCATTATTTCATTAAGGGTTTTATTACCAAAAGTGGGGTTTGACCAAGGCAAATCCCTATTTGCTAACCCTCAACCATTTTTTGCTCAAGTGCATGTGTGTTTGCAGACTTAGGTACGCAGATTTATCAAGCATTTATGTGTTGAAAATTGGAAAACAAGTAAACTAGGTGTTTCAAGTCAACTCAAGTCTATTTCAAGCTTGAAGAAGGTTTTTGTTTGATTCTTACAGATTTGGCTTCAGCAACCCGACAAACAGATATTTCCAGATCTGTTGTTGTAGAGTTGTCTCCTAATTTTCTAGAATTTTGGGAGAGGACTGATTTTCCACCAGTGGTGAATGATTCATCCCACCTTAGGATTGAAAATCTGAGTTGTCAGATTCTGGATCTTGACTGTCAAAAACTAGTTTTTGACACTATTTTACTAGGAGGACTAATTCGCCACCCTAGGCGAATGAGTCCCACTGTGAAAAATTAGTGAATTCAACCAGCATCCACAACATTCTAGATTCTTCATCAAGTCTCCAAGTGCACTCAAATTCATCCATTTTCATTATGTTCTGCATATTTTCTTCATTTAGTTCATTATTGCATTACACAATGTGTTTTCAAACATATCTTTAAATTGCACTTTTGCATTTGTTTTCATTTATTTAAATTAGTCAATTGCATTTAGTTTACTTCATTTAGGTTAGAAAACATCACACATAAGATTAATTGAATGAAACCCATGCATTTTTGGGTCCTATCTCTCTCCTTTTAGGTGAAAAACCCTAGAAGAGCTAGAGTTGTCCATAGTGACCCAAAAATCTACGGTTCAAAAAAACCAAGGATGTAAACTGTATACTTATTTAGATACCAATCTTGAATACCAGATCAAATAATAACTTAGTCTTGCAATTGCAATTCATATAACATGGTGACATCAATGACAACATAAAAGCTATATAGATAGCCATTCTTCTCCATTCTTCCAATAGGATATTTCTAAAGGAAGATGGAGTGGCTTTGTACTAAATGAGGGAGAAAATGAAGTGACACTAAATCCTATTGACATGGGTGGTTGGTGGCTCTACAATGGCTACTAGATAGCGCCAATGGAAAAATGAGCTAGTTGTTAGTTAGTGGTTTAGCCCCAACCATTGGTGGTTGGTATGAACTATGGCTAAAACACTATGCATATTTATTATTTCTTTTGAAAAACTTACACAAAGTCATATGGTACAACTTATGCAATGTTGTACAACATTGTAACCAAATAAAATTACCCCAAATTTGTTTGAGCCCAATATTGATAAATTTTATATGAATATAGGGATTTTGGAGTCTTCTAGATATAATGATAGATTTTATTTGGTTTGTAAATTCTCTAGGAATAATTTGTATAAAAAATTTAATTATCAAACCATTATTTGTAAACAAGCTTCTCGATCTCTACATTTGGTGAAATGAAAGTCAATCTTGACTTTTTAAATCAATTTAAATGTTGTGGAAAGTTTAGATTTGTGTCATGAAACTTAAGATTCACCTACAATAAAAATCACAAAAAGAAAACCCCTTCTCAAAAACCTAGAAATGGACTAACTTTAGGATATCATAGCTCTGATACCATGTTAGAAGTTTTGTCAATGAGAATTCAACCCAATACCAAATGTTAAATAGCTAATCACAAAAATAGAATTTAAATATTCAATATGTGAGCTACTAATATGAGAATTTCTTATTAAATGGAAGGAAAGAGCTACAACATATAGCCTCAAGATTCCAAATGTGATGAGGATGTGAAAGAGGTATAAAATCAAAATACGAGGAATTATTTTAACTAAGTTTTCAAATTTGAGAGGATAAGAATAAACATAATCCCATGAAAGAAGGAAATGACATATACTCAATTATCCTATCCTGGCTAAGTAATAAAAGTAAATTAACTAAGTAAACTTGATATACTAAAGTGTATTAAATAATTGAACCAACATTATAGACTCTCAATCCACAATGTACTTCTCCAAATATTCTAATATCTCACCAATAATATTCTATTCAGACATCAAGCTTGACCTATCCAACCAACTTTGGCACCTTCACCCAAGATGATGCAAATAAATGTAAATATGGATTGTTAACCATTTAAGTATCCAACCAACACATAGAATACCAAGAGTCACACAACTATATTTTGACTACATTATGGCATCAACATACAATACATATCACAAAACATGATGTCTCCATTTGAATTATCACCTTGTATAAATATCTACTACTGGTCATATACTATGAATATATAGTTTCTTACTCAACGTTATCAATGAGCTCATGATTTTGTGTATAGCCACCACTACTAGCTCAAATATTGTGTTATCCCATAAAAATAATTTTATCACCTTTGACTACGTGGGGTACCTTTTGTTACCTTATAGAACATTATCATACTCTAAGATAATGTTTCATGAACTCCAACTTTGTCACAACTGAACTTGCATCAACATTCATGCTTAAGAAAGATTGTATTCTATATGCAATTGTGATTTCTCCTCTAAATATCTTTAAATTACTACTAAAACATCACAACACATAAACTAACATGTAGACTATACCACAACATATTAAACCTCACCACATATAAACTTACATTCATACTATAGTACATCATATGAAAACTCACCATATTGCATTATATATATAATATCTTACTTTAAAACTGTAGATAGGTCAATATCATCCAAGTCCCAATAAGCATGAATATTGCTTAATAATGTGCAATAACTTTGAATTATTTTAGTAAGAGAAGTGTTTTTTTAGGAAAACTTATAATATAATAGAGAAAGGAAAAGTAATATACCTATTGAACATATTATACCTAATCTAAGATTAACTAGTAAGTTAAGGTTGAACGAAGAGTAATATTTACAAGAAAGATTAAAGGAATTAGAAAAAATATATATGGAAAAGACTAATAAAGTTTAGAGAAGAAGTGAGAGAAACCATGACATGACATAAACTTGTGATAGAAAATTTTCTAAATAGGTGATATAGTTCTTCTGTATGATAGAAATTTTTTAAAATGGGGAAAATTAAAATATGACGGTTCGGACCATATAATTTAATGTTAATGTGAAGACACATTTTCTATGAACAACACTATTTGAAACCTTCAAGATGAAGGTTGGAACCATACGGTTTGAGTTTTATAGTAGATTACTAGGCTATTTAAATGTTTATACATGGTCCCAACCACATAAACTTTCAAAACTCTCTTTAAACCATATAAGTGAAACATCTTTCTTCATGGTAAGTATCATATTTAGAAAATACCCATGTAAAAATTGAATGGGTGAAAATTGAATTAAGAGATTAATTGTAAAATAAAATCAAGTGACATAGTGGGAAGTTGTAGTATTTGAAAATTACTAATTCTCATAACTCAATTGTTAGATTTGAATTTGCACTTTGTTATGTGATGAATTCCACAGTTATATATTTAATAATATTAATAATTCTCCTCATGGTATAAGCATGAGTGGATAAGAACTTAAGTTCTGAAGATCTAGAGAATACATGATTGAATGTGTTTAGTATGTTGAAAAATACCTAAAATTGATTATACACTCATATGGGGTAGGTTATCGTTACCTTAATGCCCATTGATGTAACCATATGTTGAAATGGGCTCTTTTCTATTATTTTAGGCTACAATTATTAGTGAATCCCTATTGTCTCAAGGGTTTATATGCTTCGCTGATGTAATTCATCAAGATTTTATATGAATACAAAGAAAAAAAAATTGAAATCTTGTCATTTTTTGTACTCGACCCCTCTTATTGTGCATGTATATGACATATGATTGTTTTGATATCTTGCAATTGAGTTTTCCTTTGAAGAGAGTGTCACTTCTTACTATATTTGTGCAACTAATAATTGGGAAGGAGCTTACTCAACTAATGGTATGTTCATCTTACAACACATTGCTCATTTTTGGGACCACATAGCCTTATCTCTCTAACCCTTAACTTTTTTGTGCTTTGTTATCATTAGTTAGAGAATTGTCATCACACATTTTATATGGTCCACACCATATAAATCTAAAATGGCTTCGAATGTTTAAATAGAAAAATTCAAGTAGTTTAAAATTCATATCTCCAAATTATTAAACAGTAGGGGTTCACTTGAACATAAATTTCTCCACATAGCCCTAGAGATGTGTTTAATAATTAGATGATTTTAAAATATTTAAAGTGAACTTGCATCACCATTCATGCTTAAGTAACATTGTATTCTATATGTAGTTGTGAGTTCTCTAAATATCTTGTAATTGCTACCAAAACATCACCACATGTAAACTAACATGTATATTGTACTAGAACATATGAAACCTCATCACATTGTATTCTATAAATAAACTCCTACTTTAAAAACTCTATGTAGGTGAATATCACCTAAGCCCAAATAAACACCATATTTTTAGTCTCTTTGAGAGTACAATCATGGATATCACATAATAATATGCCATAACTTTGAATTTTTTATTAAGATAAGTGTTTTTTAAAAAACTTAAAATATATTAGACAAAAGAAAATTAACATTATTAATGATACTCTATCAAATATTGGTACTAAACTCTTCAAGTGAAATCTAGTTAACATAAAGGTATCGAACTCTTGACATCAAAAATCAAAGAAGAATCTAGTTTAAAATACATCTCTAGATGAGAATTTCCTTAAAGGTATCGTTCTCTGCTATTTTTGATATGTTTGAGGATTCTTCTGTGGATGACGAAGGATTGTTTTATGAATTTGTATAAAGTAATGTTTTGATGGGAAATTTTGTGCCTGATAAATTAGTAAGAGGAGATGTTGTTAACTCTGATTTGACATGGAGAAGGTTAATCCGGAGTGTCTGTGAACAAAGTTTGGAAAAACTCAAATCTTCGATGGGCCTGGTTGTAATGTGACTTCAAAGGGAAATGCAGCGGATGACGTACAATGCATGGCTGTGCCGGTTGGACTTCACGGGGGAGTTTGTTGGGATGTGAAGCCCAACGGTCATATGACCGTTTATATTCTCCCATCTCTTCGTATTTGAAGAGCTTTGTATAAATATGTGGTAGATCATGTATTGTATTGTTGATTGGTGATTAATAATAAAGTGATTCCCTACTTGAGAGTGGATGTAGGCAATTGCCAAGCCACTATAAATTCGTGTCTCTGATTTTGTTCTTTAATTTTAAGTTTTATTCCGTTTCTCTGCTTGTTTAATATTTACACTCTTCCCTGGGATGAAACCAAGGGAGGTTATAGAGGAGACTTACACCCATAGTAGGAGAAGGAAGAGCATTACCAAAATCACAACTTACCAACTGGTTAAACTCTTCGTATACATTGAATCTCTCTTCTCTGTTTTTTTTTTTTCCTTTTATTCTTTTCTCTGTTTTTTTTTTCTTCCTTCTTTCTTGCTGTTGCAGTCTGCGGTGCATGAAATCTGGAGGCGTTCGGTTCCCTCTATAGTTTAGGCATCCGTGTCCTCCTCGGCTTCATTCCACTGTATAATATTATTTCCAACCAAAATAATTTTATAACGCTTGAGTACTTTGAATTTAAATAATAAGTTGGAAATGCTTCTGTCATGAATATTAAGGTTCCGTTTTGAATCTTGCAAAAACATAAAGAAAAGAACAAAAATGTTCCAGTTGTACGTTTTCTTTTTAAAATCTTATTCTTTATTTGAGAATAATGAAAAGAAAGTTGCAATACCAATCGAAAATGTGAAAATCTCTTCTTTTGGCACTTGGAAAACATGGAAGGCTGAAAAGTTCTGTATTATAAACAGAATTCAATGTCTACAGCTCTCTTACAGAAGATAGAATCCAAACTGCACATAAACATCGCCTTCTCTCCACCTAAACAGTCACAGCTCGTGGACTTTTCAAGCTATTTCTTTGCTTCATAGTACATATAAAGTCTTTTTCTTAGAGTTTAACTTTCAAAATAACAAACAATGTATTGGCTTTCAAATACAAGCCATAAACCATATAACTATACACAGCCAAAACTAGTAAACAACTATAAACAGTAGCTACAGTTTAACATTTCAAAGCCCGAGACCTTCCCTGGGAGTCAAACTCATCTTCACTATCTCCACTCATGGGTATGAAGGTATGGGGGAAGATTTCTTCTGTTTCCGATCTAGACGATGAACAATCAGACATCGAAGAAGACGATCTGAGTGATAAAGATTTTTTGAGAGTATACTTCAAATCTGAGGCCACTGAAGCGACTGAGCATACAAGATAAGCAGCAATGGCGGCCTTCACCTGCCCTCTACGGGGGAGGGGCCTTGCAATCTTTTTAAAGTCCTCACAACATCTCACACCCACACCCATTTTCACACACCCTTCTAGAAAACTACTAACCAAAAGGAGATTCAAGCTATTGCTGTGACTAGTAAAGACAAACGGGAGTACTCTTCAGTGAAAGGACTTCTGTAATTATAAGTTAAAAAAGGTGATGACCAGATTTGAACAAAATAAAAAGAGCAACGCACGAGGAGGCGCATGTGGAATATTTAAATTTATCTGAAACTTGAATTTTACCGGCTCTGAAAGTAATTCAATCCTGTTGTATCTGGCAAACTTTAACAGGCTTTCATGTGCTGTGTTTGGGAAATCGTAGAACTGTAGCAAAGGGCATATGAATAAATTAAGTGTTCCTTCCAAAGTGAGAAGATCGAGATTCATTGTTTAGCCGCTTACTTCTCAAAATGGCTAAACAATGGATTTAAGATTTGGTGAAAGTCGCCACTTGTCAAACCCAAATTCGAAGTAAGGACTTCTTGAACATTTGTTTACGAAATTCTAGGTGGAGGCGACCACGTTCACGAATGTCTAGACATTCTTTGGATTTCGCAGCAAATACATGTGATCTAGCAATAGCACTAAAAGAGATTGCTATTGGGTATCATAATGGTCTTAGCTTGTAGAAATAAATGTAATCCACAACTACTTTATCTGTGAACTCGTGTCATGTGCTTGAATCATTTAGTCTTGGTATGTTGTTCTTACTTCTCACTAACGAATTTGTGTTCATCAAGCTTAATCAGATCTTGTTCAAATTAGAAGCAAACTTTATTGAAGAGAAATAAGAATATCGAAGAGTTTACTTAAAGCTTGTCGAATCACAATTTATTTTGAACATATTCACGGGGTGAAATCATTTGAGCCTCCAAGGTTTCCTATCGGTATATAGGGGAGAGGGGCCTATAGTGAAGCACCCTAATTTCACGTTTCTCAAAATTCTATGTGGAAATTTCAAATCACTTCCAATTTTGTACAGCTGTTTTTTTGGCAACTCACATGCTTCTATATTTCGTTTTAGGGCCACATCATCAAATATGATGCCACATCAGCATGCTTTTTGTTGAGGTATCCAAAAATGCCCCAAAAAAAGTGAGACTAATAGTGGTGCACTAAGTCATGTTTTATTGGTGCGCTGATGTGGCATCACATGATTTGTCAATTTATGTACTTTATGGATAAAAAGTGTTTTGCAATTGGATATTAAGGTGCTCCACTATGGGGCCTACTAAGGACTACTTATATCCCCACTATTGAACCCGCTCCATTATGGGCCCCTCTCCCCTATTGATGTTCATTTACAATATATTTGAAATATTGCTTCTAGATTAATATTTTTATGAAAAGGTGGTCAAGCAGATGAAGAATTATTTTCAAGAGTGATTAGAAAAATATTATTACACATAATATGAAGACAAATATTTTTCTTTGTAGAGATCACTTACTAATTATATATATCAATGAGTTCATCAATAAAGAGGCATTGAATGAGATGGAATTCATTCACCACAAATTTCATCCCATCCAGAGTAAAGGATCCAATTAATTAAATGATAGCTTGAATTTGGCTTGAGAGGGAAATATGTCCTCCAATAGTTCTTGGATTGCATGGTTGCACCTAGTTTAGATCCTCTTCTCAAATGGCCTCTTGATTAAAGTGTTTTTATGACACCTATAATGGATAAGTTAGGCAAAAGATGTCAAATTATATCCCTCAAAGTGGATAAAGAGCTACCATTACTATGCTATGGCATGAAAATTTTACATATTTGATTGCTACTATAGACATCTAAAAATAATTGATACATTTTCATCTTATCATTTCATCATTATCCTTGCCATTTCTTCTATCTATATACAACATATGAAACCTCATCACATTGTATTATACATAAATAAACTCTTACTTTAAAAACTCTATGTAGGTGAATATCACCTAAGCCCAAATAAACATCATATTTCTTAGACTCCTTGAGAGCACAAGCATACATATCACACAATAATGTACCATAACTTTGAAATTCTCTTAGTAAGATAAGTGTTCTTTAAGAAAACTTAAAATATAATAAAGGAAAAGTAACATAATGATCCTCTATCAAATATTGGTAATAAAATATTCAAGAGAAATCTAGTTAACATAAAGATCTCAGACGTCTTGATTTCAAAAACCAAATTAGAATCTAGTTTTAAATACATCTCTAAATGAGAATTTCCTTAAATTCCAGAAAGTATATCGGTCTTCTAACATTTGGTGATTGGAAATTTGATGATCATATTCATAAAATCAATTAACATGCTCATTCAATTAAGAAAAATTGTGAAATTTGATAATTAACTATGATATAAATATTAGATCCAAAGGTTTTTTCTTTTTTAATTTAACAAAGTCTAGAGGATGGACATGTGCTTGGATGTTAAGTATATTCTAGATATAGAATTAATTATAGGACTTTACTTCAACAATACATTTCAAGGTTTAATCCAAATATTAAGAACATGGATTGTGTACCTTTTTCAATTCATCCATGATATTCAATTGCATTAGAATTATAGACAATAAGTACAAGTTAAAGAAATAAAAAATATCTTATAGATTTTTTATCGAGAAATGAAAATTATGTTATCCCTTGTCTCATTCAAACAAAATAACAAAAAAATCACTCCAAACACAACATTTAAAATCCTCAAAATCAAAATCAACAAGAGCAACAATTGCTCATGTAGACCAATCCAAACTATAATTAAACCAAAGCCAACCTAGAATGTCCAACTCAAATCTAAAAATGCAAACCTCTGCCTTCTCCCTTTCTAGAATGGCATCTGAGAGCCATATAAATGGGGGCTCTTTCTTACGAGGATATATTAACTAGGGGAGAGGACCCAGTAGTTGAGCACCCTAACTTCACGCTTCTCAAAATCCTACGTGGAAATTTTAAATCACTCCCATATTTTTACAGCAGCTTACTTGATAAGTCCCCTACTTATAACTAAGGTTTCAGGGCCACATCAGCATGTCTTTTGTCAAGGTGTCCAAAAAAGCCCCAAAAAAAAGTGAGACCGATACTTGTGCAGCTACATCATCTTTTATTGGGCATTGATGTGACATCACATGATTAGTTGCTTTT
This sequence comes from Sequoia sempervirens, assembly GCA_007258455.2. NCBI lineage: Eukaryota > Viridiplantae > Streptophyta > Pinopsida > Cupressales > Cupressaceae > Sequoia > Sequoia sempervirens. The sequence goes on along the minus strand of VDFB02281492.1, from coordinate 136,597,161 downwards.
CAGATCTAAGGAATACATTTCATTTAATTATGGGTAGTCATCATAAAAAATAACAACTTTAAAATCACAACTGTTGGTCCAATATTGTTAAAAATATTGAACATTTTATAAACAAATGCTATTACAACTATTAAAACATGCTAAATATTGAATCTTTTCCCATGCTCAAGTATTGAATCTTTTCCCCTATTGTAACCCTAATCCACTCTTTCAAACAATCATTCTCGAGGGCCCCTCCACGTGATGTGCCACCATAGGAGTGAGCCACAAAGAAGAGAAATCCCTTTATCCAAACAATGAGCAACTGGTCTTCTCTTCTCTGGAACTAAAACCAAGGGGTTTCTAGAGGAGACTTGCACCTATAGTAGGAGAAGGAAGAGCCTTACCAAAATCACAACTTACCAACTACTTATTAAATTCTATATTGAATCTTTTTGTTTTTGTTTTTTTCTGGGTTGGCTGCTGCAGTCTAAGGTGCATGAAATATGCAGGCGTTCGGTTCACCATAAACTGACGATCTTACTTCGAGCTTGTGCTGATCTCGAATGCGCGTGGAAGTGGAGTAGTGAGCTGGGCGTGGACAAAGAGATCAAACACGGGATGGCAGACAAAGTCGAGAAATCGGGGTGGCAGAAAACTCTTACTTGAATGGGCAGAGCCTGGCTTTCCGGGTCACAACCAGCGACGTCAAAACCATTACCGGAGAGTTTGGACAGACCTTCAGCTTCTTGCTTCAGTTTAATTAGCACAATATTACTAATAATGGCGGCAGCAGAGGCTGGCTAAATCCTCGTTGCAGCAGCCCGTTGTGTTTAGAATCCCAAACTTGTATGCTCGCATTCCCTCTATAGACTAGGCATCGCGTTCACCTCAGCTTCATTCCACTGTATAATATTATTTAATCAAACCAAAATAATTTTATAACACTTCAGTACTTTGAATTTTAATAATAAGTTGGAAATGCTTCTGTCATGAATACCAAATGTTCCCTTTTGGATCTTGCAAAAATATAAAGAAAAGAACAAAAATGTTCTAGTTCTACGTTTGCTTTTTTAAACCTTATTCTTTATTTGAGAGTAATTAAATGAAACTTGCAATCCCAATCGAAAATGTGAAAATGTCTTATTTTGGCACTTGGAAATCACGGAAGGCTGAAAAGTTCTGTATTATAAACAGATTCAATGTCTACAGCTCTCTTAAAGAATATACAATCCAAAGTGCAAATAAACATCGCCTTCACACCACCTAAACAGTCACAGCTTGTGGACTTTTCAAGCTATTTTCTTTGCTTCACAGTACATACAAAGTCTTTTTCTTACAGTTTAACTTTCAAGATAACAAACAATGTATTGGCTTTCAAATACAAACCATAAACCATATAACTATACACAGCCTAAATTAGTAAACAACTATAAACAGTAGCTACAGTTTAACATTTCAAAGCCTGAGACCTCCAACAGTTCTGCCCTGGCAATCAAACTCATCTTCACTATCCCCACTCATGGGTATCTCGGTATGAGGGAAGATTTCTTCTCTTTCCGATCTAGACGATGAACAATCAGACATCGAAGAAGACGATCTGCGTGATAGAGATTTTTTGAGAGTATACTTCAAATCTGAGGCCACTGAAGCGACTGAGCGTACAAGATAAGCAGCAATGGCGGCCTTCACCTGCCCTCTACGGGGGAGGGGCCTTGCACTCTTTTTAAAGTCCTCACAACATCTCACACCCACACCCATTTTCACACACCCTTCTAAAAAACTACTAACCAAAACGAGATTCAAGCTATTGCTGTGAATAGTAAAGACAACGGGAGTACTCTTCAGTGAAAGGACGTCTGTATTTATAGGGAAAAAATGTTGATGACCTTATTTGAATTTATAAAAGAGCAACGCACGAGGAGGCGCATGTGGAATATTTAAATTTATCTGAAACCTGAATTTTACCTACTCAAAAAGTAGTTTAATCCTGTTGTATGTGGCAAATTTTAACAGTCTTTCATGTGCTGTGTTTGGGAAATCGTAGAACTGTAGCAAAGGGCATATGAATAAATTAAGTGTTCCTTCCAAAGTGAGAAGGTCGAGATTCATTGTTTAGCCGCTTACTTTCCAAAATGGCTAAACAATGGATTTAGGATTTGGTGAAAGTTGCCAGTTGTCAAGCCCACATTCGAAGTAAGGATTTCTTACATTTGTTTACGAAATTCTAGGTGGAGGCGACCCAGTTCACGAATTTCTGGATATTCTCTGGATTTCGCAGCAAATACATGTAATCTAGCAATAGCACCAAAAGAGATTGCTACGGTGAATCATAATAGTCCTTGCTTGTGAGAAAAACATACAATCTACAACTACTTTATCTATGGACTCGTGTCGTGTGCTTGAATCATTTAGTCTTGGTAAGTTGTTTTTATTCCTTACTAACGAATTTGTTGTTCGTCAAGCTTAATCAGATCTTGAAATTAGAACTTTATTGAAGAGAAATAAGAATATTGAAAGAGTTTTTAAAGCTTTCCGAATCACAATTTTATTTTGAACATATTCACAGGGGTGAAATCATATGAGACTCCATTGATGTTCTTTTACAATATATTTGGTTTTCAATATGGATTCTAGATTAATATTTTTAAGAAAAGGAGG
>VDFB02281492.1:136462623-136594421 GCA_007258455.2 Sequoia sempervirens | reverse complement strand
GTTGTACCCCCTACCCTTTATCTCTCTCCCACTCCCCCCTCTCTCTCTAAAAAATCTATCCCTCCTACCCACTCTCCCTCTCGAGCTCCTCTACCCTTAACCGTTAAACCCTAGGACCCCCTACCCTTTATCTCTCTCCCACTCCCCCCCCCTCTCTCTGAAGTATCTCCCTCCTACCAAGGATTAAATTTGATGGTCGAATTTGCCTGTCAACAAATTTTTTAATTACAGTTATCTATTCAAGGGTGCCCTTAAAACATTATGATATACCTTAGTGTATGTAAAATTATATATAAATCAAACATATATATCATTATAATTCTATATAAATTTTGACAGTTTATCCAAAATATCTCCTTTTACAATCTTCTTAAAATTTTGATTGTATTCTACGGAAAAAATCTTTAAATACGGTCATATGGCCATCAAATTTAAGCCTTTCCGCCTACCCCCACTCCCTTCATATCTTTCTCTTAAGTTATAATTTAAAAAGAATATAAATAATATTTATATTAATATTAAAAACAAGGTGTTCGACCGAACATATTTAGAATGTTCGGTCGAACCCATTTAAAATCATTTTTTTATTCCATGTGTGGTGGGTTCAATCGAACATAGGTTCGGTCAAACCCCTATTCGACCGAACATTTCTATTTTCTTCGACCGAAAATTTGTTCAGCCGAACCCTGTTTTTTCATCCTTGCTTCCTAAGGCACCAAAATTGCTGAGAATTTTGCACTTCGAAGCTCGATTTGAGAATTAAAATGGAGGATATTTCAAAAACCCAACTAGTATCGGGTTCCCCTCAAAACGAGCTATCCAACAAATATAATTTTAGTATGTTTTGATTATATTATCTATCTATTTTTTAAGTTTTATTAAATATAGGTTTTTCACTGAAAACAAAACTCTCTGTTATGCACAAGTGGAAAAATAGAATATTATCAAAAAAAAATTAAAAATATGAGTGCACCAGATATTGGAGTCTTTGATCCAACAAAAAAAAAAAAAAAAATTCGATACATACAGTAAAAGTTATACGTTATATGGTCGTGTTATGTCTGAATTGTAATTGATTTGACTTTGAAAACTTGATTAAAGAAAAAATATTCAATAAAAAACTATCTAACCAAGTGGAAGCACTAGATATCGAGTTAGAAATCTAAATTTGAAAGAATTGGAATTTTATCTTCAAGGAAAAAGTTATATACATTATACGAGCGCACTTTTTAAAAATGTTGTTTTTGAAAAAACCAATTTTCAGGAGATGGAAAAAGAAGTGCAATCGATTACAAAAAATTGAAAAAAATATTTTTAGAATCTACAGACAAAATATAACAAGACTCTAGTTTGCATCATCTTCAAATTCCTTACAGTTTAATCGTTATAGGTGCCCGAATGTGGAGATTGTGTTAAAAAAAAAAATATCAGTGTCCAGTTTGGCCAAAAATTGTAAACCACTATTGTGGGATCACCCCTTATCAAAAACATAAGAAATATCACTCCAAATAGAACATTTAAAAACCTTAGAATCAACATCACCAAGAAGCACCAACTACTCATTTAGACCAATCCAAATTATAATTAAACCAAAGCCAACCTAGAATGTTCAACTCAAATCTGAAAATGCAAACCTCTACCTTCTCCCACTCTCGAATGGGATCTGAGAGCCTTATAAAAATGGGGTTTTTTCTTACAAGGATATATTAACTATTGTGACCCTAATCCACTCTTTCAATCAATCATTCTTGAGGGCCCCTCCACGTGATGTGCCACCACAGGGGTGAGACACAAAGAAAAGAAATCCCCTTACCCAAACAATGAGCAACTGGTCTTCTCTTCCCTGAGTCTGAAACCAAGGGGGTTCTAGAGGAGACTTGCACCTATAGTAGGAGAAGGAAGAATCTTACTAAAATCACAAGTTACCAAGTGGTTAAACTCTTTGTATATATTGAATCTCATTTCTCTTTTTCTTTTCTTTTTTAACTTGCTTGCTGTTGTAGTCTACGGTATAGATTAGGCATCCATGTCCTCCTCGGCTTCATTCCACTGTATAATATTATTTCCAACCAAAATAATTTTATAATGCTTGAGTAATTTGAATTTAAATAATAAGTTGGAAATGCTTCTGTCATGAATACTAAATGTTCCCTTTTGAATCTTGCAAAAATATAAAGAAAAGAACAAAAAATGTTCTAGTTGTACGTTTGCTTAAATAAAGTTGCAATCCCAATCGAACATGTTATTTTGGCACTTGGAAATCATGGAAGGCTGAAAATTTTTGTATTATAAACAGATTCAAACTCTACAGCTCTCTTACAGAAGATAGAATCCAAAGCGCGCATAAACATCGCCTTCTCCCCACCTGAACAGTCATAGGTTGTGGACTTTTGAAGCTATTTATTTGCTTCATTGTATATACAAAATCTTTTTCTTATAGTTTAACTTTCAAAATGACAATGTATTGGCTTTCAAATGCAAACCATACGCCAAATACACAGCCAAAACTAGTAAATAACTATAAACAATAGCTACAGTTTAACATTTCAAAGCCTGAGACCTCCAATAGTTCTGCCCTGGGAGTCAAACTCATCTTCACTATCCCCACTCATGGGAATCACGGTATGGGGGAAGATTTCTTCTCTTTCCGATCTAGACGATGAACAATCAGACATCGGAGAAGACGATCTGTGTGACAAAGATTTTTTGAGAGTATACTTCAAATCTGAGGCCACTGAAGCGACTGAGCGTACGAGATAAGCAGCAATGGCGGCCTTCACCTGCCCTCTACGGGGGAGGGGCCTTGCAATCTTTTTAAAGTCCTCACAACATCTCACACCCACACCCATTTTCGCACACCCTTCTAAAAAACTACTAACCAAAAGGAGATTCAAGCTATTGCTGTGAATAGTAAAGACAACGGGAGTACTCTTCAGTGAAGGGACGTCTGTATTTATAGGGAAAAAAGGTGATGACCTTATTTGAAAAAAATAAAAGAGCAACGCACGAGGAGGCGCATGTGGAATATTTAAATTTATCTGAAACCTGAATAATACCGGCTCTGAAAGTAGTTCAATCCTGTTGTATGTGGCAAATTTTAACAGGCTTTCATGTGCTGTGTCTGGGAAAAAGGGTATATGAATAAATTAAGTATTCCTTCCAAAGTGAGGTGGTCGAGATTCATTGTTTAGTCGCTTACTTCTCAAAATGGCTAAACAATGGATTTAGGATTTGGTGAAAGTTGCCAGTTGTCAAGCCCACATTCGAAGTAAGGATTTCTTGGACATTTGTTTACGAAATTCTAGATGGAGGGGACCAAGTTCACGAATGTCTAGACATTCTCTGGATTTCGCAGTAAATACATGTAATCTACCAATAGCACTAAAAGAGATTGCTTTGGGGAATCATGGTAGCCTTTGCTTGTGAGAAAAAAATGCAATCTACAACTACTTTATCTGTGAACTCGTGTCATGTGCTTGAATCATTTAGTCTTGGTAAGTTGTTCTTATTTCTCACTAACAAATTTGTGTTCATCAAGCTTAATCAGATCTTGTTGAAATTAGAAGCAAACTTTATTGAAGAGAAATAAGAATATTGAAAGAGTTTTTAAAGCTTTCCGAATCACAATTTATTTTGAACATATTCAAAAGGCTGAATCATATGAGGCTCGAAGGTTTCCTATGGGTATATTGATGTCTTTTTACAATATATTTGGTTTTCAATATGGTAGATTAATATTTTTCTATTCGCTCTTGAAAAGAATTATTCAACTATTTGATCTTAATATTAATCTACCATATTGAAAACCAAATATATTGTAGAAGAACATCAATATATACCCATAGGAAACCTTGGAGCCTCATATGATTCAGCCTTTCAAATATGTAATGGAGGTCTTATTTCTTTGAAAACTTTTTTTTTTTAAAAAACAATTCAAAGTCTTGGAAATATATATTAAAAATGTTAATGCATGAATTTTCCATGGTGGTGAATTGCTGGTGGTGCTTTTTCCTTGAGGTGAATTTATCATGGCAGTGAATTTTCTTACGGTGAATTATTGGCAATGAATTTTTCAATGGTGAATTGATGGCGGTGAATTTGTCTGATGCCTAATTATATATATCAATGAGTTCATCGATGAAGTGGGATCAAATGAGATGGATTTCATTCACCAGAAATCTCATCCCATGCATAACAAAGGATCTAGTTTATTTATTGATAGCTTGAATTTGGCTTGAAAGGGACATGCGTCCTCCAATTGTTCTTGGATTGCATGGTTGTACCTAATTTAGATCCTCTTCTCAAACAACCTCTTGACTAAAGTGATTTTTATGACACCCATAGTGGATAAGTTAGGCAAAGGATGTTAAATTGTATCCCTCAAAGTGGACAAAGAGCTACCATTACCTTGCTATTACATATTTGATTGCTACTATAGACACTTAAAAATGATTAATGCATTTTCATCATTATCCTTATCATTTCTTCTATCTGTATTAATTAAATATTTTTTAAATTTTTAATTAAGTTAATATTTTTCTCTGTTCATCAATAATAATTAAATATTTTTCTATTATCTAATTATCTTAATCTTTTAATCATATATATTAATAGAATAATTTTAAATTATTTAATTAATTTGTCACTTATCATTTTCCCCCCAAAATTAATGAAAACTAAAATTAAAATTTCTCGTTGATCCCCTATAATTATTTAATTAGCTAAAACTTCTTGTAATTAAATTAAAATAATTATTTAAATTCAATATTTTATTCTAAAATAAGTAAATTAATGTTTATTTATTTCTCAAAGCTATCATTTGAATTAAATTAATTTTATTTATTTAATACTCTCTTTCTTCAAAATTCAAATTTTCGGTCTTACCTTATCTTGAAATTTTTTATTCATTGATCTTACAAATTAATCTTTTCTATTGATCAAATGTTAAGTAAAGCATATAAATAAATAAAATTTGTTTCATTCAAACCCCCTAACACTTTTATTGTCAAGATATCTCTAGCAATTTTATGATGAAGATCTATCAAGCATTCAAGCATTCAAACATTATCAGTCATTATCAAGAATTCAAACATTATTAACCATTATCAAGCATTTTCAAGTATTATCATGCATATATCATTATCATTTATCAATCATAGATATCATTTATCTTTGAGTATTTATCATTATCATTTAACTATATCATTATTGTTCTTTCATATTTTGTTATATTAAAGATAAACTAACAATGAAGCAAATCAAGATCTTAACTATAATGACTTTGTTTGTTATCTAAATCTTATATTCTGAGCCAAGATCTTGAACATCGCTATGTGATTGATAGTGTGAGTTTTACATTGTTGATATTTGTGATCCACATTTTCAACAACCATATTTTGGCATAACCGATGGGACATACATCCCTATCAGATCTTTATAATTTGAAATTTTTTCTAACTCTATCTTTCTTTTATTTAGTTCTCTTATGTAGAATTTTTTTTTGGAGCTAACTTTTGTAGGTTGGAAGAAAATCCCTAGGATTTCAAAGATTTCATATCTTCCAAACAACTACAAATTTATCTACAATTTTTTTATTGACACTTCTGGATGATCTTAAGATGCTCCAACAAAAAAAAGGTTTAGATCATCAATATTTGGTGATTTATTAGTTTTTTTTTCATAAACCTATTTTTTGGTCAAAAATTAGCGAATTGTTCAAAAAAATTATACTTATAGAAATCCCATAGAAATTAAATAGGGGTTTTTTTTTGTATTTTAACTTTTGATATTAAAATAATGAGAAAATTATAAGGAGAAACCCTAAAATTCAAAGATTTGATCATATCTTTCAAGTGGCTTATATTTTTTCTATAATTTGTTTACCAAAGGTTAGGGATCATGATAAGAGTATACAAAAAAAACTCAAATGCATATCAGGAATATTTGGTTACTCACTTTCATTTTATCGATTTTTATAAGTTTGGTTTTAAAGTTGCATCAATGAATTTTAAGAAAAGATTAAATGTTTTGAAATCTCTCAAAAATTAAAGAGGAATCTATTATTTTTATTTTAATATTTGACGTCACAAATTTGTTAGGGCACAAATTAATGAATTTTTTATATATTTTTATGTTTTTGGAAAGAACTCAAATTTTCAATTAGGTTTTATTCTTTGCATTTTAAATTTTGGGATAATATTATAAAATAATCAAATCTAGTTTGACTAGGTAAAAATAAAAAGTTTGAAATTGCAATCTTGTTATGAGCATATCTTTTCTAAAAATATATTTTCTACATTATAACATTATTTCTTGATCTTTAAAAGAGTTATATTATCATTTCTAAAATCCTAAACAATTCATTGGTGTTATCATTGTTTTCCTTAGACTATCTCGTTTTGTATTTTTTCACACATTTGAAATTAAGCATAAAATTTACCATTCACATTTTTATTTGATACCTAAAACAAACCATTTTATCTTAATGAACAAGATCTACTTATGTATGCTCTACTCTTGCACCTTAGATCAATCTTAAGGATCATAAATAAGTGATATTTATTTTCTTTTCTAGGCTTGTTTGTTCATCTTTGTGTGTAGAGATTGAAAATTCAAAGGGTTGCAAAAGAAAATTTGATTTAGAGCTCTTCATAAATTTGGAATTTCAAGATTAGCGTTGGAATCCAAGTTCATTCACTCCAATCACCTTATCACTCTTAATCTTGCAAAGTGCTAGGATAGTTACATTATATTCTTTACTATAATTGATCTTCTTGGGTATGTCTTCCTAATATTGGAAATTGGGCTAAAATTAACCTTTCATATTTGGATTTTTCCTTTTTTTTAAATAATTTTATTTTAATCCCCAAGATTGATGCAAGAGCATCCAACGATGTAGGGCAATCTTGCATTACCCAAAAAAACTTGTTTTCTTTATTTTCTTTAGTTGTTTGAGTCCCACGATGGCACTTAGGGGATATAAGACTGTCAGGCATCAAAAATAGCAAAAAATGAGCACTTACTATTTTTAGTAAGTCGGCCAAAATAGGCTTGTATGGACATGAAAATTTACCCCAAGGATTAGAGTAGAAAAAAAATGGTCATGAAAGAATCACCTCAATACCCTACACGGTTTGGGAAAAATTAAAGTTTTCATCCCGGGAAATTTCTCCAATGCAGCTTCAAATTCAAATATAAAACTTTGGAGGCCCTAAAACAGCTCAAAAAGTGGCTGAACTAACCTACAATAGGTTCATGCATTGTAGAGGTCATCGAGAGCTTTCTGGCGATATGCAATAATAGCAAATCGGACACCTGGATCAAAAGTTATGGCCCTGCAAAGTTGGTCCTCTAAAAAGTGAATTTCATAAAAATTTCTTCCTAGGCCAAAAATTGAATGACGGGTCTTTTGGTGCCCAAAAAAAAGGGGGAATATGAACTTTCTAGAACATTCTAGGGCAGTTATTGGGGAAAATAAAAAGGTCTAAGTGGGGGTTGTAGAAGGCGGCCCTGATAATGCAAATTGTGGCTCTAAATAGTAGATTTTTTCTTTTCATAGTTGATTTTGTTGTATTGAATCAAGCCCATGAGGCTGTAGCATGTAAGCTTTGAATCTGTAATTGCATTTTCTGAAAATAATTGAAATTAAGTCAATTTTTTGTCTCACATCTTTTGTGTTGGTATTTGTTGTTGTGATTTCTATGGGATTTGGGTGGTGTGGCCCTCATCAAAGATCTACTTACATATGCTCTCCTCTCACACCGAACAATGATCTTGTGGATCAGAAATAAGTGATCTTATTTTTTCTTTTTTGGGGACCTCCCTATAGAAGTGATCACTCTATGGGATAGCCTCAACTCTCATGTTCCAATTAATTATAAAAAGAAGGGTTGAATCAAAAGACACGCCTCTTAGAAGTGGAATCATGCCAATCTATGCTAATTCTCTAATAAATTTCTACCTTAGAGAAGTGGTGTAAAGTGGGTTACCCTCTCCTCCCAACATTTTGGCATTATTTTGTTTCATCTATGGATTAGGCCTCATGTACCCTTGTGGTATATATTGAGGATACGCCTAGTTGAGCTTGTAAATCTTAGTCAAAGGGTGCTAGCAAGAAGTTGAGTCCACTTTTTGGCCAAAAAGTGGAAGTGTTTTCCCTGATTTTCAGAATTTGACACATTTGACCTTAAAATTTGAAGCACTTAGAGAAGGAATCTTCAAAAAAGTCACTAATCATAAAATGTAGTACTCGGAGTCTAGTTTCCAAATATGTAATTTATTTTAATACCCAAATTGTAAAAATTGAGTTTCAATAGGTGTTTCTAAAAACCACTGTTTAAAAGTCACCTTTTTATACCATACCATGCATGTGTACGACATCCATATTTTGACCTAAATTATCATATTTTTCTATATCCTTTTGGGAAAAGATTTGTGACTCACTGAAGCTTGTTTTCGATATTTTTTCTTAATTTTTTATTGAATTTTTTTTTTGTTAAATTTTTATTAGGCATATTTATCATTTTGAAAATTCATCATGTGCGACACGCATAAAATGACCTAAACTTGTATTTTTTGATTTTTTTTTTTAAATTTAAAAGAATTGTCTGAAGCTTTTTCTCATGCAATCCGATCATCAAAATGTTATGTTGATCAAAAGTTATTAAAATACTAAAAAAACCTGATAATTCAATTTTATGGACTAGTTTCATTAGAAATTAATTAAAAAATAGAAAAATTAATCAAATTATTAAAAAAATTACATATTTGGAATTTGCACTGTCTCATCTATAATGGGTTTTAATTTCATAAAAAAATTCTGAAAAATAGGTCTTCAGACATATATCCAAAGTCACTATTTCCCTATGACATTAACAGGACCTTCAAGTTGTGGGTCAAACCAGGTCCAAAGCTTAGGTTCGAGTCCCCAAGCCATTTTCCAAACCAAAAAACAAGCCAAAAGCCCGCCCAAAAAATTGTAATTTAGAAAACGAGATCTCATTTCATAAAAAAACATTTTTTATGGTTCTATGAAACGGGATCTCGTTTGGTAAAATAGGATCCCGTTTTGAAAATTACCAAAAACATAAAGTTTCCAAAAATGGAAAGTTTTCAAAATGGGATCCCGTTTTGAAAATTTTCTAAAATGGAAATTTTTCAAAAATTGGAAGTTTCAAGAATAGAAAGTTTTAAAAGCAGATCCGTTTTGAAAACTTTCCATTTTTGGAAATTTCTGTTTTTGGAAAATTTCAAAACGGGATCCCATTTTTTAAATTTAGGCTCGGAATCCTGAAGCTAAATGGAATCCCTCTTTCTAAAAATGGGATCCCACTTTTTAAAAACGGGATCTCATTTAATAAAAAGCGAGATCCCATTTTTTGCAAGTCGATTTCATTTTTTTGCCTAAGGCAAAAAATTCCACGTTTTGTGGACTCATCTTCTTGCATTTACCCCAAAGCTTATTGGCCATACCCACTTGAGTAGACTTGTTAATGTGTCTTGCATGTTTGGTTGTTTAAATCACCATCTATAGCTAAAACCAAAGAGGAGATATCCATTCAAAAATTAAGCTCAGGGTATTGTCTTTTTTATTATATCCTTGTGTGTTTCTAATCTTTGAACAAATTGTAAAAAAAATGAAATCATTCCAAAACAAACCAAAAAAATGAAAGGTGAAATATGAACTATCAAATAAGTAGAGCTAAAAATAGGTGTTTTATTGACATTGTCTTATTATCCTTGATACTATTTAAAGAGTGGACAATTTTTTGTTATCTTATCATATCATTGTCAAAATTTATAAAATTTTAAATTAAATCTCCTATCTTTTATCTTTATCATATCATATCAAGCTGGCTTAGACTCATAAGTCTAGTTTAAGTGGACTTTATCAATATTAATCTTCATCATCTTTCTTGGACTCATGAGTCTATTTCAAGTGGTCTGACCTATCAATTTTAGATCTATTAATATCATTATCAGCATTGGGATATCTAACTTAAATTTGGTCTATTTTAGTTTTGAGCAACAAGCATCAAAATTGTTGAAAGAAAATCTTATTTTATCTAAGGTCTTATATTGCATATCCCAATAATAAGATCTCAATATAAGAAAATATGAAATCCCATAAAGAAGAATCAAACATTCCAACAATAATGAGTCAACATGAGCAAGAAGCATCCTCAAACCCACTGTTCCCTTATGATGAGCCTTTAAGGGTCCCTTATAATGAGAATGGTCAAAACCCTTCATCTAAAGATCTTCAAGAATTTGAGAAATACCCTAGGAAAATGAGAGTTTTGGAAATGCTATTAGAAAAAAAAACCTAATCATTATCTCCAAGTATTGGCTCAAGAAGGTGCTAAAATACCTACTCATTTTATCAAGGATGTAGATCTCACTAATCTTAAAAGTGGGCTAGAAACATGTCAAGCAAACCCAATGCAAACATCAAGGGAAAAGGTGGTTACTACTTTCACATATACACCACCGCCCTCACCCAACACATCAAAATTTTAATAGAAAATATATCAAGAGACATATCAAGATCAATTCTAACCCCCATAATTTCCTATCTTTGCTAGATCTCACTTAAGCATGGTTACCTTAAACATGCATAATTTTACCATTCCACCAAGTCCACCTCGGTAATAATATATTCAATCAACTCAACCCTAAAAATAATAAATCCAATCAAGTCAACTCCAACAACAATACATTCAACCAAGTCAACCCCAACAATAATACATTCAATCAAGTTAACACCAACAACAATGCATCCAATCTATTCAACCACAACAACATCACATTCCCTTTAATTAACATCAACATCTACATCAAAAATAATATTACATTCATACAAGGGAACGTTCATCAATATCTACAAATGACTTAGCTCAACAAATGCAAGAGTTACAACAAAATATAGCAAACATGGAAATGAGAAATATTAACACTAAGAAGAGCTATACATTGGAAGACATATGTGGACCTATCCCTTTAATAAGACTTTAAATATGATTTCATTCCCTTAAAACTTTGAAATTTCATGATTTGATAGATACAAGGGAAAAGGTAATACAAGAGAACACGTAAGGTAATTTTACATAGCTTGTATAGGGGTGTCCTACAATGATACATATGTTATGTGCCTCTTTCCTAAAAGCTTAGGAGGTCAAGCTATTGAGTGGTTTTCATATTTACCTCATGGGATAAATACCTTTCATAAGTTGGAAAATAAATTCATTTTACATTTTTCATATAATGTTGAGCATGAAATCCCCACGATTGATTTATGTAATGCAAAATAAAATGAGGAAGAATCCTTTTTTCCTTTTTACAAAGATGGTAAAACATGGAAAGAAAATTCCCGTATCCTATTGGACTAGAAACAAATTTAAATTCATATTTTTACCCAAAATCTAAACAATAAAGTGGCTTTCCACCTAAGAATTTGATGTGCTAGCACCTTTGATGAGATCATTGAAAAGCATGGAATTTAAAAGAGCTATTATTGAAGAGGGTCTTATGAAAAATTCTAAAGATCATAAGGATAACCCTTCAACATTGAAAGACAAGACAAGGATTTGAACAAAAAACAAGAACATTTTCAATGATGGTGTGGTAGTTACAAAAAGAGTTAAAAAATTTCAACCTACCCTACAATTGGCACCAAACAACCCTTAAATAAATCAAGGTGGTAAAAGTCCACCTAGTCAAAATAATGATCCTAAAAGGCAATACAACCTTTTAGGGAAATATCTTGAGTCCACCTTGCAAAAATTTATCAAAGCTAAAATTATAATATTACCTGAAGTGAGAAATCAAGAGCCAACATTCAAACCCCATGGTACAAATAAAATGAATATTGTGAGTACAATAGGATCAAAGGACATAGGACTTCAAATTGCTTCAAATTGAAAAATCTTATTCAATACATTATAGATCAAGGTGATGTTGGCATAGAAAATGTACCTTCAACTAATTATGATCTCATGATAATTCAGGGTCCCATCCCTAATCATGGAAAATTGGAACCTTCAAATAAAAATAGAAATCCTAAAGGATCCAATTATATTTTTATTTCTTATGATTATACCATAGCTTGAGTAGAAGGAATGTCTTTCATAAAAAATACTATCGTTGAGTGTATAGTCACAACATGTAGTGGAAAAATAGCATCCAATTATCCCCTTCTTTTTATCAAGATCAAAGTATCATTTATAATGCTCCCTTTACATCTCAAGATCTAGATATCTTCCTTTCACTTATAATCGACCTTCATCTCTAAATCTAAGTTTCTCTTCCATGTCACCTCATGAGAAAGGTAAATTTTTCACTTTCATCCCATCTAATGATCCTCTCCCATATTTTTCACTTCATGTGGTGATCCACTCACATTTCAAGATAAAAATATCCTTTCATTTCATAATCCTACTCCTCCACGAGATTCCACCATCTTTGTCCAAATGAGACATATCAAACACAAACCAAAAGGATATCCAAATTGACTTGTTCAAAAGCTTCATCTAGCCCTAAGGCATCAATTCCATCACATATGCCTCATTCCATCCAAATAAATCCTTCCTTCCTTATCTTGATCTTGAATATACTATCCATATCCTTCATCATATATTCTTCATCCTATCTAATCCCTTCCCCTTGGTACCTTGATCTTGGTAAAGTTGAGGGACCATGTCCTTCAGGCATCATCCTTTTATCCAAAGAATCTTTGTTATCTTATATCCATGATAATAGTAATACCTCTAGTAAAGGGTGTCTCATTATTTTGCAATATAATATTTTGAGATCTCTTCTCTTATCATCTATCTATCCACCTATCTCAACATAGTCAATCCATCTATCTCATAATAAGTGATCCTATGCCTAACAGGGGGAAACTTTCCCTTGATATAGGTTTTTGGATAGATTCTTGTATCTTGAGATCATGTAAAAATATTAAAACAGTGATCTTTAACAAAAATCACAAGAAAATTGAGTGCTCAATTGTTGGTCTAAATCTTTGACTTGCATAGCTTGTTTCCTATCTTTTGCTATAATAGTTATCAAAAAAAATTCATATCCTAATGGAATTATCTTTCCTACAATGGGCATCATAAAAATAAATCTATAGTCCTAGTAGATATACTCTTCCTTCAGTAGACCTTACCTATCAAAACTGAGCTTATCCTTTTGACAAGAGATATGTTGGCTATTGATTTTTATTTCTCAGTTGTATTTTTTTGCTTTCTTGGTTTTATATTTTCTATTGATCACATTTTCTTGATGAAATCTTATTCTAATATGCTTATAGCAGCTTGAGTCATAGAATGAGTATCTTATTTGGCATGTTTGAATTTATTTTATCTTTGATAATTTTCTTGATGAAATCCTATATCCTAATGTGCATAGAGAATTTTGGGTCATTGCATGAGTGTCTTCTTTGACATGTTTGACTCTCTTTTGTCTCTCATTTGCTCAATTAAGGCCTATATCTTAATATTCTTAGATAAGCTTGGGTTTAGACATGTCTTTCTTTCTTTTTATGTTTTCAAAGTCTTTTGTGTGTGTAAATTAGATCAAACGACAAGAATTATCTACTTGCTAAGGCTCCTCTTCAAAGTAACAACATGCCTTGTTTTTCTTTGTTTCTTGCTTTGTATCTGTGCATACCATCCTTTTGTAGCATCTAATCTTTATATGTGTCATTTTGATATTTGACCCTTTTTGGAGATTGGTTTCACTGCATTCACATGTGTTAGTATGCATCACAATACATAATAACATAAATAACATCATAAATAATACTTCTTGTCATGAGCTTGACCAAAAAATTATTTTTCCTAGTCAATCTCTTGAGGAGACATTGTATCCTCCATCTCGTGGTCTATTGGGGCATGTTGGGGCATACTGTCAATCCTTTTCTTTGAAACAACACAATAAAATGCATTGTCCCAAAGAGGGGTAAACTGTAGAAACATAGAAATTATTAATGCATTTCCATCTTATCATTTCATCATTATCCTTATCATTTATTCTATCTATTTTAATAAAAAAAAAATCATTTACTTCAGTTTTCAATTTTCTGAGCTTTTCATCCATAATTATTTAATTGTCTTAATCTTTTTAACATATATATTAACTAAATAATTTTTAATTATTTAATTAATTCATGACTTTCATTTTTCCTTCAACATAAATGAAAATTTATCTTCAAGGTCCTCTATAATTTTAGAATTTAAAAAAAAAAAAATAGCTGACACTCCTCTTTTAAATAAATTAAAATAATTATTTAAATTCAATATTTTCTTCTAAAATAAATAAATTAAAATTTAATTATTTCTCCAAGCTATCATTTTTTTTATTTAATCCCCTCCTTCAAAATTCAAAATTTAGGTCTTAACATATCTTGAATTTTCCTATCCATTGGTCTTGCAAATTAATTTGCACCATTAATCAAATGTTAAGTGAAGCATATAAATAAGAATATTCCATTTCATTCAAACCCCCTAAAAATTTTATTTTCAAGATCTCTCTATCAAATTTATGATCAAGATCTATCAAGCATTCAAGAATTATCAAGCATTTGAAAGCATTATCAAACTTTATAGAGCATTCTCAATTATTTTCAAGTATTATCAAGCATTTATCATTGTCATTTATCAAACATAGGTATCATTTTTCTTTATCATTCCATCATATTTTTTTTCCATAATTTGTTGCCTTGAAGAGTGATGAATAATGGACCAAATAAAGATCTTAGCTATAATGACTTTGCTTGTTATCCAAATTCTATATTATGAGCCAAGATCTTGAACTTCATTACATGATTATGAGAGTGTGAGTTTTGCATTATCGGTCTATTTGTGATCCGCATTTCATCATCCATAGCTACAATCGAAATCAATGAGGGTACAACTATGTTTTGGATTAATTTAATTGACACAGATATTTACTCTACACACCTCACTAGAAATGTAAGAAATAAAGTTAGATATTTAGCCATGAAAATAATAGATAAGAATGTCATACTAGAAAATGTAATAGAGATTAACTTTGATTCCCAATGGTAAGTAAGATCACAAATGTTATATTAACATTGTTGGGAATTTTTACCCTTGTTGTAGATGAATGATAAACTAGGATAAATAACCTTTTATAATGTGATCCAAAAATAGTCAACATTATTTTCAAAATCTATCTAATAACATTAACAAAGATTAATAGAAGAGTACATGCATACACAATATTATACAAGACTCCAATATTTACATGGGAAAAGCTTATAGGAAAAACCCACCACCAAAATATGGGAAGTGTTACATTATTCAGAACCTAAGAAATTAATATAATATATTTTATAGAGTATCAATCTACAACATACTTCTTATGTACAATCAATCTAATATCTCACACCAACAATTTTCTATCAAGACATTGACCTTGACCTATCAAACCAACTTTGGAACCTTCACACAAGATGATATAAATAGACATAAACATGGAACCCCAATCATCTAATTATCTAACAAACATGTGGAATACTAAATCACACAAATATATTCTGTAGGGGGGTTATAATTTAACAACAAAAGCATAAAATAATAAGGGAATGAAATCAATTGAAAACACAAATTTATACCTTTGGTGGCCCTCAAGATTGAGCTCAAGAAGTACCCTATTCTTGTTGGACTTGCTCAAGTGTGGATGTGGATTGCTCACAATATTTCACCAGCATAAGATTAGATCCAATTCAATATGGAGAAATGAGAAGATGAAGGCCCAATTCATAGAAAATTGGAGGGGGAAATGGAGGGTCAAGATTGAAATTTGATGAAGGGCTAGGATTGATTATGGATGTGATGCATGGATCAAGGTTATGGCTAATTAGCATTATGAAAAGTGTCACAATTGAGTGTGAGAGAGGAGATGATGTGTGCTCACACATGTATGAGCACACCTTGGGATGACACCTCATTTAATTTTGGAGGAGCTAGGTGTAAGATAGTGGAGGTAGGTGGGATTGGTTGCATTAATGAGACAAGATTAGGGGGTTCATGATTAATTTTAATTTAGGAAATAATGGTAATGATAGGAGTTAGGATAGTTAATTAGGGATTAATTAGCATAATGAGGTAGGTGGAGTTAATAAACCATAAGTTTATTAATTTAGATGGAGTTAAAAGTTGGAGAATGGGATAATGAGGGTTAGTGGGTTATTAATCATGGATTAATTAACACAATTAGGGTTATGAGCATAAGGGATTTTAATGGGATCAATTAAATAATAAGAATTATTTAATTAATTAAGAGAACTATAGTTTTGGAAAGTGATATGATTAATTAAATAAAATATTTAATTAATTATAAGAGGAAAATGGATTAATTAATTAAATAAATGTATTTAATTAATTAAAAGAGGAAGAATAGGTAAATTAAATTAAATAAAGCTATTTAACTAGTTAAGAGGAAGTGATGTCATATTTAGAGTGACTACATTTTTCCCCTCTTTGATGGAGTGTTTGAAATGACACTGTGTCAAAGAAGTTTAAAATTTTGTCCCAATAGGTTGAAAAGTTAATTAGGAGGTGATGCCCCCTTGAGAGGTTGACCAAAAAAACTTAGAAAAAATATTTTTAGTCAAGGTCTCAAAAAAGGTAGGAAAAAATGATGTGGGATGGCATAGGAGAAAAAGTTAGTAAAAAGCGGGAGAAGAAACAAAGAGATTAGTTAGAACGAGGAGAGAGAACAAGACATTTGATGTGTCCAGTTTAGAAGAAATTAGGGTTGGGGAAGGTGATTAGGCTTAAATAGCCTATAAATAGGCTTTGAGGGGCCTAAAAAGTCATTTTAAACATTTGATTTGTGGAGTGAAGCTTAGGTAGCAGAGCGAAGCAATGGAAAAGATTCCTCGGCATACACATCATGCAAAGAAAGTTCGAGAGTATCAATGGCCAAAGGAAGCAAGCGAGCTGGTATGTCATATATCCCTTAGGTTTAGGTTAGGTTAGTGGGGTCCAAGGTAGGTCTAATTAGGAGACAAAATTGGGAAAATGAATGTGTCATTTCATGAAATGGCACGGTCTAAGTGCACAATTGCGATGCCCGCATGAAAAGAAATGGTGCTTCCATTCCTACGATGCCTACTGTTGATTTCAGTGCTCGTGTTGAAAATCACATGGCACTTGCATTTGACATGAATGCATTTGATGCACATGTGTTTAACATTCCCAAGGGGAAATTCGGGAAGAGGGAAATGACGCCTACATCAAAAATTGATGCTTCTAGGTAAAAGATCATTGTGCTTGCATAAAGCAACACTTGGGTGTAAAATTAATGCACTTGCATTTGATAAAACTGTGCCTACATCAAAATGGAAGCGTAGTTTCATAGAAACTGCAAGGGTGGGTTAGTTAGGTTGGAAATAAGTTCATGATTTGGATGAAAAGGATAATGATAGTGTGTGGAATTATGCAAGAGGACCTAAAGGTCCGACAATCACGGGAGCAGTAGATGGTAGTTATGGGGATGCTTCAAGAGAATCTTACCCTTGAGGATGATAACTAGATACACCTAACTGGGTTATATTTCATTTCTTACATGCCTTAGATTTGAAGACATAGATCACTGATGACGACACTAGTTGAGCGATGGAATAGTGATACGAGCATTTTTCACTTTCCCACTCATGAGCCCACTATCACCTTAGAGTATGTGTGGCAGATTCTTCACATACCAATCTGAGGAGGGTTAGTGTTATACCAACTGTAGGGGGCGAGGGCTACCCTACAAAGGATGTTTGCATACCAATATTTATAGTTTAGAGGTGTGGAGCTAGACCTAGATTGGGTGAGTGGCCAGATCTCTATCTCTTTATAGTCACACTAATTATAGGAACCTTGATGCCAGATAGGAGGTCTTGAGGATTTGCGATAGGTTGGGCACGTGTGATGGAGAGCATGTTTGAGGAGGGGACAATATATGCATGGGGGACAGTCATGTTGGGAGATTTATATAGAGAGCTTCATTATGTTGTGTATAGAGGAGGGAAAAGTTTGGCTCCAAGGGTGACTTTGTTGCACATCTATGCCTATGAGCATATTTTTGTATTATGACCAGTTTGTGATAGATGATTGGTGATCCCACAATAATAGTTTACAATTTTTGGCAAAACTAGACATTGAACTAATTTTTTTAACCAAATCTTCACTTTTGGACACCTATAGCGGGTACACCATGAGGAATTTGAAGATGATGAAAACTAGTGATTTTTGACATTTTTTCTATAGATTCTAAATATATATATTTCAAAAAAAATTGGAATCAGATTACACTTATTTTTCCATCTCCTTTGAAAACTATTTTTTTCAGTAAACACCTTTTTTAAGGAGTGATGCTCACCGTATAACACATAAATTTTTTCCATGAAGGATAAAATTCTAATTTTTTTGAATTTAGATTTGTAGCTACGATATCTAATGCTTCCAATTAGTTTCATAGTGTTTTATTCAATATTTTTTCCTTAATCGAGTTTCAAAGTCAAACTAATTACAATTCAGACATAGGAAAATTGTATAACACATAAAAAATTTGTATGTATCAGAATTTTTTTTTTTTGTTGGATCAATGACTTCAATATCTGGTGTAATCATATTTTTAAAAAAAAAAAGGATAATCTTCTATTTTTCTACATGTGTAGAACAGAGAGCTTGATTTTTGATGAAAAACCTACATTCACAAGAAATAAAAAATAAATATAATAATTAAATTAAATTTATTTAAAATTATACTTTTGGGGAAGCTTATAATAAGGACTACATACATACAAAAAATAAATTTTAAATGAATTAATTTGATCCCCCGAAAGGTAATTCAAAAATGGTTTTTTATCAACATTTTGATAGGTGTAAAGGAGACTTTGTTATAGGTATGGTTTAAAACTAGCAGGGTTCTATCCAAGGGGGTTTGACTTAAGGTAGTTTGATCAAACCCTCTTCAATTGGAATGCTTTAAATGGAAATTTTTAAGGCTTAAATCATTATATTTTCTAAAAATATGTGATTTCAACAAAAACTAGAATCTCCCAAAAATTGTAAACTAGCTTTGTGGGATCACCCTGATGGGGGCCAGGCATGCTTATGTTTTTATGTATGCAGGATTTTGATGACAACATCATTTGGGTGAGTTGGACCATTGGAGCAAGATCATTGATGACATGGATTCATTCATCTGGCAGTCGTATATTGATTATAAGGAATAGGAGGAGGATCAATTGTGCATTCCCTTCATCAAGCATTTGCACTATTTGATAGGGCAGACTCTAACCATCATTGAGAGGTATTTTCCAATGCAGGTGATATGACAGTTTGGTTAGCAGCAGGGTGTTCCTCAAGTAGAGGCAGTGTTTGGCAGGGTGGCCTATGAGAGGTGGAAGTGGGATGGATTTTTTTAGTAGAATACAGCTTATTAGAGTTGGAGAGATACCCTAGTAGTGGTGTGGGATCCAAGGCGAGGGGTGGTGAATGCTAGTACTACAACAAAGTATGAAACCTAGTGGGAGAGGCATAGACCTGTTTGACTTACCATGCCTCATGATTAGCTAGTGCTAGAAGAGGGCAGTGGGGATGAGAGTAGCAACAATAATTCAAAGGATAGTATTAGCTCAAATGATGAGGAAAGTGATAGGAGTGATGATGGGAGCAAGGAAAATGGCAATGGTGATGATGATGGAGATGATGGAGATCAGGGTCTTGGAGGAGAGGACATTGAAGTGGATGATACTCGAGGAAGTGGAGATGAGGAGGGTTGTCACATGCAAAAGAGTGGTGGAGACTTACAAGCCCAACTAGATGCCATGAAATTAGAGAGAGATTGACTCTATCCGGAGCATGATCAGGCCTGACAAGCTCATTTATAGGTGGTGGCCGAGAGGGATATGGCATGAGCTGATGTGGTTTGTTTACAAGGATAGATGGATGGGCATGTTGGGACACTTAGTGCAGAGAGAGATGTAGCCAGGGCATAGGTGGTTACTTTGAGAGGCGAGATGGATACAACCAGGTTGGAGGCAGCTAGATCATAGGATCTATTAGGAGGGGCTAGTGTTGGTGGAGGATATGGTGGGCAATTAGCAGTGATCACGACAGAGCGAGATCAACTATGGAGGGAGGTTGATAGACTACAAAGGGAATGGGATATAGCTCATGATATGCTAGGTGATGGTGGATTGGTTGTTGTGTTCACAAAGTTTAGGTGAGGTACCCGAGAGGTAGGGCAATGGAGGAGGGCTTATGAGGAGGCACTAACACTAGAGCAGAGGATTGCTAGTGTCTCAGTTAGTACCAGATCACATGAGCCAACTCATTCAGGACCATCAGTTACTATAGGTCAATCACCAATACCACAAAGGGATCCACCAAAGAGATCTCTTGAAACATAGTTAGATGCAGGGAGCATAGGATAGTGCGTGTTGATCATGAATTTTTGTATTTTTTCCCCAGGATGGGTTTGGCTTTTTTACACGCAAGAGATTCATACATTTTTGTATCATGACATTATATTTTGATATATATGATAAGATGGATTTGGTCCTATATTTTTCATGCATATGTTTTATATATATGGTTTATGCAGATGTTTTATATATGTTTTTTTATTATGTGATGATTAATTATGCATGTGATGTAGTTTATGTTTATGAATCCTATATGATGATGCTTATGTTAGATGTTATTTTTAGATAATGATGATAATGTGATAGATTATGGATGGATGTTATGACATTTATTATGATATGCATGAGATGTGATGGATATATGTTGAAAACAAGGGAAATAGGGTGCTCGACCTTTTAGGAGATGGAACACAAGGGTAGGGTTTTAGGACCTTTCTACCTATTTCCTTCAAGTTTCATTCAAGGAAACCTTATAGATCTCAATCTAGGGATGGAATGAGGGAAAGAGATTTGTAATAAGGTGTCCTAGGGTGCGATTAAAGACAAAAATGAGGTTCACCACCAAGAAAAGGATTGGAAAGATGAGAAATGTAAATGACATGCAAAACCTGATGATATGACCTATAAAATGAACTCAAATAAGAATAATAAATTGTCCAGATAAAAAGAGGTGCACCTAGAAAGCTAAAGAGGCTCATAACAAGGTCTAAAATCCTAAAATTCTGAATTTTAAAGCATATTGGGACTCATACGCCAATAGGGGCAATTTAGTCCTAGTTTAGGGTTTCCAGCTAAAATAAGAATCTAGAATTACTAAACTAGGATCTACATAAAATTCTTGAAATCTAGTATACTAGGACTCATACGCCACAAGTGGTGATTTAGTCCCAGTATTAGGGTTGATCTAAAACTATGATATCCTCTTATGTTCTCCTATAACTTCCCTCTTATCAAATCTTTGAGTCTGAAACACTAAATTGCAACTTTTTGTGATCTTACAATGTAGATGACAACTTTGGCAACTTGACAAATTTTCTCCAATCTTGCTCTTTAATGGATCTTCAACCTAGATCTGCAAATAACACATCAAAGAAAGGAAAAAAGGTGGTTTTGTTAGTGGATAGGGGTTTTCCTTGGTCAAACCCCATTTTGGTAATCAACCTTGAAATGAAATCAAATCAAATGAAGGAATTATGAATGAACAAATAAGCATGTTGCAAGTCACCAAACCCTTGGAATAAAAGGCTGCAATCTTGTATGAAATGGCTAGCATGAATGTATATCTTGACTCTTGATTGTAAGTTATGGATCTTGACCTGAATGCTTGCTTGAATCATAAGAACCTACATAACATGTGTTAGCTCAAAAACAAACATGATGCATGATGCATGATGAATTTGACATGATACTTGAATCTTGAATGTAGCTCCAAAACACTTGATAATCAACTCTGGAATTCACTTTAATTGCTAGAATGCTTGAATTCTCAGATCAAACTTGCTCATGAAAATTAGGAGAAATTTTTTGAAATAACCTTGTATTTATACTTGTTTATGCCAAATTTCTTGAAACTACAACACTACAAGCTGACATCAAATCTAGGAGAATAAAATTCTACCAAGAATTTGAGTGTAAAATAGGTCTAAGCTAAGCAAGACTCATATGCTAGTTGGGGCATATGAGTCCTAATAGGCTAATCTTGGGACACAATTTTCAAGAAATTTTATGTTTAATGCTAAATTCAGGACTAGGCCCCGAAACTTAGGTGGGACCCATATGCCCAAGGTGGCGTATGAGTCCTAGATCACTAAATCTGGGCCATACAATCCAAAATCATTAAATTATGATTGGTCATTAGATATATGTCAGGATCATCCTCAGAAAGATGCATTAAATAGGGCTTGTGGATGCAAAATAGGACCAAATAAGGCATAAGAAGCCCAATTTTAATAGGGATGGCCCAAGCAAGAGTGGAAATGTAAAGGGATACATTTTCGTACACTACATATGCAATTGATGACATTTGAATTATTTACAAGAAATTTTTTATTTTAAATATTCATGTGGAATTGTTATTCTCGTGTCCCATTTGCTTTTATATTTAACCTCTTATGTAATTATAATGTCTTCCATACCTCTTGATTATGAAACCAAAATTAAGAACTCAATAATGGTGCTTTACCGAAGGGATTTCAAATACGAAAATTAATAAAAGAGGTTTAAATTTTTCTTTTGATGGATGTGCATGATTTAGCTTTCAGCCTTATGATGACAGTACAGTGAATACCATATGTGTTCTTTACTTTTTATTTTGATGGTTATATGGTTTTATTTGTAGAGTATGTATTCGAAAATGTTATAAAATTCATGGTAAATGCTTCTATGGAAATGGATTTTTATATATATAATTGATGAATGCAAAAATGTTGATGTTTATGTATCTATGTTATGGTAATGATGTGATAAATTTTTCTTATGATATTTTGATGGGATGTGTATGAATTTTATGTCATTGATAATACCTAATTTGGATATCAACCTTTTTTACTATTACTTTATTTCTTATGGTTGTTTTTGTAGCTAATTGGTAATGACTGATTTGCATCACAAAAAAATAATTAGGAGGATTTGAGATGGTTATGGATGCCTTGCAATAGTTTTCTTTCTCTTATCCATTAGTGCATCCGTGAATTTGACATCATGTCAATGGATTTTTTTAGTTCTATACTCAAATTTCCCTTATTAAAATCATGTGGGTTGCAAGTGAGTGTTTATTTTTGTGTCTTGATACAACACGTACTCGAGTCCAAGTGTGTAGGAGGGGATGGGGGATTAATAGGACATAATGGATGGGGGGAAATGGTTAGTATTAGGGAAGAAAAAGTGGATGGGGGGATTTATGATGGGAAAACGTGGTGAGAAATCCTTAATTTGATATAGCAAGAAACATTATGCTCCAATGGTATAAATGACCAAAGGCATGACCATGTATCTTGCATGGACTTTGAGACTCACAAACAAGTGCGAACAAAATATTATACCTAATTACTAAATGATTCTTGGAACCATAGTGGATCATATAGGGGTTTATATAGTGGACAAGAATTTTGAACCCCTCTAGCTAAGGTGTGAGAAATCCTTAGCAAATCAAGCTAATCACAAAAACTCCATACAAGGTGACCCATATCTACTTCGTACCTTGTTGTCAACACACCAAGATATGAAAAGATCTAGGTGGCCTCAACTTGTTGACTTTGTAGATCGCAACAATAAATCCAAAAAGAAAAAGCCAAATCTCTTGCCAAAAGGTAGGACTAATAGAAGTTTCTTGACCAAGGAAGGTTGCATCCTATCAGGAAAAGATGGGGTGGGTTGCAATGGGAGGCAAGTGAAGTGGTTGGATGATTTTGGGGATTATGCCTATTGTTTAATATTGAGGTCCATGTGGGCAAGTATGTTGTTTTCTTCTATATCAAGTTTGTCTTAGAATGATGTGAGTGGTTCATTTGGGATGGTGAAGTGTTTATTGTGGGTGGTATTTTATTACGAAATGTGATTTTAATATGGTATTGATGGATGAGCAACTAGGTATACTAAATACCGCATCCCACTACATTTGATGGAGATGATCGTGTAAGCCATTTGTTTATCTTGGAAGTGTGTAGCCGAGTGACACAAAATAGTTTGAAATGGGTGTATGATGGGTTATTCGTATGGTAGGCTTGATAGTGAAAATCCTTTGTACCAACTATAAAGAAAGGTTGATGGAATGGTACCAAGATGGGTCAGGCCAAGTACATCAAGGGGGTGAATGGTATGCACATTTATTGGGAAAAAACTCTATGGAATCAAATGATGTATTCCAAGCCATAGTTGACAAGGTGGGTAGATTTTTTATGGATGAACCTTTTGTGAGCAGAAGGATTTATTACGAGTGCATGAAAGAGTGACCTAATAGATGGTGGACATATCTCTACACATGGCACCTATTTTCTAGGTTTTCACCATGGTACTTGCCCAAGGCACCACAAAGTGGTTTTCACCATTGGACAGATTATTTCTCTTTACTATTTTTTTGTTTTTTTCCTTTTTTTTATTTTTTTGTATTTTTTTTTTTTTGGTTCCTCTTATGCAAAGAATTTTTTGAGATGGATGATATTCATGGGCTCTCCAAGGGGCTCTCCCTCCATGGTAGCTAACTGATATGCCCCTAATTCATATTTTTCTATGATAATGTAAGGGCCTAGCCAATTAGGTTCAAACTTGCCCTTATTTTCCCGTTCCTATAGGTTACACTGATTTTCTTTAAGGACCAAGTCTCCAATGGAAAATTTTGTAGGCTTGATCTTCTTGTTGTATGATCTGCAGAGCCTATTCTGATATGCTCTGAGATGATTGAAGGCATTTAAATATTTCTTGTTTAGAAGCTCCAGCTATTGAAAGTGTGCTACACAGTATTCTTTATTATCAATGAGATTTTGTAAAGAGATTCTCAATTATGGGAGCTCGATCTCTATTGGAAAGATAGCTTTAGCACCATATACAGGGAATAGGGAGTGACTCCAGTAGGTTTGCGAATGCTAGTATGGTATTCCCATAGGGTGGGTTTAAGTTGTAAGTACCAATCGCGACCAGCTTCATTGACCATTTTCTTTAGGATTCTTAGGATTCTCTTGTTTGTAGCCTCAGCTTGGTCATTTCCTTGTGGGTAATATGGAGTGGAAAATGATGTTGAATGTGAAATTGTTATCATAGAATGTGAACTTCTTGATTTTTGAAGGGACATCTATTTTCTATGATTATGGAAGCGGGAATTCCAAAGCGACAAATGATGTAATGGAGTATGAATTTAGAAATTTGTTTCCCTGTGATGTAGTTCATAGGTATGGCTTCAACCCATTTAGTAAAATATTTAGTGGTAGTGATTGTGAATTTATGATTGTTTGAGGATGTAGGATGTATCTTGCCAAGGAGGTCTAACCCCCATTGTGAGAAAGACCATGTTGTAACAATAGGGTGAAATTCTTATGATGGTGCATGAACTAAGTCACCATGTTGTTGACAATGTTTGTACACTTTTACCAAATTGATAACGTTTTGTTCTATTGTACGCCAATAATATCCTATGTGTAGAAACTTCTTAGATAATGCTAGTCCACTGGAATAGGCCCCACAAATACCTTGATGTACCTCATTTAGGGTGGTTTGAGCTTCTTTTGAATCTAAACATCTCAGGAGGGTTTCGTCAAAGGAGCGATGGTAAAGAATGTCTCTGAGAATGGTGAAGCAGGATGTTTTTCGAATGAAGGATTGGTGTTGTAAGGCTAAGAGGTTAGGTGAGATAGTGTTGTTGCATAGGTACTCATATATGTCTTGATACAATGGTGAATTAGGACCAAAAATATCACCAACCATTTTAGATTTAGGAATATCATAAGCAGGGACCAAAAGTTGTTCTATGAGGAACTTATATTGTTGGTTGTTTTGTGGGACATCAACAAGGGAACCAATGGTAGCCATAGCATATGTCACTTTATTTTTTACCCTTGGTATCTAATCAAACTGGATATTTTGAAGAACTCCTTGAAGTTGTCTGCCATGTGTTTGTAGGGAAAGATTTTTTCATCCTTTTCCTAATATTCACCATTTACTTGCTTGATGACTAACTGAGAGTCATTGTATACTTATAATTTTGCAATCTTCCATTGGATGGCAAGCTTAAGTCTTGTTATTAGTTTTTCATATTATGATATGTTGTTTGTGGAAGGAAATGTGATTTAGTATGACTTAGGAATATAGTCTACTTTAGGCATGACTAAAATTATTCCTACCCTTCAGCCATGTTGTGTGAAAGATCCATCAAAGTATAGGTTCCACCATGTTTCTTCTTCTATAGTCAAGATGTGTTCATCTAGGAATTCTGATAGCAATGGTTGGCTATCCTGTAATGGATCTTCGATTGGCTGATCGACAACCACTTGTCCTTTAATAGATTTTATGTCTATATACTCAATATCGAATTCACTAAGAATCATGATCCATTTACCTATTCATCCTTGGAGGGTTGACTTTGAGAGGTGGTATTTCAATGGATCCACCTTTGAGATGAGTTGAGTCTTATGATTGAGCATATAATGTCACAGTTTCTTGGCATAGAAGACCACAACCAAACATGATCTTTTTATCAATGTGTAGTTCAACTCACTGCCATCTAATGTGCGAGATATGTAGTATATGGCTCTTTTGTTCCCCTTTTCATCTTGTTGAGATAACAATGCCCCAAGTGCCACTTGAGTAGTTGATATATACAAGAGGAGTGGTTTGTTTGCTTGTGGAGGTACTAGGACTGGTGGTGTTGCAAGATAATCTTTTAGTTGTTGGAATTCTTGTTGACAATTTTCATCCCATTTAAACATGATGTTTTTGTGAAGTAGGTTGGAAAAAGGTTGACATTTATCATCCAATTGTGCAATGAATCTTCAAAGATCCTTTAGATTTCCTTGCAAAATTTTGATTTGTTTGATGTTCTTTGGTGGAGTTATTTCTCTTATTGCTTTTATTTTGGTTGGATCTACTTCAATTCCTCAGAGGGAAACAATAAAGACTAATAGCTTTCTAGATGAGACTCTGAACACACATTTCTTGGGATTAGGCCATAGTTGATACTTTTCTAGTCGATCAAATATTTTTTCAAGTAACTCAATGTTTCCTTTTATTTTTTATTTTCCTAGGAGACCATCCACATAATCTTCCATAATGTCATGCAACATGTCATGGAAAATAATTGTAATTGCTCTTTGATATGTTGCTCCTACATTTTTAAGTCTAAAGGGAATGACTTGATAACAAAAGGTTCCCCATTGAGTTATGAAAGTTTTTTTATGTTGATCTTCTTCAGCAATGTGTATTTGATTATAGCATGAAAATTGATCCATGAGGGATAACATTTCATGTACAATGGTAAGATCTACAATCATATCAATTTTGGGAAATGGAAAGTCATCTTTTGGAAATGCTTTATTGAGATCTCTGAAATTTGTACATATGTGGATGCCCCTAGTAGGTTTTACAACTAGTAGAATGTTGGATACCCATTCAGGATAATCAATAGGTTTGATAAATTCAACTTCCAAGAGTTTATGTAATCCTACTTTTACCAAGAAAGCTATTTGTGGGTGCATTTTTTGTAACTTTTGCTTGATAGGTGGAAGGGATGGATTGCATGGCATGTATCCAGGGTCTTCCAAGGAGGATATTATATGGTAGGTCAAGGTCAAGTATGTGAAATGTTGTATCCATAATAGCTGGTCCAACTTGAATAGGTAGTTTGATAGTACCTTCTAACTCCCTTTCAACATCACCATATGCCTTGATAGTTATCTTTTTATGGGGATCAATGATGTCATCTGAATAGCCCAATTTTTTTATTAAATTTAATGTGCATAGGCTTATACTAGATCCACCATCAATTAGGATCCTTTTGATTTTATGTTTTTGAATAATGGCTTTGATGTGTAATAGTTTATTATGAGGTGTTTTTGTATGAAGGTATTTATTAGTGAATGATAGTTTTTGTGAGGATGACAGGTGTCCAATTATAGCTTGAAATTGGTTAAAATTGATGTCACTTGGTAATCAAGATTCTTGAAGAGCTTTAACTCAAGTGCTTCTTTATGGCTGGGTGATGTACGAAGAATTTCTAAGATGGAAATTTGGAATGGGATTTTTCTAAGGTGTTAAATGATATTATATTTGTTAGTGTTGGATGGAGTGGATGATGAGGATGGTGCCCCTTGTATTGTCACTTGGCCACAGAGGGTGGTGAAGATGCAATTGGGTGCTTTTATGGTTATGGTGTTGCATTGTTCAATTCGGTCAATGATTGTGTCATGTGTAGATGAGTTGGAATTGTTGGTATATGTATATGAAACATTATTATATGAGGGTTGGCCATCATTATGTTATGGGAAGGGTTGTGTGTAGATTCCTAGTTTCTCATTTGGGGAGTTTTGATTTTAAATTTTAATTTCTCCCTTATCGATGAGGTATTGAATTTAATTCTTTAGCCTCATACATTTGATGGTGTTATGTCATTTAATGCAGTGGTATTCACAATATTTTTCTTCCCTATATCATTCAGTTTGATTTTTCTTTCATCAAGAGGTGTATTGATAAGGAATTTGCTCATGTTTTCTTGTGCAAATGTCAAGAGGTTCCCCTAGAGGAGTCTATTTATAGTTGGATTGGTTATTTTGTTTACCTTTCCCTTAGGAATTGTTATGGTCTTGTAGACACCTTTTTGTTGTTGTGTATTGTAATATGATGTGTTTTTTATGTTTTGAACACGTTTACTATCAGTTATACCATCATTTACAACATTTTTTATTTTTGGACCAATATTTAGGTCTTCCATTAGAAGTTATTGTCCTTTTGGTCATTATAGATTTTAATTACCCCTTCTACAATTAAAATTTTTTCAATGGTTAACCCTTTTTCAATGACTTCATCAAATTTTGTGACACACTGCAGTCTTAAATGTAGAGCAATTTTAGGATGTAAATTTTCAATAAAGATGTTAACCATTTGTTTTTTTGGTACTTGTAAGGGGAATCTACTTGCAAGGTGTCACAGTCTTTGAAGGAATGCGACAAAGCTTTCCCCATTGTTTTGTTTTGTTGTGCATAACTTAGCCAAATTTATATCTTGGTCAATGTTATATGAAAAGTGTGTTATGAAACGTTCGGCTAAGTTTGCAAAGGATTTAATAGATCCATGTGGTAATTGTGTGAACCATTCCAAGGCTTGTCCACTAAGGCTCTTAGGGAATAACCTATTAGGTATATGTCATTGTAGGCCACTTCTTGGCATGTGACTCTAAAATACTTTAAGTGTTTTATGGGGTTACTCTTCCCTTTGTACTTTTGAAATTTTGGAATCTCATAGTCCTTAGGGAAGGGGATTGCTACTATATATTAGTCAAATAAATAAGAACATATGTCTTCATACCTAAATGTCTTCTTGGTTTGATCACTTTGGATTTCTTGGATCATGTCTTTCATTTTCTACAACTCTTGGGCAAGGTAATGATCTTGTGGAGTATTTTGGGGTGGTTGGTTGTATGTGTATTGATAGGAGGGTGTTGATGGGGGATTATTGATGTTGAGGTTTGTGTCGCCAAAAAGTGTAAACTTTGTTTGATTTGGGAATAATTGATGACAAAATGGACTTAATGAGGCCTTGAGTTGGTGTTGTGAGGTTTTTTTCACATCCACACTAAGTCTTGGACCCTTGCAAATTGAATAAATCACATTTATTGATGTCTTGTAAAGGTGTTGTAAAGTGTTGTAAGATACTTTCACACTTTTCTAGACTTAATGAACCCATTTCTCCTTAATTAAACATTATAAAATGTATTCAAATGCATTATCACATCAATCTAGAAGGTTTTTTAACTAAAATTAATGTTAAACTAGTGTTGTAATGTGTCTTACACATTCACATTGGTTCTTGTGCCTTCCTAGACTATGTGGGCCTCATTTAGTGTTGTAAAGTGTATTCAAATCACACTTTCACATTGAATTTTGTGTCCCAAGACCTAATTACTCTTACATCATCATTAATAGGTCCCTATTGTCCCATATTGTGCATCTCAAGGCTTAATTTGATCAAAGACCTAACTAGAACAACCTAGAAGTCGGTTTTCTTCACTTCCCAACCATCCAACTAGAAAAATGGCCTCTATGGGACCAAGTTCCCATCTGGGTGACTTAGTCCCTACCAGGTGGGTCTAAGTCACCCAGCCTAGCGACTTAGTCCAATTTGGCCCATTTTTTAGTTTTGAGTGGAAAATTTTGGAATTTAAGTTTATTATTTCTTCATGTTAGCCTTGGGGATCTAATTAATAGGAAAATGAGGTGAGTTTCCTATAAAATAAAGTCTCTAAACCCTAATTTACATCTCATAACTCATTCACACATCTTTCATCATTCATTCATCATCTATCTTCTCCCTCAAGTCAAGCAAGCTAGGGTTTTATCATTGCATGTCGTCAAGATAGCTTCCTAAGACATTCAAGGGAAGATTCTTCATGTTTTTCTACAGAAATTCAAGAACAATCATTATGGCAAGGTAATAACTCCATTTTTTCATGCTTCATTACATTCTTTCTTCATTTGGTTTAATTACCTAAAAGGGGTTTGACCAAGGCAAACCCCCATGCCCTAACAATCAACATTTTCTCTTTCTCTCTTTATGTGTTTGCAAACTTAGGCACTTTGAGGGTTTGAAGATCATTGAAGATTAGGTTGAAGACTTATTGAAGACATCTCTTTGTGACCTAGCCAAAATACCAACAAAAAGTTACCCTTAGGCCCAAAAATTAGAGTTTCAGAAGCGGACACCTATGGGAAACTAGAATGAAGACCTAGGGCTTCTGTTTCCACTTCTGAATTTTTAGAGATTCAAAAGTGGACTAAGTTTCCACTAGTGGAAAATTAGTCCCACTGAACTTATTTTTTGGAACTTTTTGTAGATTTGGATACCCATTTGGTCAAAACGGGCTTCAAACTAGTTTCCCATATTTGGGAGTAACTCGCCTAGCCTGTCATAAGTGTCGTAGTTGGCATAAAAATTAGAATTTCCAGAATTTCAAAGTTGCTTCAAATCTAAAACACACTTCTGGGTGCACACCTTTTTTCTTACAACTTTTTATTTGGTTTTATTTGCATTTCTAGGTCATTTAGTTCATGTTTGCATATCACAATGTGTTTTCCAGCACTTCATATTTCTTAGATTTAGCATCAATAAATAATCTTCTTTTTTATTTTATTGCACTCATTACATTACATTTGGACACATTTCATCCCTTATTACATTAATCTTAAGTGTAGACATTAGCATTTTGGCCCATCTCTCTCCTTTTAGGTGAAAAACCCTAGAGTTAAAGAGCATTAGGGTGCCAAAATCATTGTTTACATTTTGGTGAACCCAAATTTTGAATACTTTTCTGATTTGGAGTCCTTCAACATAGATCTAGCTTGCATTGACCTTGCATTAGGGTTTTTATAGATTAATTTGCATGTTAGGTTTCAAATTTTGCATTCATAAAAAGAGCATGTAGGTTGCATTTTTGGTATCTAAAATCATTGAATTTTTTTGAAATTTTCTAGTTTCATCTTATATATGCATCTTACAACATCTAAATTATCAAAATACATTAAAATTTTCTAGAAATTTTGAAAAAAACCCTAAGTGGGAATAATTCGCCACTCTGGGCGACTTAGTCCCAGTCCTGATTTTTCACTATTTATTATAGCATCAAAAACCTCATTTATGTGCTTCCTAAGCCTCCTAGTATCACATTCTTTAAGTCTGGAAAGTTTTGGGATCATTTTTTTTATGCATTTAGCTCAAAAACATCAATTTAGGGTAGTCATTTTTCAAATCATTTCACTTACAAGCATAATTAGATCTGAACATGCTCACATTTCTGAAATTTTCCATAACATTGATAAAAGTACTTTTCACTTTTGCATGTACAATATTTCTATTCATAACACTTTGAATTATTTTGGTAAAAGTACTTTTCATTCTTGCATATACATTGTTTACTTTCTTAATATGTTTCATACATTGGATAAGAGTGTTTTGTATCTTTGCATATACATTATTCATATTGTTGAAACATTGCATGAAATGGTTACATGTGCTTTTCATTCTTATTCAAACAATCTTAGTACCTTACATATGTATACATGTTAAGAAACATTTCCTATCCCCTCCCTATGAGAGTGTTTTAGTGAAAGAGACTACAACTTGGGCCATTCCTAACAATCATACTTGTTCTTCCCATATACATTGGATAAGAGTGTTTTGTATCTTTGCATATGCATTGTTCATATTTTTGAAACATGGCATGAAATGGTTACGTGTGCTTTTCATTCTTATTCAAACAATCTTAGTACCTTACATATGTAGACATGTTAAGAAACATTTCCTATCCCCTCCCTATGAGAGTGTTTTAGTGAAATAGACTACAACTTGGGCCATTCCTAACAATCATACTTGTTCTTCCCATAATATCTCTCCTCTTGGTGATGAAGATAATTTATTAGAAGAATCAACTAATGATAGTTTTGAGAATCCTAGCTACTTATCTCCTTTTAAATCTCTTAGTGGACAAAACATTCACAACCAACATAACACAACCTTAGATGATCATGACGTGACAATTTATTTTTCTCCTAGTATCTCTCCTTGTTGTGAAGATAATACTTTGATGTTAGAAAGCCTATTTTGTGAAGCTCATGAGAATATTAGTTTTCCCCCTTCACCTCACAAAATTCTTCTTAAAAAAAACAATACAACCATCAGTAATCATGACACTAACATTTGTTCTTCTCCTAGTATCTCTCATAGTTGTGTAGAAGATACTTTGTTGTTAGAAAACACAATCGATGAAAATCATGAAGATATTAATTGTCCCCCTTTATCTATCTAAACCCTTCTTGAGAAAGAACATTCCACCATTGATCATTCCCATACTTGCGATGAATTCCTTTTAGAAGAACCAACCCTTCAATGTCAAGAACGTTTGGTTTTTCATTCTCCTAAAAACTCTCCTTGCAAGAAAATGAAAACAATAGTAATTTGTCTTCCTTGGATAAAAAGGTGACTCTCGATTTCCCTTCATTAGAGATACATAAAACCAAGATAGCTGAGGTTATGAATGCACAAGTGTCCATTAGATCCCCCTTGATCAATGGACCTCATACATACCCTATGGGAAATCCTAAGAACCCTCTAATTCTCTACCCACCTTCACAAAAACAACAAACTCAACACCAACCTGAACTCATCCTTTATCCACCATCACTTAAACCCAATTTTACCCTTTACCCACCTAATCTTTATGTTGTTGCTCACATACACTACACTAGAAACAATCCATCACCTCAGCAACCCACCCCAACACCATTACCTTTGCCTAATCCCATATTGCTTGGTGCTCTCGATTAAATTCACACATAAGGGAGTATGATCTTGTTGAACAACTTAAGAATACTCCTACCAAGATATCCCTTTGGGACCTTCTTCAGAATTCACCTACCTATCACACTATGCTTCAAACGGCTTTACAACAAGTTCATATCCCTTCTAATGCACAACCAAATGACATAGCAGCTATAATTCAAGGATTGACTACTGACATTGTTTTCCACCAAAGTGAACTCCCCCCTTTGGATGTGCAAAAACAAAATGAAGCTTTCATAATCCTATCTCAATACAAAGCAATAGGTATAAAGCAAACCCTTGTTGACAATGGCTTTGCTCTTAATGTGTGTAGTGTAAACCTCTTGGATAGGCTTCATCTGGATAGATCAAAAATTCAACCTAATTTTTTATCTGTTAAAGGATTTGATAATGAAGAAAAGAAACCACTTGGTGTGATCACTTTACCTATTACAATTGGAGTGGTCACATTGAACACACCAATCCATGTCATGCCTCATGATCTTTCATATAATCTTATTTTAAGAAACCATGGATTCATGAAATGAATTGTATGCCTTCCACTCTTCATCATAAAATGAAATACATTCACAACAACAACATGCACATCCTTGAAGCTAACCCTAATCCTAGTACTTTTTTGAACATTGAGACCAACAATGCAAATCATTTAAACACATTAACACCAACTATGCTAGAAGAACCCATCCAACAAGACAAACAATAGCATATGGAACAAGCCACAAAGCTATTAGACGACAATTGGGGTTCCTTGGAATTCACACCAACACTCATGGATGATCCTTCAAAAGCATCCACCTCAACCACTTTATACCACAACATAACAAATTACACAACAACATTTGATGAACACAACAACAACCAACAACCCAATTCCAAAGCACTGAAAAAACTTTATGGAAAAGGTTATGAACTTATGAAACAAATTGGCTATAGTGGAAAAGGATGTGGTGCTAACAAACAAGGAATCTACAAGCCTATATATCCTATTATACAACAAACAACACGTGGTCTTGGTTATTGTCCTTTGATAGAAATTTCCAAGCCTTCACTCAACATCAACACATCTTCACTTAATGTCAATGTCATCATGTAAAACACTAATGAATTGAATTTGTTAGATTTTACACCCTCCTATAAAGGAGAGCCCAAAATATTGCAATCTAAATAGTCTTGCGTAGGTTTGAAATCTTGTACATCTAAGCAAGGAGTATCTTTGTCACAAAATACAGGACCACCTACCATTAATCAAGAGGATATCTTGTCGATACTTCTACAAGATCACTTGATCACCCTTCCTCCAAAAACTCGCAAGAAATTCTATTACAATACTTCCTTTTGCACATATCATAGAGTTCATGGTCATTCCACTAATGAATGTAAGGCTTTGAGTAGTAAAATCCAACATTTTCAGGAGTTTGGTCTTCTTCCTTCTGTGGGGGCACCTAATTCCTATAATTTATACTAATTTTCATTCTACCATGCGTTTCATTAATCATTTAGGCTCACCTTTGTCCTACACTAAGTGGGGGCAAGGGGTTAGGTAGCCTTGTCCTCGTATGTCACTTTTCGTTGCCTCTTCTGACTAGTCATTAACCTTTCATGAACATATAAGAGCAAGCTTGGGATGTGCACGACATGCCTTAAGTTGGCTCACACATGACATACTACCTTTTTCATGATGTAGCTTATCAGAAACACATGACTTGGCATAGGGATTTCTGAGTAAGCGCTCATGTCCTCTTCTTCTACTTTAAAGCAATTGCTCATAGTACCGATGTTCACAACCACTTTAAAGTGGGGGCATACATCGAAACTCACATTTCATTGTGTGATTTATTTCTTCTAGCGATGCGTCCTCTTCTTGGTGGTGTTATTGGGCTTGATTCCCTCCAAGAGTGTAATACTCCTTTGGCACATCCTCTTGGATACATTAGGCACAATGTTCCCTAAGATGAGACCTTGCACAAACTAAGCAAAATCCCTTTGAACATTCCTTACACTACCTTGCATTGACAATGTCTATCAGTGTCAAGCATACAAAGTTTTGCTTACCTCATAGAGCTCAAAGACCATTTTTGAGGGGCCTTATTAAATTTATTAGGAGGTATAACTTTGATATGGTTGAGCGGGAAACCCACTCAACGGCACAACTCTCCCCATAGCCACATGTGTGTTTGTGAGTACATATTGGCCATATGTGTCTCACCTTTTGGGATTTCTCACCCGGTGAACAGCCAAGAGTTCTATCACCCCAGAGTGAGTATACATTTTCTTTCTGAAAAAAACAAGCCTAGATCTAATCCACAACATGTTGTAAAAATGGTTGAAGCTTGATCCACCTCATTTTCATTTCCTTCTAGTTCTTGCCATTATATGATCATGTATCTTGTCTGGCTACAACTCATTCACCTTGTGTGTCTCATTTTGCACTCATGTTGTCTTGACTTAGGATCTTGGTTCCTAGGGGCTTGTGCAACCTCCTTTGATCTTTTTCATTCTTTTTCAACTGCATTGGAATGAATGAACTCCTCTTGAATGACTACTTTAGCGAGATTTTGAAGCAAGTTCATCTTCTGACTAAAGTGGGGGCTTAATGTGTCACCGAAAAGTGAAAACTTTGATTGATTTGGGAATAATTGATGATTAATGAGGCCTTGAGTTGGTTTTTTGAGGTTTTTTTCACATCCACACTAGGTCTTGGACTCTTTCAAACTGAATAAATTGCATTTATTGATGTCTTGTAAAGGTGTTGTAAAGTGTTGTAAGATACTTTCACACTTTTCTAGACTTAATGAATTCATTTCTCCTTAATTCAACATTATAAAATGTATTCAAATGCATTATCATGTCAATCTAGAAGGTTTTTGAACTAAACTTAATGTTAAACTAGTGTTGTAATGTGTCGTGCACATTCAAATTGGTTCTTGTGCCTTCCTAGGCTATGTGGACCTCATTTAGTGTTGTAAAGTGTATTCAAATCACACTTTCACATTGAATTCTATGTTCCAAGACCTAATTACTCTTGCATCATCATTAATAGGTCCCTATTGTTCCATATTATGCATCTCAAGGCTTAATTTGATCAAAGACCTGACTAGAACAACCTATAAGCTAGTTTTCTTCACTTCCCAACCATCCAGCTGGAAAAATGGCCTCTATGGGACCAAGTCGCCCATCTGGGCAACCTAGTCCCTACCAGATGGGACTAAGTCACCCATCCTAACAACTTAGTCCCTACCAGGTGGGACTAAGTCACCTAGCCTAGAAACTTAGTCCAATTTGGCCCATTTTTTAGTTTTGAGCGAGAAATTTTGGAATTTAACTTTATTCTTTCTTCATGTCGGCCTTAGGGATTCAATTAATAGGAAA
Source organism: Sequoia sempervirens (assembly GCA_007258455.2). Taxonomy (NCBI): domain Eukaryota; kingdom Viridiplantae; phylum Streptophyta; class Pinopsida; order Cupressales; family Cupressaceae; genus Sequoia; species Sequoia sempervirens. The sequence goes on along the minus strand of VDFB02281492.1, from coordinate 136,557,565 downwards.
ATTAGGTGATTTTCCTATAAAATCAAGTATCTAAACCCTAATTTACATCTCATAATGCATTCACACATCTTTCATCATTCATTCATCATCTATCTTCTCCCTCAAGTCAAGCAAGCTAGGGTTTTATCATTGTAAGTCGTCAAGATAGCTTCCTAAGACATTCAACGGAAAATTCTTCATGTTTTGCTGCAAAAATTCAAGATCAATCAATATGGAAATGTAATAACTCCATTGTTTCATTCTTCATTACATTCTTTCTTCATTTGGTTTAATTGCCTAAAAGGGGTTTGACCAAGGCAAACCCCCATGCCCTAACAATCAGCATTTTCTCTTTCTCTCTTTGTGTGTTTGCAGACTTAGGCACTTTGAGGGTTTGAAGATCATTGAAGATTAGGTTGAAGACTTATTGAAGACATATATTTTTTGACCTAACCAAAATACCAACAAAAAGTTACCTTCAAGCCCAAAAATCAGAGTTTCAGAAGCAGACACCTATGGGAAACTAGAATGCAGACCTAGGGCTTCTATTTCCACTTCTGAATTTTCAAAGATTCATAAGTGGACTAAGTCGCCACTAGTGGTGAATTAGTCCCACTGAACTTATTTTTCTAATTTTTTTGTAGATTTGGATAACCATTTGGTTGAAACAAGTTTCAGACTAGTTTCCCCAATCTGGGACTAACTCGCCCAACCTAGCATAAGTGTCTCAGTTGGCATAAAAATTAGAATTTCTAGAATTTCATAGTTGTTTCAAGTATATAACACACTTCTAGGTGCACACCTTTTGTCTTACAAATTTTTATTTGGTTTTATTTGCATTTCTAGGTCATTTAGTTCATGTTTATTGCATATCACAGTGTGTTTTCCATGCTTACTTCATATTTCTTAGATTTAGCATCAATAAATAATCTTCTTTTTCAGTTTATTGCACTTAGTACATTACATTTGGACACATTTCATCCCTTATTACATTAATCTTGAGTGTAGACATTAGCATTTTGGCCCATCTCTCTCCTTTTAGGTGAAAAACCCTAGAGGAGTTAAAGAGCATTAGGGTGCCAAAATCATTGTTTACAAGTTTATATTGTTGATGATTAGGGGTTGGGATTTGATTATTGATATGTGGGGTATTTTTAGGATGTTGGGTTGGATGATTGCTATGTTGGTCATGAATGTTGGTAGTGTTGTTTTGATGATTAGAAGTGAATGCATTATGTGGAGGTTGGTTTTAGATTATTTTTTGTTGAGGATTAGGGTTTAATTGGTTGTTAGGGGGTGGGGGAGGTATATTGTTGTTAAGGGGTTGGGATATATTTTGTGAGGCAATGTAATTGGCATGAATAGATGAAGTGGGGAGAGGTTGTGTGGGTATAGTGAGGTTGGAAGGGGCATAAGTGACACTAGCATTAGGGGGATAGTCACTCGTAGATGTGGGGTGATCCCACAATAATGGGTTATAGTTTTTGGCCAAACTTGACATTAAAATCAGGATTTTTCATCAGATATTCACTTTCTTACACCTATAGCAGCTAAACCATTAAGAATTTGAAGATTAATAAAAGTAGTCATTTGTTAGATATTTTTTGTAGATTCTAATTATATTTTTAAAAAAAAATTAAAAAATAAATTGTGAATCATTTTATGTAATTTTTAATAACTTATTTTTTCTACTAATCAGCATTTTTAAAAAGTGATGTTTACTTCAAACCGCATAAATTTTTTTATAGATAGGATACAATTCTAATTTTTAAAATACAATTTTTTCACACCAATATCTAGTGCATGGATATTTTTTCATAAATTTTTGTTACATATATTTTTTTTAATTAATTTTCCAAGTCAGAATAATTATAATTTGGACAGAAGTGTACTTTAGCTCACATAAAAAAAATTTAACTTATTCTTTTTTTGTTGGAATAGGGACATCAATACCTAGTGCACATGTATTTTTTATAAAAAAAAATCTCTATTTTTCTATTTTTTCATATGTGTGAAACAAAGAACTTGATGTTCATTGAAAATCCTACATTCACAAGAAATAAAAAATAAATATAATAATCAAATTAAAGATATTTAAAATTATAATTTTTGGGAAGCTTATAATAAGGGCCGCATGCTTACAGAACATAAATTTTAAATGAATTCATTTGATCACCCAAAAGGTAAATCAAAAGTGGTTTTTTATTAGCATTTTGATATGTGTAGAGGAGACTCGATTATAGGTATGGTTTAAATCTAACAAGTTTCTATCCAAGGGGGTTTGATCAATCTCTCTTTAATTAAAATCATTTAAATGGAACCTTTAAAGTCTTAAATCATTGTATTTTCTAAAACCATGTGATTTCAAGCAAAAATTAGGATGTCCCAAAAAGTGTAGCCCATTATTGTGGCAGCACCCTGTGATGTAAGTGGGGGTATATTATTGAGGGGTTGTGTTACATTTGTGGAGAGAGAAAAAATTTTGTTTATGATGAGAGGTGTTGTGGCATTTGAGGATGGTGGTGGGTTGGTGCTAGATGAGATTATATTTATGGAAGTTGTGTTTGTTAATGGAGGTATATTAGGTTGATTTATGTTGGTGGAAGAGGGAATATTGGTGTTAAGTTGTGGTCCAATGAGATGATCGAATAAATTATTGGATGATGAGGGTTTTTTTAAAGGGTTACTACCCCTTTCTTGTAGGATGTTTTTCGTGGGGGGTATTTTAGCCCCTTGTGCTATGAGGCTAAGGACAAGGTGGTCTTTGTCAAGGAGAATGATTCTCTCCACCATTTATTGGTTATAAGGGGTATTTATGAATTCCCTTAGTCTAGGGTACTCTTCTGGAATATCTACCATTTTTTCATGAGGGGTTGGTGGTTGAGACGAAGTGGTGTTGAAAAAGGCCTCTCCTTGAGAATCCATTAATTTCCTTGCTTGTTATCTAGTGATTGACATGCAAAGGAAGGATTCTTTAAGAGATTAAAGGTGTGGATTTTGGACTAGGTTTAGACTTGGATTTATGATAAAAAGGATGGTAAAGGTTGTGGATTAGAATGTCCTTAGGACTCATTTTAAAGGATTGGGTTTGGGGCGATTGATTTGATGATGTGATTAAGAATGGTTTGATTCGATTGGTATGATAAGATTATTTTATGATGATTGGATCAATTTCATGGTAGGAAACCAAGGTTTATGATCAAAAGTTATAACATAGATCTTTAGGATGGAATGATTTAGGATTGGCTTAATTGTGATAGGAAAGTTCCTAAGCAAGGCTAGATGTGGATGATTTTGAAAAACTTAGCAAAAGGGAGCCAATTCCTTAGGCTAAATTGTCCAAAAAGGAATGGTCTACCCAAGGATACAACTTAAGATAGGCAAGTTCTTAAGCTACCCCTAGATAAGTGATTCTAATATTTTTTCTCAATCCAAAGGGGAAGATTTAAATGATGGGGAGAGTGGAGGAATTGATGATGGAAAATTTTAGGTATAAATATGGAGTGGCTGATGATCAGAAGGTGGAAAAGTTGCAAATTATGTCAAACTAAACCAAGGAGCCCTAGGAGGTCAAAATTAAAGACTCGGATTCTATAACAGGATGCAAGCATAGTTTCAAAAAATTTAGACATGATAGGTTTTGATAGAGGCACAACATGTTTGGTTGAGGAATATTTCTATAGCATTAGGTTTTTTTGCAAGAGATTTGATAAACAATAAAACAAATTGGCTAAATTTGGATGTTTTTGTTTTTTTCAAAGGGTATAGCCAAATCCTCAACCCTTTGGTTGATTCATCTCCACAGGTTTCACACAAAAAGACACTTCAAGCACTTGATTTGAAGCCCTGAGCTCAAGTAGGTTTATAGATATAGTGTAGGCTCACCACCCAAGAAAGCTTGGGTTAATACTCCTTGATACTTGGGTGGAGCACTAGAGCACCCTTTCTCACGAAGGCGGATAGGTAGAGATACAATGGCACAGGGTCATCAACAGATGCCATGGGCTCACCTTTTCTCTCTCCTTGGGAACTATCATAGTTCACCACAATGATTTCTATCTCAGCCTAAGGGAGTACATGGTGATTAACTTCAAGGTAAGATCCACATCCCTTGCACCACTTTAATCTACATTTGATTGCTTTCTAGGTTTACAATGTTTTTCTAGGGAGTCTTCTATATGAATAAGGTACATGAGGCTCAAACCATGAACACTAGTACATCACAAGCATGGGTCGAGAACTTTAGTGAGGTACTGAAATCTCAGACCAGCCCTTCACTCCTAGCTTACAATATCCCTAAGTAATCGAAGCTTCACCAATTACGACACAACTAGATTGGGGTACAACTTTAGTTCTCCCCCCTTTATATACCCCACTGTTATGTGTGGTTGAGATTGTCCCCTAGGGTGATGAAACCTCTAGGAAGGTCTCCTAAAGGGAAAGGTATGCTAGGTTTTTTTGATCCCCAAGATCACACAAAGTACGAGGGGAGAGCATACACAAAAACTATCAATTTTATGTAAATACCTAGAACATTATTCTAAACAAAATAAAGAGATGAAAATATTTATAATCCCCAAGATCACGCTAAGTGCGAGGGGAGAGCATACATCTATTGCACCCTTCCAAATACAAAAAACAAGTTAATTAACCCACTACTATAATTTTAGTGCCTAAATTAGTGGGAAAAAAATCTTGGTCAAACATCCTACAAAACTGCATATTAGTAGTTGATTATATTTTTCTTTGATGATCGAATAGTTGTACCACTCGTTAGTCCAAATGTTAGCTCAAAAATGACAAAAAACCAAAATTTTATAGAAGTGCGGTTTTACAAAAAGCAAGAATGTAAGGATTATAAACCAGAATCACAAGATCTAATATAGAAAATAGAAGTGTAGCACTATATAGGAACTGCACTTGCATTAAGCTAGGTAAAATAATGCACTCTAAAATTGACTACTGATGATGCTAACTATATGTGATGAAATTATCATAAATATTGATAATTCTCAAATGATTGATTAACAAAAATAGTAGAATGTTAAGATGGCAAAAAAATAGATTAAACTACCTATCCTAGATAGAGGCATCACAATACAAAAATTGGCACCTACATTTACAAATCTAGTTGACACAACCTGGGGAGTTGTATATTGATTCCTTACTAAATATGTTCACTAAAAATGCAAGCTACTACAAAATTTCCAATTGCTAAATTAGAATAAAATATAAAAAAGACAACTATTGTGTCAAAACAAAGATCTTTTTTGGTGAAACAAATGTGTACTAGGTCACTATGCAAGCACTAAAAATTACATTGTAGGCACAGTTACGCAGGTGCTAAAACTTCCATTTGTAGGCACCAAAAGTTTTGGTGTAGGAAAAAAAATAGCACTTTACCAAAACAAAAGATATTTCACCTAATGTACTTAAAATGTGATTTTTTTGCCTTCTAAGGTTAATTTTAGAACCCAAAAACAAAATGTGAGATGATAACTAGTAATCTTGTTTAGCCTAGGTAGATTTTAAGGTTGATTTTAGATTGTGACCTTCTTTTTATCTTTTCTTTTAGTGTGATAGTGATAGTTGTAGCAAAATAAAAGAAAACAAATATAATAGTGGATGATAACAACTAGTATAATCTTTAAACCCTGATATAACACTGAAGACAAGCCTAAAACACTAAAGAAACACTAGACAAAAACATGAGATATGTTAGCAAAATGATTAAACAAAATCCTCAAAATGTAGGCACCAAAATTTGAGATGCAAGCGCGAAGAGTTGGCTCACAAGCACCGCAAGATTGGACACATGCGTAGTAATCTGAGAGGAAAGCACCGCAGGTCACTATGGAGGCATGAAAAGTCTACTCAGAAGCGCGATTCTATAGCATTCAAAACCTTTAAACCTTTGAATCACACAAATTTGACAAAAAATTAGTAGGGACGTGGGTCCCACCGGGTGTGCCAAATGTAGGGGGGTTAGAATTTAACACCAAAATAATAAAACAATAAGGGAATGAAATCAATTGAAAACACAAGTTTATACCTTTGGTGGCACTCAATATTGAGCTCAAGAAGCACCCTATTCTTGTTGGACTTGCTTAAGTGTGGATGTGGATTGCTCACAAGATTGCACCAACATAAGATTAGCTCAAATTCAAGATGGAGAAATGAGAGGATGAAGGCCCAATTTATAGAAAATTGGAGGGGGAAATGGAGGATCAAGATTGAAAGTTGATAAAGGGCTAGTATTGATTAGGGATGTGATGCATGGATCAAGGTTGTGGCTAATTAGCATTGTGACAAGTGTACTCATGATTGAGTGTGAGAGAGGAGATGAGGTGTGCTCACACATGTGTGAGAACACCTTGGGATGACACCTCATTTAATTTTGGAGGATAGGTGTAAGATAGTGGAGGTAGGTGGGATTGGTTGCATTAATGAGACAAGATTAGGGGGTTCAAGATGAATTTTAAATTAATATTTAATTAGGGATTAATTAGCATAATGAGGTGGGTGGAGTTAACAAACCATGAGTTTATTAACCTAGGTGGAGTTAAAAGTTGGAGAATGGGATCTAATGAGGGTTAGTGGGTTAATTAATCAAGGATTAATTAACACAATTGGGGTTAGAAGCATAGGGTATTTTAATGGGATCAATTAAATAGTAAGAATTATTTAATTGATTAGGAGAACTATAGTTTTGGAAAGTGATATAATTAATTAAATAAAATATTTAATTAATTATAAGAGGAAAATGGATTAATTAATTAAATAATGTATTTAATTAATTAAAAAAGGAAGAACTGGTAAATTAATTAATTAAATTAAATATTTAATTAATTATAAGAGGAAAATGGATTAATTAATTAAATAATGTATTTAATTAATTAAAAAAGGAAGAATTGGTAAATTAATTAAATAAATCTATTTAATTAATTAAGAGGATGTAATGTTAGATTTAGAGTGACTACATATTCTAACCACATTACGATATTAGCATACTAGACACACATCAAAAAATATTACATCTCCATGTACATATGGAATATCACCTTGTATATGCAATTGAAACTATAGACTATGAATCAATAGTTTCTTACTCAACACTGTTAAGGAGTTTATATTTTCTTTTATATGCACCACTAATAGTTCCAACCTTACAATAGAACATACAAATATCTTACAACTTATAACTAATAGTATCTTGTGTCATCTTCTAGAGCATTATAATTAATAGTTGCTTACTCAACACTATTAAGGAGTTCATATTTTCTTTTATATGCACCACTAATAGTTCCAACCTTACAATAGAACATAAAAAAATATTTTACAAAGTTTATAATTAATAGTATCTTGTGTCGTCTTCTAAAACATTATAGCCCTCCAACATAATGTATCATGAAATCTATATCTATTACAATTATATTTAATCCATCATCTATGCTTCCAATAAACTTGTATTCTATAAGAAATTGTGAGTTCTCTTCCAATTTTTTTATGGTTGCTACCATAATATCACCATGTATAAATGAACAAGCATACTATATACTAGGTACCATTTGAATCTCACCACATCTTATTACATTGAAATCTATAGATAAAATATTCCTTTAGGAACTATTTATAGGTGAATATTACCCAAGTCCAAATATTTTCCCCATTGATATATACTAAATTAGAGATTATATTCTATAACCCAAGAAATTAACTCTGTATTTGGGAATGATAAAATACCATCTCATCCCTACACCACATGAATTTTTTAGTACTTATAGGTTTTATCATATAAGTAGCTAAAAATTTTCGTGAATGACAATCATCTCCATCAATATTTTTTTGATCTCAACTATTTTCATCATAAAATAATATTGTACATCAATGTTCTTTGTTTTGACATGGTAAAACAAGAACTTACCAAATAAATTACTATATGAGTCACAATTCATCATTATTTGATTCTTAGAACTAATACTACTAGATAATCTCCTTAGATATATTTTTCTCTTACAAGAATGTGTTGTGTCCACATATTTTTTTTTAGTCATGGATAGTGCAATACTATAATTCACCATTTTTTATTTAACTAACCACTCCATAAAATAGAATAAAATTTAAATCATAACTATTAGTTTACTTTTATTATCTAAATATGCAACCCAACAATAATCCATAAATTCATGTGTTCAATGTTTTTCCTACATAATTAGTACCATGATAAGTCAAGTGATGATATAGAGTTTGTATTAAATAATTGAACACTATTTTAACTTGTGTTGAACGTTCTATACTTGGGTTAGCCATGAACCTACTAAAAGTCCCACTAAGTTTGGGAAATGTATAGTCCTATGCTACCCATTTTATACATAAAAAATCCTAATACATTGGCATATGGAGCATTCCTTGTGTCCTCAAAATCCCTTGTATGCTTAAGAAATTATTTCAAACTCAATTTTGTTGAACTAGTAAGGGTGCTTACCAATTTATAATCAATTATTCCAAACCTCCACAAAATAGTTTCAAGTTACTTACTCTAGTTTAGCAACAATTTCTTGTTGGTCCTATCCCTATATATCTATATAGGTCAAGTAGGAATCTAGTACTACTAGATAATTGAGATTTCAAACCCTTGATTAATATCTTATTGTTTCTAATGATTGACATATCATAAAAATATAAAATAATAAGTATAATGTTATAATTTACCTTCTTGGAATACACAAAAAGATCAACATCAATTCTAGAAAAACCTAATTCTAACACATATGAGTCAAATTGTTCCACATGCTACCCAGACTACCTTGATCCATAAAATGAACCTATTATCTTATAAAATAGTTTCTCTTTTTTTTTCACCTCAAATCCCTTAGGTTTCTCCATGTATATTTCCTCCTCCAAGACACCATCAAGAATGATTTCTTCATGTCCACCTGCTCAATCTTATTTGATAACATCTTATTAGAGCTCAATTCTATTTTTAGAGAAAATATTTCACTAAATTCAATTCCTTGAACTTATGAATAAACCTTTGCCACCAAACATGTCTTGTATTGCTCAATTGATCTATCTATGTTAAATTTATACTTTAACACCCACTTGCATCCAATGGGCTTCCTCTCAAACAAATTTACCAAGTATCAATTCTTGTACCACTCTAATGGTAACATCTCCTCTTTAATGGGATTCAAAACTTTGTTTCCTTAAAAGTGAGATTTTTCCATAAAACTTGGTTTACTATTAGTAAAAGTTAGAGAAAACACACAAGGAAAACTAGCTGACTATACCTGCTAGACTTGTGATCTTTATTTCCTTATAGATGATATTTTCATAATTACTAGTAAAGAATTTATTTTCACATTTACATTCTATTCTTGTTCAGTTTTTGCATTGGATATGCTTTCCTTTTCAACATCCAAATGATCATGTCCATTTGGTTCTTCATATTCAAAATTATTATTCTACTCTAAATTTTATTTAAAATATACCTTCTCATTCTCGTATTTATTTCACTAATATTTGCTACACAAGACTATAAATTTCCTAAATCTAACATCCCTTGAATAGATAACTTTTAGTATTTCAAGAATCCAAATTTTGTAGCCTTTAAGATGTTCAGTATATTGAATAAGACAATTGAGAGGGGGGTGAATCAATTGTAGGGCGGGTGCATGAAGTTGGGTACCAATTTTTTGGCCACTTTTGATTTTTTTTTAAAAACGCGCTCATGTTATTTCGCGTTAAAAACAAAGAAAAAAGTGAAAGTATTTGCCTTGGAATAACATAACAAATTTAAACCTTTAAATCATTCACCAGAACTAATCCTTAACATTGCCTAAATGATTAAACATTAAGTGCAAGTACAAAAACTGAAAACCACCACACAAACACAATAACACTAGATTTATGTGGAAAACCCAATAAGGGAAAAACCACGGTCAGGATTAAATCACACTCTAGAGAATATAAAAACTAATTACAAAGGCTCACTACCTAAGAAACTTGAGCCTAATTTCCAAAACAAGGATCACTTCCAAAACAAAGACTCACTTTCTGGATCAAGACTGACTTTCCAATAGGGCTAACAACCTAGAGGGATCACTTCCATAGAGATACAAAGAAGTTAAAAGAGATATGTTACAGAGAGAATACAATCTCAATGCAATAGAGAAATCGACCACAATTTTCTCAACCACTTGCAAACATGCATGAATGGTAGAGTATACCTTCAACTCACTACATATAAAAACTCAATATTTAGGCTTCACACTAATCTACCACACTCACATCACACACACTCACTGATTCACATCAATCTCACATCTATATACTTTATTTATTTGCACTTATTTCTCTTTGTACACCATTTCACCACTAACTCATCCTACATTTATACCATCTTCAACTTTGAAACATATCCAAATTTAGCCATCCAACATTAAATTCAAATTAGGTCGACACTAAAACATCTTAGGGTGGAATTAGAATGAGGGAAACCCAAAAAAATTCTTGATAGGGACCCAAATAGATCCAACACGCTTTATCAACTCCAAAGATAGTGTTCAACACAAGGTCAAAAAAAATTAGTGTAAAATACATAGAATAATTAATCACGAACCTTCTAGATACTAAAATTATCTTCAATACAATCATAACAACTCAACTCTAGAACTGCAAGTCATAATACTTTACCAAAGAGAAATCTAGACCAACAACATTTCTCTCAGACCTCATCTAGAAACATAGAAAACCACAATTCACAACTGGTGAACATAACTCACACTATCTAATGAATCAACAACCAAAAATCTAGATATAATAGCCTCCAAAAACCATGATCAACATATCTAAACCACACAAATATAGAAGCAAATCCTAGAGAAAAACCCAGAGCAACCACTGAACACCTGCAACCTTTCTTCAATACAATTTTCTCAATATCCTCAACATGAACAGCCAATAATCTGCAACCATGGCATCAATGACAACAACAACCAGTTGATAACCAATTGACTAGTTAACATGAATGACAACACCTTCATTCTTTTCATTCTTGCAACACATTATATCTAATAAAAATAAACATTTTTTCCTTTGCATTTCCTTTGACATTTGAACAAATTCCCCATAGTGAAATACCTTAAAATTTATTACAACTAGCTTTCTACTGATCTATATTTCATATGGTGTCTTATTTTCTAATGTAAAAGTAGGAGCCCTATTTTTCTTGTAGAATGCAATAGTTACTACCCCAAAAAAATATCCTAGTCTAGAACTACTTAAAATAAATTTGGTTTGATCCAATATGGTTTCAAATATGACCTTTCATGCACTCTATTTTGTTATTATTTATAAGGAGTTGTCCTTTTCTTCACAATTCTTATTTGTTTACAAAAATTATTGAACTCTTCTGAGAGAAATATATCACCATTATCTATTCGAACATTTTTATTTTATTACCATATGATTCTCAACTAGAGCCCTAAACTCCCTAAAAATTAGAAATACCTAAGATATTCTCCTAAGAAAATATGCCCTAGAGTACTTAGAATGACTATTAGTGAATTATACATAATACCTAAAATTACTAATTGACTTAATATCTGCAAGACTAAACAATCATTTTGTATCAACTATAAATTCTCCTCTACTCTTTGGATTCTAGAGATAAAGCACATGTTCTATTCTATTTTTCTAACAATTTAATATTCAAAAAATTCAATACTAATAGAATAATTAGCAATTACATCCACAACAAGATTACTCAATGATAACTATAACCCTACTTTTTAAATAAAAATAATTACATCCACCATTTTTTTACTCACCAAGGTTATATAAAAAAGGCACTCAAATTTCACATTCTAAGATGTAAAAAATCCCCTAAGTCAAATTGAGTTATCATGGCACACCCTAATAGTTTTAATGCTTCCAATTTGAATAAATATCATACCACACTTCCTTAGAAAGAACCAAGTTTTCTCTTGCCAACCTACAACCCTAGTAATTAAAGCTAACATGTACCCTAGATTCAATCATTTTATACATATACATAAGGTTTCTAGCCAAACCTATAATATTCAAAACATTTATGAGTTTCATCACTAGATTGCATCTATGAAGTTTACCTTTACCCATCCTCAACTAACTATATTTAAATACATGTTAATGTTGATAAAACCATGACCTTTGTTACACTTTGTGTGTTTAGAGTATTACTCTCTATGAGGTGTTATATGATGACACACCCAAGCCAATCAACCAAGATTCATCCCCAATGATATTAGTAAAAATGAAAGCATCCATAATGTATGTATTATTGTTAGAGGATATATAAAAGTAATAATCCTTCTTCTTTGGCTTGCATTCCTTCATAATCTGACCTTTCTTGCCACAACTATACCATTTTACATTTGATTTAACTACATAATTTTACCTATCATTTCCATTGAAATTCTTATCCATTTTCTTTGCCTTATCTTTATTCTCCTTAGACCTACCCTCTAAGAGATAAGGAATCGTGCGATTTTGCATCTATGGATATTTTTTATTTCCTCACCTAACAACCATCTAATTATCCAATGAACACATCAAATGCCAAGAGTCATACAGTTATATTCTAACTATACTATGACATCAAAATATCTCACATATCACTGGAAACATGATGTTTATATTTTTATTAGCACCTTATATAGATAGTTGTTTCTATACACTAGGAATCAATAGTTTCTTACTCAACACTATTAATGTGTTCAAGTTTTCCTATATAGCCACCACTACTAGCTCCAAGCATGTGGTAGTTCATATGAATATTTTATTAATTTTGACTACTTTTGGTACCTTGTGTCATCTCTTAGAACATTATCATCCTCAAAGATAGTGTGACATGAACTCCATATCTACCACAAGTGCACCTACATCATCATTCATTCTTGAAAAATTTAGTATTGTATTCTATATACATTTGTAATTTCTCTTCCAAATATTTTGTAATTGTTACTACAACATCACTTCATGTAAATAGCATGCACATATTATACAATAATATATGAAACCTTGACAGATTACATTATGTAGATAAAATTTTACTTCAAGAACTCTTTGTAGGAAAACATCACCTAAGTTTCAATAAACATCATGCTAATTAGTCTCGTTGAGAGAACAAGAATCGATATTACACAAAACTGTACCATAACTTGAATTTTTTTAGTAAAATAAATATGATTTCAAGGAAACAAAAAGTATAATATAGAAATGAAAATTAACATACCAAATAACTCACTAAATATTGGTAATAAAGTCTTCAAGGGTGAAATTTAGTTGACATAAGAGTCTCAAAACTCTTGCCTTCAAAAGGGGTGAAGCCACAATAGTGGTTTACAATTGAAGTGAGGAAGGAAAACTCACAAAAAATGAATGCATGGAAAAAACTTGATTTTAGGGGTTCGTACAAACCTATTGGTTTGAGGTAGTAAAATGAGAATCTACTTTTAAATACATCTAAAGATGAAAATTTAATTAAAGAGAAAGTATATTAATCTTTCAAAATAAAGTTATTGGAAATTTGATAGTCTTATTCTACAAATTAATTATCTTGTTCATTTGATTATGAAAATTTACGAAATTCAATAACTAATTATGATATCAATATTAGACCTAGAGGATTTTCTTTGCTAATTCAATTCAAGTACAAAAGATGGCTAACATGTGCTTGGACATTAAATATTATTTATAAATGGTTAAATATAGGAATCTAACTTCAACAATATTTTTAAAGGTTTAATCCAAATATTAAAACTTGGATCATGTATCTTTTTCAATTCATCGATATTTAATTATATTAAAATTTATAGACCAATGAATACCTTAAAGAAGGAGAAAATATCTTAATATTTTTTTATAAATAAGAAAAGGTTCTATTAGAACCTTGTCTCATTATAAAATATTAACAAATATTAAATAAAATCACTCCCAACATAAAACTAAAAAAAACTTATAATTCCAACACAAACACTCTAAACACAATGTTTAAAGAACATTGTACAACCAACATCAACAAACAGCAACAAAATATCCAATCTGGCCAATCCAAACTATAATTAAACCAAAGTTAACCTAGAATCCCCAACTAAAATATAAAAATTCAATTTGAGAGCCTCTACCTTATCTCTTTCTGTAATGGGATCTGAGAACGATATAAAAGGGGACATTTTTTACAAGGATGTCTAACTATTGTGAGCATAATCCATTCTTTCAAATAATCATCCTCAAGGGCCCTCCATATGATGTATGACCACTTGGGTGAACCACATTGAAAATAAATTCCCTTATCCAAACAATTAGCAATTGGTCTTTTCTTCCTTAAGACTAAAACAGACATGGTTTCTAGAGTAGAAGACTCACATCTAGTAGGAGAAGGAAGAGCCTTGCCAAAATTACAACTTACTAACTAATTCAAATATTTATATATATTGAATCATTTTATTATTACTTTTTCTTTTGTAGCATATTGTGTATGAAATCTAGAGGAATTCAGTTCACTATAGATTGACGATCTTACTTCAAGCTTTTGTTGATATTGAGTACAACACAAAATTGTATAGAGTTGGGTTCACATTATTCCTACAATATTCCTTTCTTAATTTTAGACATGTGGTTGTTAGTGTTGGTGTGGGATTTTTGTTCTACATTATACACATCTTCAAAATCTCTACTACATACGTTTCTTAAGTGATAAAAATACCATGATCCATTTGTTTCACTGCTATTCTTAGACAATACTTTAGTATACCTAATTATATCATATAAAACTATATTTTCATGGATTCTTCAAAATTAGAATTGATGAAATCATTTCCTTTTGAAAAATAAATCATCTACATTCAAGACAAAAAAAATAAATCTTACCGTTAATTTCCTTAATGTAAAGAGTAGAGTAGCCATCACTTTTATTAAAGACATTTTTGAAAAACTATGATTCTACTTTTTTGTACCACATGCTTAAATGGTACTTGCTTCATCCCATAAAGAGTTATCTTCAACCTATATAATTTATCTTCTTTCCCTAGACCTTCATATCCAAGTGGTTGCTCAACATAGACTTCCTCTTTCAATATTTCATTCAAGAAGCTTTACTTCACATCCATTTTATGTACCTTCTACTTGTACTAAGATGTTATTGTTAAGATAGTTTGCATGGTTTTCGTCCTTCCAATGGAGCATATGTATCATCATAATCTCTTCTAGACTGTTGTTTGTAACTCCTAATAACCAACCTTTTCATTTCTATCAATCCTTCCTTCAAAATTTCTCTTAGTCTTATAAATCCACT
Organism: Sequoia sempervirens; assembly: GCA_007258455.2. NCBI lineage: Eukaryota > Viridiplantae > Streptophyta > Pinopsida > Cupressales > Cupressaceae > Sequoia > Sequoia sempervirens. The sequence goes on along the minus strand of VDFB02281492.1, from coordinate 136,542,249 downwards.
TGACCCCAATCACTTGCTTATTGAGAGGAAAACTAGTTAGCTCCCATGGTTTATTTATTTCTATAGCATTTATTTCCACATCCATGGTCTTAGACCATTTCTCCACTTTCACATCTTTTTAAACTAAATTGGATCACTATGAGAAAATAATACGAAGTTTAGATTTTCATCTAGTTCTTCATCATACCAAGGTTCATTTTGATAAGAGTGCCTAGCCTAAACTTTTATTGCTACTACTACTTGACTATGAAGAAATTGTTTGGAGATATCTTTTTTCTAGAGCTACAGATTGTGTAGGTATTTAGAGCTAAATATTAGGATTTATACCTATTATTGATGCACCATGCTACTCTTCATTTCATTCTTCTTCTTCATCAATGGGAGCCTTAACTTAAATACTTGAATAGGTGTCCATAAATCAATCTCAAGAATCATTTTCAATAAAATAACATCTTTGTTGATCATAATTTGGTTGTTGATAAAGTTATACAACCTATATGCCTTGGAATCTTCATTGTAGCCCATAAAGATACACTTTTCACCTTTTATGTCTAATTTTTTTCTCTTTTCTTTTGGCGCATATGCATATGCCACACACATAAACAATCTAAGGTGCTCCAGTATCCATTTGATTTTTTTCCATGCTTCTTGTGGAATCTTATCACGTAGTCTTTGTGAGATTTCTATTTATATCAAGTGCAATATTATTGTTATAGCATCACCCTAGTATTCAATTGCAAGTCCCTTAGCTTTCAATATTCTTCTTTCTATCTCCACAATGGTCCTATTCTTCCTCTCAGCTACTCTATTTTGTTGTAGAGTAAAGTTGGTTGCTAACTCTTTCTTGATGCCTCGATTCTTGCAAAAAAATACAATTTCATTGGAGGTGTACTCTTCCCCTCTATTTAATCTAAGGACCTTGATAAAGTTTCCACTCTCCTTAGATTGGGCCTTCAACACTTCAAAATTTTCAAAACCTTTGGGCTTGTGCTTCAAATAGTAGACCCATGTCTTCTGGTTGTAATCATCTATGAAGGTTATTAAATATTGACTTTTCCCTATTTTTAAATTTTGCATAGGACCACACAAATATGTATGCACTAGCTCCAATGGTTCTCTTTCCCTTCTTCAATTCTCTAATTAAAAGGGCTACCTATGCTACTTGCCTAAAATGCAAGTTTCACGCCTACCATTTGGCTTTACTATGGTTGGTAAATCCTTACAATACCCTTATTAGACAAAAGACTCAATCTAGAATAACCTAAATGTCCATACCTTAGATGTTAGATCCTTGAGGGGTATTGGATGATTGTTTTGAAGAATGATTTTTGTCATATTATTGTACAATTTTCATGCTTTGGGGGCGCAATTGTAAATTGAGTTGATGAAGGATTGTATCCACATAGGGAATATCTAGATCCTTGTCATTTGGATTTCTCCTACAATATTCTTACTATCATTCTTGTCAAAAATGACACATTCACCTTACTCCATCAACACTTTGTGACCTCTTTGTGCTAGCTATTCAACACACAAGAGATTATGTTTTATATCTAGGGAAAAATAAACATTTTCAATCTCCTTTTATCACCTTGCTAGGTGTCAATCATAACAGACCTTTTTCCCATAACTAGAATTGTTTCGTTTTTCCCCATCTTGAACTTAAATTTCACACTTTTATCAATAAATGCAAATAATTTCGTATTACAACTCACATGGTTACTGCATCTACTATCGAAATACCATACTTCAATGTTGTCCTTCTCACCAATGTTGCACATGATGAATGGATTTGATTTATCAGGTTCAACCATTTTTTATAGCCATAATTGCACTTTTCTTTGAATACTTTTTCCAACATTCACTAGTGTAATGACCATATTTGTGGCAATAATAACACTACACATTTATCTTATTATACCTTTTACTTGAGTTGTTATTTTTCTTGGCTTTAGAGGTGGACTAAGAGTTTTCTTGCTCCCTATTGGTTATTCATCCATCCAAAGTTGTCTACTCTAGAGCTCCTCTTATGCTTTGTTCAAAGATTTTTCTACCTATCCCCCTACCTCTTTCATTGGCTTGAGCTTTAAATTCCTACTCTCAAGAAGAATTTGTAGACTTGTTTAGGCATTACTCATGGGTTTGAAGGGAACCCATCAACTCATCAACTATCAATTGTCATAGATTCTTGGCTTCTTCAATTGAAATTACTATTGCATCAAATTTTCTCAATAATTCTATGTTCTTCCATGGTTTCACCATTCATCCTCAATTAGTTTATCGAACCAAAGATATTGTGTGAAAGTCTGAAATACACTCACTGCATTTCATTTTGAGAGTTTCAAAATCTCTCTAGAGCATTTGGAGCTTCACCAATCTTACTTTATTAGCCCCTTTGTAATTTGCTTAGAAGATTTCCCAAGCGTCCCTAGCATAATTAGTTATTTCTATTCTAAGAAATATTCCCTTTGTCAAGGTTGCTTCTATCAAACTTAGTGCTTTTGCATCCTTCTTTCTTGTCTCCTTCAAATTAGGTCTTTTGGTTGTTTGTGAGGATTGCATAAGCTATTGGGTTAGTCACATTTGTGAATCCATTGACCACAAGTTCCAATAAGTCATTTGTTACCATGATATTCTTCATTTTATTTCCCCAAACATGATAGTTTTTTCTATTAAATGATGGTGGTTACAGCCAACTCTTGTTGTCGTTTCTAACCATGTCTGAAATGACAGCAAATCTTCAATATCCAGTAAACCCTAGAATCAATGGTTCTTATACCACTTTGTTGCAATAAAATCCAAATGAACCTTACAAATAGAAATTGTTGCTCTATTGAAACAAAAACAGCATGAAATATGGAGATTACTAGAAGCAAACAACACTCAAAAATCGTATATTTCCATTTAACCTAAAATAACATTCAAAAAACTTTCAATTTCATATTACAATATGTTACTACAATTCACTAACTTCTCTACAAACTTTGTTGGTGGTTTAACATTCCTCTATTCTACTCTCTTCCTGTTTTGCACACAAAATCTTAGTACTACAAAGACATTCTTCTGTCTTTGTCTTTTGATCTCTTCCACACCAAAAAAAACTCCCGCTCCACTCGAAATTCAAACTCACCTACTTCACTGGCTTCACACCAGGAATGGATAAACACCCCAAAAAGAGATTTCTGACGGATTGTTATCTGTTAGGCTCGGGAGAACAACAAATTGGGTGGAAGTGGAGTGGTAAGTACGGCATAGATAAAGGGATCGAACACGGGGTGGCAGACAATGTCGAGAAATCGGGTCGCCAATTTGGCAGACCACCTCTTATTTGAATATTTCCGGGTCACCACCGGCGACGTCAAAACTTTCTGAGATTGCCCCTTCAGGATGGTCGTTTGGACACACGTTCATTCCTTGCTTCAGTTTAATTAGCACAACTAGTAATAACTTTTGATAGTCGCGTTCCCTCTATAGACTAGGCATCCGTGTCCTCCTTGGCTTCATCCCACTGTATAATTTATTCTTTCCAACTAAAGTAATCTGATGACGCTTGAGTGCTTTGAATTTTAATAATAAGTTTGAATGCTTCTGTCCTAAATACCAAATATTCCCTTTTGATTCTTGCAAAAATATAAAGTAAAGAACAAAAATATCGCAGTTTCTATGTTTGCTTTTTTTCAAACTTACTCGTTGTTCGAGAAAAATGGAAAGAAAGTTGCAGTCCCAATCGAAAATGTAAAAACCTCTTCTTTTGGCACTTGGCAAAAATGAAAGGCTAAAAGTTCTGTATTATAAACAGAATTCAATATTTACAACTTTTTTACATAATATTAAAAAAGTCCACTTAAAGAAGGCCTTCTTCCTACCTAAACAGTCACGACTTGTGGACTGCTTAACCTTTTCCCTTGCTTCATGGTATATACAAGCCATTTTCTTACAAGTCATAATCCATGTAGCTATTTACAGCAAAAACTAACAAACAACTATAAACAGTAGCTACAGTTTAAGATTTCAAAGCCTGAGACCTCCAACAGTTCAGCCCTGGGAGTCAAACTCATCTTCACTATCCCCACTCATGGGTGTCACGATATTGGGGAAGATTTCATCTCTCTCCGATGTAGACGACGAACAATCAGACATGGGAGAAGACGATCTGCGTGACAAAGATTTTTTGAGAGTATACTTCAAATCTGAGGCCACTGAAGCGACTGAGCGTACAAGATAAGCAGCAATGGCGGTCTTCACCTGCCCTCTACGTGGCAGGGGCCTTGCACTCTTTTTAAATTCCTCACAACTTCTCACACCAACACCCATTTGCACACACCCTTCTCAAAAACTACTAACCAAAAAGAGATTCAAACTATTGCTATGAAAAGTAAAGATAAGTGGTAATACTCTTCAGTGAAAAGACGTATGTATTTATAGGAAAAAGAGTTGATGGACTAACAGTGATCGCCATTGCTAATACGCTGACGCTGCTCAGTTTTAATAATATGAACAAAACAAAAGAGCAACGCACGAGGGCGTGCATCTGGAATATTATTGTTTATCTGAAACTTGAATTATACCGATCTGAAAGTAAATTAAATCCTGTTGGTGTATTTGGCAAATTTTAACTGGCTTTCATGTGCTATGTTTGGGAAAACGTAAAACCGTAGCAAAGGGCATGTGAACAAATTAAGTGATGTTTCCAGAGTGAGAAATTCGAGATTCATTGTTTACTTTATGTTCCACTATCGCTTAACATTGGGATTTTTGAGATTTGGTGCAGTCACTACTTGTCAAGCCCATAGACGAAGTAGAGGATTTCTTCGACATGTGTTCATGAAACTGTAAGAGAGATGCCGAAGTTCACGATTGTTTAGGACATTCTTTGCTTCTTTTTTTTGTTTAATGTTTTACCTATTTCTTTTTTCCATTAGGTAAATTGGCATTCACACTTTGGAACGGAAGCGAATACATATAATCTCCATTAGGTATGAGATCATAGATTAGGTTTCATTTCTAGGTTCTTCTCTCTTTTCCATTTTCGTCTTTCAAGTGATAAAGATTATTGAAAATATTACAAGGAGTCGTTCTTTCGATTCTAGAGATTGATCTATTGATATTGCATCAGTCTTCCCAAGTGTTGGTGGTCATGTGTGATATATTAGCTCCAAATGAAGACTTTTAGATCTCTCAACATTCATCGAAACATTAAACTATCTTAAATATATTTGAAGAGAGAAATCTTGAAATCAGACTCTAGAGGTTCCTTCAAGAAATATAAAACAAGTGAACAAGGAGTAATATGAAGGATTTCTTAGTTATAAATTGATTTAGAATGGATTGGGTTCCCAATCTTGATTAAACGGATAAATATAATTAAGAAAGGATTCTTATTGAGAGAGGAATTTATTTCACATAGTATGAAGATGGATATCTTTCTTTTTATATATAACTTGCTCATTATGTATATCAATGAGTTTATTAATAAAGAGGGGTTGAATGAGATGGATTTCATTCACCACAAACTCTATCTTGTACTCAACAAAAGATTTAATTTATTTATTGATATGTTGGATTTGGTTTGTGAGGGATACATGTTCTTCAACTATTCTTGGGTTATCCAGCTTAGATCCTCATTTCAAATGGCCTCCTAATTAAGGAGATTTTTGTGACACCCATAAATTTTTCTACTTTTTTAGTGGATAAGTTAGGCCATGGATATGGAATTGTATCCCTAAAATAGGGTGAAGAACTACCTTTACTATGCTACAAGATGGAAAATTTTCACATGTGATTTGGTATGATGTAAAGCAATCAGGAGATTACAATTAAACATTACAATTATGTTTAAGATTAATACAATTGACATAGCTCTATACATCTCAATATAAATGTAAGAAATATATATAGATGCTTACCCATAAAAAAAGATAGATAAAAAATGGCATATCAATAAATATAACAAAGGTGAACATTAATTCTCAATAGCAAGTAACATCAAAAACACTATATTAACATCATATTTACTACTTAGTCTCCTTGAGAGCACATGCATGGATATTACACAACAATAAATCATAACTTTGAATTTTTTTCAACTAAAAAAAGTGTATTTCCAAGAAGAAGAAAAAAAAATTAACATACCTAATGAACCTCTACCAAATATTTATAATAATTTGATTGATATATAAAAGACTCAAAAAGCTTCCTTCAAACTCAAATGGGAATCTAATTTTAAATATATCTAAATATCATGATTTCCTTATAGAGGTAAATTGTTGATCCTCTCACATGAATTGGTTGGGAATTTCATCATCTTACTCTACAAATCAATTATCTTATCAATTGGATTAAAACAAGTTTTGAAATTTAATAAAAAAATATGATATTAGTATTGGACCCAAAGTATTTATCTTTATTAATCAGATACAAGTTTGGAGGATGGGAAAAATATTCTTAGATCTCAAGAATATTTTTACAAAAGGGTTAAATTTAGGGCTCTACTTGGGTGATCCCACAATAATGGGTTACACTTTTTGGCCAAACTTGACATTGAACTAATTTTTTTAACTAAATCTTCACTTTCGGGCACCTATAGCTGCTAAACCATGAGGAATTTGAAGATGATGCAAACTAGTGATTTGTGAAATTTTTTCTATAGATTATAAATATATATATTTAAAAAAAATTGTAATCAAATTGCATTTTTTTCCATCTCCTTTGAAAACTAGTTTTTAACAGTAAACACCATTTTTAAAGAGTGATATTCTTGCATAACACATAATTGTTTTTCTATGAAGGAATAAATTTTATTTTTTTTGAATTTAGATGTGTAGCTATGATATCTAGCATGCTCATTTGGTTTTGTAGTGTCTTATTAAATTATTTTTCTTAATTAAGTTTTGAAGTCAAACCAATTACAATTTAGACATAGGCGAATTGTATAACGCATATCTTTTTTTGTATGTATTGAAATTCATTTTTTTTGTTGGATCAAGGACATCAATACCTAGCACATACATATTTTTCAATTTTGTTTTGATAATCTACTATTTTTCCATATGTACAAAACAAAGAGCTTGATTTTTGGTGAAAAACCTATGTTTAATTAAACTAAAAAAAATACATAGTAAAACCAAAATATATGAAAATTATATTTGATAGATAGCTCGTTTCGAGGACTATTATCCTCTAGTTGGGTCTATGATGTTGATTCCATTTTCATCTTCAACTTGAGTTTCAAAAGGAAAAATTTTACAAAAAATTGCACATGGAGGGGGAGAAGGGAAAAAAGTGGGGTTTGAGCGAAAGGGGGTTTGCTAGAAGGGGGGTTTGCTTGAACCCCCTTTTTTTCCCTTCTTCCCTTTATTTCATTGCGAAAATCCCACCAAAAGGGGGTTTGAGTGAACATGTCATGAAAAGGGGGTTCACTCAAAGGGGGGTGTTCGAGCAAACCCTTTTTTGGGTTTGCTCAAACACCTCCTTCAAGAAAACCCCTTAAAAGCCAATTTTATTTTTTAGCATCCAAGCATTTTTTCTTTGTGTTCATGCAATTGTAACCCACTTATGTGGGATCACCCACCTTCAATAATATGTTTCAAGGTTTAATCCAAACACTACAAACTTATTGTGTGCCCTTTTATGTTTATTGTGTTTAATTGCATTAGAACAATAAGCTAAGGATTACCTTAAGGAAGTAGGAATCATATTAAGGTATTTTTATAGATAAGTGAGGTTTCTATTGGGAACCTTTCTTATTCAAATGAAATAGAAACATAAAATATCAAAAGATGTGAAATGAAAATCATGACAAGATGACCACCACCAACACAATACTCAATGAACCATTCAATCAACATCATTCAGGGAAAAGCTACCTAATAAAGAAAACAAATCCAAACTATAATCCCACCTCAAATATGGAAATAAAAACTAAGATCCTTTACCTCCTTCCTTTCTAGAATGGGAATAGAGAAACATATGAAAAAGAAGCATTTTCTAGAACAATACCTAAATATTGTGACCATAATCCATTTTTTTTCAAATAATCATACTTATTTGATCCCTCCATATGATATCCCCCAAGGGTGAACCATACAAAAGATAAATCTCCTTATTCAAATAATCAGCAAGTGGTCTTCCCCTCCCTATGACCAATACTAAGTTGGATTTGTAATAGGATACTTTCACTTAGCATGACAAGGAAAATACTTTAAATAAACCTTTGTTTGACTCCTCAAGTCTTGAAGGGTGGGATTTAAGGGAGATTGTGAATGATTGAAATGTGAATTATATAAAATAAGAACAATATCATGAAAGTAACAAATTCACACTCAACAATCACTCAATTAAGCTTAAGATCTATGTACAAAATAAAATAATAAACAATTATACAACATCAAAGACCTTGTTTTGCTCCATTATTTATTTGATATTTCTTGAATGTTTGATATGTAAGGTTCTCTTTAAAATATCATAACCATGATAGCACAATGATAGTATGATAGCATGAATAAGTAATGATAATGATCAAAGATAATAGATATTGTATTAACAGAAAAAAGTGTCCCTTTTCCTTAATTTGGGAATAATTGTCAATAAATTAACCTAATTTTTCCTAGGTCTAATGTTGTAATGTGTTGTACACATTCACATTGATCTTGTGCCTCTTTTTAATTAAATGCACCTAAATTGTACCATATTTATGGTGTTGTAAAGTGTTGTAACATACTTTCACACTTATCTAGGGTCTCATTAATTAATTGTGATTAAAATTAGAGTTAATTAGCTGCTTTAATTCAAATTTAAGCCTTATTTGTGACACCTTTTGATGATCCATCCTGACACCCATAATTCAAATTGTAAAACATCTAATTTGGAAAATTTGAGGTCCTAAAAAATGGTGCTAAGACCCATTTGTCCTAGGTGGCGAATGGGTCCTCCCTCTATAGAACCCCCCTTTCTTTGCACATTTGAAATGGATTTTTGATGTTATTTCACCCCCCGAAGGTAAGGTCCTAGAAACTTATGCCTCATCCCTTAATCAGGACCCCCTTTTTGAATTTGATTCTGATAGGATTTTAATTATATTCATTTCCAGACCTGATGTCAGCTTGAATTATTTGAATTTCGAGGTTAATCTCTAGATTTAGTATAAATATGGGGTTAATTCACCTAGTTTCATCTTAGATCTTTTTGAGCACTCAAGAGTACATTCACAAGAGCATTATAGAGTTCACAAGAGAATTTCAAAGGAATCCAAAGGAAAATTATCAAGAGTTTATTGTAGCAATTTAAGATCATGTCATCATGTCAAAGGCATAATGCATCAAGCATGTTGTGGAGCTAATGTTGTTGATGTAGCATTGAAGATCCATTTGCAAGAAATGTTTTACATCTAATTTGAGATCAAGATCTACATTCTTCATGGCCATTTCATGTTAGTTTGCATATTTACATTCCAAGACATCTTCCAAGGTATCATCATTTCAAGTTTAATGTTTCATGTCCTTATTTGATTATTTCATCATTTGGTTTAATTACCTAAAAGGGTTTTACCAAGGCAAATCCCTATCCCCTAACAAACAACATTTTTCTCCTCTTGAATGTGTGATTGTAGGTTTTAGGTTGAAGAGCAAGATTTGGATCAAGATTGTCAAAGTTTAAGAGTTGCAAAGTTGTCGTCCATCATGCAAGAACACACAAAAACAAGGGTAGAAAACTTATTCCAAAATTTCAGGAGCTGAAAACCTAGGAATTTAGAGTGCAGACATTGAAGTATAAGACCTATAAATCAGTTTTTTAAAACCCTAAAAGGACCCATTTGCCACTAAAGGAGAATGAGCCTCAGTGAAGCCTGAAGCAGTGAAAATCTGGGATCTAGGAGTGCAGACTGGGAGGAATAAAACCCAGAAGTCAATTTTAAGAACCCTAACAGGGACCTATTCACCACTGAAGGCGAATAAGTCCTTTGTGGCCTAAAAAACAAGTAGTTTTTTATAAGGTACATAGCATTTTGAGCTCTAAAAACTCCCCTCATAGTTTCTATAACAGTTAGGGTTAGTTTCTAATTATTATTTTCATGTTTTGGCCCTCATAATTGAATGAAACACACACCTAATAAAAATTAGGTTCATCATTGATACCCTATTTATGGTGAACCTCTTTTTCTATGTTTTAGATATATAATGATATAAATAATAGCTCAAGATAATGCTACTCTAGATAATGATAATGATAATGATAGCTAGCTAATGATTCAAGATTATGCCCTAGGAGATAATGTGTGAATAAATTGGATATTTATATGTTTCACTTGGTATTTGATCAATGGTGCAGATTCATTGGAAGAATATGAAAGATTGAGATAGGTTAGGAGCTAAAATTAGTAAATAGATTGGATTGATTGGGTGGAATGAAGAAAAATTTAATATTTTATTTATTTAATTCATAAGGTATAGTTAGAGAAAAAATAAAATAGTAATTTTATTTATTTTGGAGGGAAAGATAATTTAAATTTAAAGAAATTATTTTGATTTATTTAATTATGAAAGAATTGTTAGCTATTTTTTATTTTTTTTAATTATTTAACTATAGTGGACCAAAACTAATGTGGAGGGAAAATGATAAATTAATTGAATAATTAAAAAATATTCAATTAAAATAGATATAAGGAAATGCAAAGTTAATTAATTAATTTAATTGTACTATAGATGAAAAGATGAAATATAGATAGAAGAATTGATGAAAAAATGATAAAATAGAAATATGGAAGTGGGTTAGTCATTTCTAGATGTCTACATTTTTCCCCTCTTTGAGATAATGTGTTTTATGGCACTGATTCAAAGAAATAATATATAAAATATTTTTCTAGTGACATGCCCTAGTATGCCCCAATAGACAAGGGATGAAGGTAGGATCTTAAGGGATTGGCTGAAAAAATCCAATCGAGCTTACAACAAGAAGGATAAGCTAGATATGAGATGAGAAAATAGATAAAAGGGATAGTGGAGAGATATTATGTAGGAGGGATCATTATTAAAGAGAAGAATTAGGGTTTTGAGGGATAAAAATAAGCATAGGAGGGGTCACTAAATATTGAAAACAATGTGAAACTAAGCTGCAATATTAACTTATGTTTGTGTATTCAAATATGAAAATAAGATTACCAAATCTTATTCAATGTATGTGATTGCACATTCACCATAATAGAAAAATAAAAAATAAAATATGACACCAGATTTACATCGAGAAACCATTTCAGGACAAAACTGCACACACAAAAAGAGGGCAAGTATATAATTTATCTTAAAAAGAGAGATACGCGACAATAAACTTCCTTGTTGATATCCTACAACTTGGATGCTTCCAGACACCTATAAATAACACAAGATTCTACTACCATCTCAAGACTCCAATTTATAGAACTTGTGGGAGGCAAAACCACAATTGGTAAACCAAAACAAGAGGTGCCAAAACCACTTGAAAAAGCCCATGCCCCTTCCTTGGAAAACCAAGAGCTGTGATAATAAGTTAATTAATGTTCCCAAGGCTTCAACATGGGTGCCTAACCCATAGCCCCTTCAACTTTTGGCATTCAGGATGCTCCGATCACTATTGAACTTCCAAATGGAGAACCAATGGACGCCTATTTCCCTCCAAACTTGGTGCCACACTCAAGAACACTTGTATTCCCAATTCAAACAACTAGGAGGGATAATTTTATCCACTAGTGATGTGTAACCTCCACCAACATTGAATTTCTTCTCAAAAATACAATTACAATATGCCAATATTAAATACATTTATCATGTGTCCCCTAGGACACTTTCCATGAAATATGGAGACATAAAAATGACATATGTTTGTGCAAGGAAAATGTCACATAAAATAGCATTCTCCCACTTGACATTAAACATTTTAATTAAATCCAAGACATACAAATAAATCAAGTACAACGATCAAGGCTCATGGCCTTCCTACACCAAGAGAACTTATTTGTGGTAACTAGCTTTGTGAGAGAATCTACAACATTATCTAAAGTGTCAACCTTATCAATCAATAACTTACTATTTCTTGCATAAATTGAAAATAAATATCAACATGCTTAGTACAAGCATGATACATAGGAATTTTGGCCAAAAAAATAGCACTCTGACTATCACATCCAATCCTCATTGTCCTACAATCAAAACCAACGACGTCACCAAGTCTTTGTAACCAAACTGCCTCCTTAGAGGCAAGTGTAGCATATATTTACCCCTCTTTAGTGGTGGAAAAATCATATGTGGGCTGCCTCTTACTCATCCAACTCATTGCACCTCCACAAAAAGTAAAAAAATAGCCACTAGTGGACCTTTGACTATCCAATTCACCTACCCAATTTGCATCAACAAACCCCTGTATGTCCAATAACTTGACCACATCATTAGTACCATGATAAACCAAAAAATAATCTAAAATACCACACAAATATCTAAGCACCCTATTAACAAAATTTTAATGCTCTTTACCAAGGTTAGACATAAACCTACTTAGAACTCCCATTGCTTGGGCTATATTTAGTCTAGTGCAAACCATTGCATACATTAAACTACCAATGAAACTACCATAAGAAAACTTAGAAATATCTTCAAAATCGTCATTAGAATTAGTACACATATCTAATATCAACTTAGTACCATTCGGAAGGAATATTAACTTAGCTTATAATCATGCATATTGAACCTTCACTAAATTGTATCCACATACTTACTCTAACTTAACTAGAGATTTCTATACTTTCCTGATCTCTAATGATTTGCATCCCAAGAATATATTTTGCAGCCCCCAAGTGATTCATATCAAATGTTCCAAAAAGCTATGTCTTGAACTCACTAATCATCACCTTGTTGTTACTCATAAACAACATATCATCAATCTACAAGACAATAATTAGAATGTGATCATCAATAACTTTAATATAAACACAGTGATCCTCCTCACTCTTAAGAAATCCTAACTTTGATACAAAAATATCAAACTTTTGATACCACAACCTAGGTAACTATTTCAAACCATACAATTATCTCTTCAACTTGCAAACCAATTATTCTTTTTCTTTCACAATAAACCATCAGGTTGTCACATATAAATTTCCTCCTCAAGATCCCCATACAAGAAAGTAGTCTTAACATCCATTTTCTCTATCTCAAAATCACAAGTAGTAGAAATAGACAATAGGAATATAATAGAAGTTAATTTTGTAATAGGAGAGAAAATTTTACCAAAATCATCTCCATCTCTCTAGGAGTATCCCTTAGCCACTAATCATGCCTTGTACCTCTCTAACGAACCATCTGCACCAAATTTATTTTTAAACACCCACTTGCAACCAATGGCCTTCCTTCCTTTAGGAAAAATAACAAGATCCCAAGTGTCACAACTATCCAAAGCCATCATCTCCTCCTACATGGCCTGCAACCAAGACCCACTTTCCTTAGAAGATAGAGAATATGAAAGATCTAGGTTCATCATTAGTACTAAAAAAACACAATAGTAATTTCATGGGCTATACTTGTCAATTGGATTTCATTGGCTTGTGAACCTCCTCAAGGTAGGAATAATGAAATCTACTTGTTCTTCTTCTTTGTGCTCATCCTACACATCCTCTAAACTATCTAAACCCTCTTCTTATTCTCTATCCTCAAATCCATCTGATTTTTCTTCCACATGTGCCTCTTCTTTCTTCTCAAGCTTTGTCTCGATGTGCATTGTATTTGTCTTATCTTTCTCCTTTGGTTATTTTTCTCTTTAGTAAGCTCTAAATTCCCTAAAAATCACATCTCTAGAAGAGATTATTTTACGAGTAAGAGGATTCCAAAGCTTATAACCTTTTCCATTCTCACCATAACCAATAAATCTATGCATTTATTTTATTTTGGATCCAATTTAGATTGCTTCTCCTGAGTCACATGAACAAAATCCTCTCAACCAAATACCCTTAATTGTGAAACGGAAGGATTTCTATCTACCAACACTTCATAAGGATTTTTATCAACAATCTAAGTTGAACAAGGAGATCTATTAATTAAATAACAAGTAGTACCAACCACTTCTTCCCAAAATATTTATCAAGCTTAGCACTACTTAACATGCTCTTATATTTTTTCATCATGGTTTAGTTCATTCTTTCTTCTACCCCATTTTGTTGGGGAGTATAAGGAGTTATCACTTGCTAAACAATACTTGCATTATTAAAAATTCATCAAATTATTTGGAACAATATTCACCCCCATTGTCAAACCTCAACACTTTTATCTCATAACCTATTTGATTTTAAACTAAGGCCTTAAATTCCTTAAACTTAGTGGGCGGGGGCCCTAGCTCGGTTGGCTAAGTAATTCTATTGCGGCTCTGCTGGTCACGAGTTCTAGTCTCCCCCGTCCCGTGGTATCGGAGGGCGTGTCGCGCCAGCGCCGCCGGTCACGTTAAAAAGTTTACCAGGCGCACTGCAGTTTATAGGGGGTCATGCTACCCGATTCCTGCAGTCTAAAAAAAAAAAAAAAAAAAAATCCTTAAACTTAGTGAAAACTTCATATTTAGAATGCATAAAATAAATCCAAATGTATCTTGAGACATCATCAATAAAAGAGACATAATATGCCAAGAATTATCCAAAGAGTCAATATCCACTAGTCCACAAAAATTTTAATGAATGATCTCTAATAATTTCTTTTCCTTATTAGTTTCACTAAAAAATGATGATCTATTTTTTTTTGTGTAGTTTCATAAAATTGCACCCCATGAAAATTTCACACTCATGCATCTAGCCTGTTGCATTTATGAAAAAAAAACCTATAAGTTGGAATTTCATGATTTCAACTTCATAGGTGACAATGATGAAGCACTAACAACCTAGATACTTCACTTGGGAAAAATTTTGAGTAGGACACTTGCATGATGTGTGGAAGTCTTCATAATGTGTTAGCATCCCCAAACTTTCAAAGATTTAAATGAGAATATCCTGCATCCTTTACCTATGGCACGTGTCATTAAGAGAAAAGCATGGATGTAATGACTCCTCTCGCCCATGAAACCTCACAAAGATCCACATTTAAATACCTCTCATTCTCATTTATTATCATGTTCTCTCATTTTATCTTTCTCTCTCTCTCATTCTACTCCATTCTTCATTATTTTTTTTCACTCTCTTGTTTCCATAGCAAAGCTCTACCAGATTTATCTCAAGCAATAGTCAAGCCTCTCTTGCATACAAGCTTATCATGTCTATCAAGCCAAGATGGGAGCCACGGGTTGTTGGTAACACTCTTTTGTATTTTTTTCCTTTCTATTTAATCCTCTATTTGATCTCATCTTTATATTTGTAATAGGGGTTTTCCTCCTTTGCGAGGATTATTTCTATTAAACACATCTTTATAAAGATCATGATAGGTATTATCCTCCTTTGTGGGGTTTTTTTCTATCACACATCTTTCATTTCATTCATTTTTATCTATCTCTATCTATTTGGTTGTATGTGGAGGCAGAAACACCAAAACATGGGTTTGACTGAGGCAATCCCTAAAACAACCCCCAACAGTTTTCCTATTTCGTCTTGTGTGAAAATGTATCAATGATAATTGATTGGTCAGAACTATTTTGTAGAAAGATTCTATATGTAACATGATGACCATATACCCACCTAAGCCATCCACTTTGACTAATGCCCTTCTTTCCCCAACTCTTGGTACCCCCCACCGTTTAGTAAAGTTTCTAAAAAAATTTGAAGGGTGGGTGGGAAGAGCTAGGGCCCTCTACACATATTGTTAATTACCCCCTATGGATGCAAAATCTTGTCCTTTATCTATTCCTTAGAAATAATATCAAGCCCAATCATACAACAAGTTTTATTTCCACCACCTAGGCAATCCTTACCTAGCCAATGGAAAGGATGGCCAAACATGGATATTGTGACTATAAATCAATTGGATTTTCATTTATGCTTCGATCCCTCACTACCTCCAATCCATCTATCCCAAGTATTGGTCTAGCACCAATAAAGCTAAGGGGATTCCTAGTGAGTAGTTGTTTAATTCCCCCTTTGATCTAGACCACTCATTTGGCACCAATAGCCATTCTTATTCCCACCCAACTAGGAATGATCACTGATGGAATTGTTTCCCATCCTTTCTTATATTTGATGCTCCTACAAATGTAACATAGTTGATCAAGCCAACTCATTCCATCAACTCTCAGAAGTGATCACCGACTCCAATAGGCAGGCCAGCCAAGGGGGTGGGAGGAGATAGATATAAAAAGTAGAAATAAAAATGCATTCACATATCTTTTACACTAGTCGGCCCAACTGAGGTGGGTGGGATAATTAAGTGTAAAATGAATCTAAGATAGGAAGGGATTCTTTGGTCGGTATTTAATCAACTTTTTTAACACTAAGGCTTTGGTGGGAATAGGAGAGTGAATCAATGATTTCAAGGATGAGTGAACCTTTCTTAGAGTGGAGATCTATTTACCTAGATCAAAGGGAAGAATGGAAGCAACTTCTTTGGTCAACTCATTTTATCAATATTTGTTTTTTGGGAATTGTGAAAGGATGGATGGAACATGGCTCCACCAAATAGTGTAAGGGATCATACTCCTCTCTATCTATAATTTTATATGTTCATAGCGAGTTCCCCTTTTGGGTGCACCTTTCCAAAATACTAAGCTAAGACTGAAAGGAACTGAAATCCTATATCCACCCACCCACCCTGGAGAGGATGGGATTAGATCTTGATGGTTCCAGTTTATTCGAACCTGATTTCAAGGTAATTGACCAAAATTCCCCCCACCCACCCCGGAATGGGGCCCTAATCATTTGTCTCATTCCAATATTGGGGGGGCTTTCCTAACCATTATTTCTAATTGATGGCTAATGGAGCAACATGAAGCAAGTTCTTACATCTAAGTTTACTTTCCTTGACTGGAAGGGTGGGAATCAGAACCAATATAAATGGGAAAGTGGATTGAATCATAAGGAACCCTAGCATCTAGACTCAACCAACTACAAAAAAATTCTCTCCAACCCCACCAATCTATGTCAATCCTACAAGTGATGGCTCACTCTATTAGGTACATATTAATTGATGTCGAGAGGTGCAAAGCATTGAACTTAAGGTGATACTAAGTACAAGGAATCTAAAGCCGGTATGCCACAACTAGAATTAGTTGCATCCATGGGTTTCGAACTATGGTCTATGTGGGTCGATCAAGCCCCATACTAGCTGGCTTAGTCAGTCAGAAGTCATCTTGATTTTAGTCATCATTTTGGTGGGAATCTTCCCAGTCACTTTCTAAAACTATAGTTTCTTGGTGCACCAAAATTATAGTTGGTGGTACGAATAGATTGATAGATGTGGAATTGTAGATATCTATCCCACCTTGAAAGTAGGCCATAGGCACTCTCCAGCATTAGTTGGGCTCTCACTTATCTAGCTTAATTTTTTTTTGAAGTTGGTAAGCCTGGGTGAGATGTAGTGGATATCTTGGCAATCATGAGAGGGGAAGATAATGATAAAATCAAACCAATTCCCCTTCATTATCTAGTTGCATAGGAAGATCTCCATGAGAATTATACCTGCTACACCCTAACATACAAGAAAGGCATAAAGGCATGAATCATCTCTAGTTGGTGAATTGGATTGCTTGTTTATTCATTGCCCCACACTTTTGGTATTGATATCCCTCCATCCAAGTGTAAGAAATCAACACCATTTGAGAATTCTCTTGTACCAACAACCAATTGAGCAATAAAGGGAGCAATCGAGTAGAAGGCTAAGGGTTTGATTTGTGATATCAAGAAGGGGTGGGTAGGTCGATTCTTCACAAAGATAGTTCATTTATCGAAGGCTTTGATATTATACTAACCATCTAGGGGCAACATAAGCCCCCACCCAACCCCACAATCTAATCTTTGATCAATTCCCTATCCATTTCAATGTTACACATATTATGTAATAAGATACTCATCTTTCCAAGAGAATAAACCATCCAACTATATCCCCTGAATAATAGACTTGAGAGGCCCCACATACTTGAAAATATGTCACTTTCAGAACACATAAAATTTTAGGAGGATTCCTATGGGTTGACTGACAAGCAAGTTAGATAAGCATGAAGGTCACAACCAACACTCAAAGCCATCCCTTGTTTGAATTCCTAGTTGGGAATAAAATAGATATATCCACCCACCCAATCGGAGTAGGACCATAACCTTAGCAAGTAGAACTGGAATTCCCCCACCTGGTTCTAATTCAAATTCATGATGACTACACAAATTGATTTTATCTCCATTTCATTCCTCAGATACAAGTGGGCAATGGAAATTATAGTTTCTAGCCATTGAATCTTCTCAAGTGCTATGGGTGAAGTAGGTTTAGGTGATTCATCCATATCATGGGGTGGTGCCTCTTTCACTACTATTGGTGGGTTTGGAGGGGAGTAAAGAGTCAATCAAATAGGAGGTGAAACCAATTTGGATTGAGAAAAACTTGACAGAATTGTTGATGCTCACGGTTATGGGTGGGAGGGAATTATAGTTGGGGGGACAACCCCTCTATTATCTACAGATATAGAAGTCAAGGTCAAGAGGGAAAATAGTATATGTAGAAGGGTAGTTGAATATGGGGTCAATTGGCTGCTTCATTGCGGTAATGAGTCAATCTATGGAGAGGTTAAGCGATGAACAATTATATCCAAGCGGGTGAATCCATAACTTTGAATATCATGTTTACAATAATAGAATGTGAGGGGCTCATAACTACATCATTCCCCACCCAACTAGGATGAACAAATTCACTTCTATTCCCCACTATCGAATGATTTATTTTTAATATGTTTAAAATGAATGGTGCCCCTATCACTATAGATTCAAGAGCTAGCCTTACTCCTAGAAATATATATCCTTCAATGAGGCAGACCTAAAGAAAAAAAAGAATTGGTGTTGATCAATAGATACAATTGGATTGCTACTCCAACTTCTCCTCTAGAGGTCAACTATCTCTAGAACTATAGTTTCCCACCCACCTGAATCATAGGGTTCTCATGGGAATAAGAAGTGTTTTCATCGAGATAGGCTCGAATGATTTATTTTTAATATGTTTAAAATGAATGGTGCCCCTATCACTATAGATTCGAGAGCTAGCCTTACTCCTAGAAATATATATCCTTCAATGAGGCAGACCTAAAGAAAAAAAAGAATTGGTGTTGATCAATAGATACAATTGAATTGCTACTCCAACTTCTCCTCTAGAGGTCAACTATCTCTAGAACTATAGTTTCCCACCCACCTGAATCATAGGGTTCTCATGGGAATAAGAAGTGTTTTCATCGAGATAGGCTCTAGCTCTTCAAAACTTGGGTATAGTAGGATGTGTGAATGACATGATGCACCCTTATTTGAAGTATCCTAGTGGATGAAGAGCTCACTAAAATTGGGGTGGGAGGGAACTAAATTTCTAAGAACTCTAGATTTCTAGTGTAGTAATAATATGGGTTTTGGAGATACGAAATGACTAGAATAAACCATAAAACTCTCCCCATCTCAAAAGGCCCTCTCCCCCAATGACCTTAAGAGTTCATTTCTACACTTCACTATCTCCTCCCACCCACCTGGAGGAGAGGGGGATTAGGGCTCTTGATTTTCTATGGGTCAAGGGAGAGACCTCCCCATTCCATATCATTCTCACTCGTTATTATTAATTGAGCCATTCTATAGGTTGAGATATTTTCCCAAGTGGAAGGATCCAACGAGTTGTTGCTACCATTTCTCCCACCATCGAATGAGAACTAGAGACCCCAATCAAGAGAAAAATTTCTTCTTTGTTCCAATACTATTCCTTTAAGAGGGAAGGGGAGATACTACACTCTAGAATAGGAGAAACAACCTTTCATCTTTTTATCCATGAATGGCATGTTCGAGAGCTTCTTCCATCCAATACCGAGGCATATATCACTCTAATAGGTGAGTGCATGATTGACTAAAGATTAGGGGAACGGTTTGAGCCACGCTTTCTTTTTTTATCGATTAGATAGAGGGGAGGTAGGCCTAAACTCATTGATACATGTATGAGACCACTCAACCAATAACTGCTTGATTTGTATCCAAGTTCGACACT
The DNA here is from genome assembly GCA_007258455.2 of Sequoia sempervirens. Classification (NCBI taxonomy): domain Eukaryota; kingdom Viridiplantae; phylum Streptophyta; class Pinopsida; order Cupressales; family Cupressaceae; genus Sequoia; species Sequoia sempervirens. The sequence continues at coordinate 136,522,108 of VDFB02281492.1, read as the reverse complement.
CTCAAGTTGATAAACTATCTCGACTCACATCATATGATTTAATGTGAGAAATTTTCATTCAATGCTTGCATCTATAGATAGAGAACCCGGTAACATTCCCAATGGTAAAATACTTATGGCTTCCTATTGATGGTCAAATGCTAGAAACAAAACAACCAAAAAATTCTATTCAATATAAGAAGAAAGGGTCACCTGGGAGTGTTGTCTCGAGTAGTAGACTTGACATTAAATCTCAACCTTATTCTAAGGAGGGCCAAAAACCCTATTAATCCTATATTCTCCTCCTCTCGGTCATGGAGAAACCCTCTTGTTAATGAAGTAGGTTCTCAGGACAAAATGATCTAGAGTATCCCTATTATCATAACTTTTTCCTAGTATCTACCAATGGTGGCTCTCCAAAACAGTCACTCCTCATTAGAGAGCCCAAACTTTACATCAGCTGACAGATAGGTAGAACTCCACTTCTAAGAGATAGAAAGGGGGGATTGAGAAAATGTCACCCTCGGTGGGGGGGCAATATAGAGAAGAAAGGTTGCTCTCGATGTTAGATTTGAGTTCTTGGTTTCTCTCTAAGAAAAAGAGCTCAAAATTTTGAGGAGGGTAGGGAAAGAGGTTGCTCTAACTCCTAAGTTCCTTAGAATTCAATTCACTTTTCCTACTAGGTGTGGGTCATTCTTGTACTTCCCTTTGTTTAATTATCCACCCAAGGGGAAGAAAGGGATAAATGGAAAACTATTGATAAAGTAGTCACATTCTAAAAGAAATTTTTTTGTTCACCTTGATCTTTAGTTAGGGTATAGGTTCTTTCGTCATCAAGAAATACATGATGGATTGAGTCAAGTTGCTATTACATATTTAAATAGATAGCTAAATCCCCTCTCACTGAGGGAACCCTATGATTCCCTCCCACCTGGAAACTATCTTTTAAAACTTATAGTTTCCCACCCACCCAAATTATAGGGTTCCTATGGGAATTATTGTCAGTAGATTAGTTGAGTAGACCCTTTTACTAGTGATAAGCAGAATATAGGTTGGATCACTCACTTCGTTTCCTTCTTAATGGTGGCTACTTAGAGTAGATTAGTTAACATGGGGCACCTTCAATGACATATACCTCATGTAATATCAATTCGATATGTAATATGGAGTGTTTCTAATATTGGGGAATTCTAGTTAGTACTATTCATGCCCCAATATATACTAGGTGGAATTACCCTTATCCCCTTACTCTTTCCCACCCTACTTTTATCTCATTTTCCTTCATGAAATTATTAACCTATATAGTTTTTGTTGCAAGGATTTGATCCTCCACCTCATCATTGAAAACATGCAGCATCTACCATTTACCAACATTGTCCCCCCCACTTAGGAGAGAATTATCTAAGGGGGTGGGCAGGAGGCAACAACTATCTCCTCCCTCCCACAATAATAAAGAGGGGGGGCTTCCTCAATTATTGTGGGTAGGGGGTAGGTTTCAATACTAGTTCTATAATGTAATATGCTTGGGTAGGCCCTTCCCTTCTCTCCACCCACTGACTATAGTTGTAGGCTTGAATGATCATCGAGAGGGAAGGGTTGAGGGAGGCATGTTATGTATAGATCATTCATCGCTTGCAATAGCAAAGCTAGTATAATAAATCATTGATTCTATTGATTTAGTTCCATATCCTCCTTTCCAATTCCTCCATCACAGGGAGGAAGAGAAGAATGTTATGCTCTAGAATCCCACCTAGCTAGTGAGCAACCCCCATGAAGCAGCTAGACTCAACATATAAAAAGCCTTCATGCCTACCTTTCAAGTAGACTTTCTCCACACAACTATTCCCTCCCACTCAAATGAGTTGAAGGAAGAGGTAGAGGACAGAAAAATAATATAGAACATAATAGAGAGGAAACAAGAATGAAGTGTAGAGAATTTAAACACAAAAAATTTGGCCAAAATGAGTTTTCTATTTCATATATTTTTTAAAACATACATTGATAATGATCATAGAACATATATAGAGTTGCTACTCTTTCTATTTGCACTCAGAAAAATATAAAAAAATTAACTCCCCTATTTCTAGTTGTATACTAGTTGCTACAACAATAAAACTAGTTGCTTCCTTAAGTTGTTACTATAGCAGTTGGTTGCTCTACCTTCTCATACATTCATCTCTTATATACACAAAATGACTACTACTATTAAAAAAAATAGGACTCTCTAGAACCTAGGTATGACCCAACAAAAGGAGGGAAAATAAAAGCATTTAATTTCATTTAATATTGTTAGCTAGAAAAATATTTCCAAAGAAGATTGTGCATTTGATTCACATTTAAATATGTCATGTATTTTAAAATTACAAAACATTGTTTAAATGGACATAGCTAGAGAAATGAAACTTCCCACATATGAGCAGATTTGGAAAATATGGTGGGGTAAGCAAAATAAAATTATAGGGTGGAGGAATTAAAGAGGCACAATTGGGATTATTTACAACACTCCCCCTTAATCACAACTGTTGCCATCCATGATGCCCAAGCTATCTCTTTAATGAACAAAACTTTCCTTTCCCAATGGCTTTGTAGAAATATTTTCATACTATTCTTCAGACCTACAATGCTCCAAAACAATTTCTTCATCATTGATTAGTTCCCTTAAATGTAGTGATACTATGTATCAATATGTTTGCTTCTAGATTATGAAAGACTAAATTCTTGGATAGTGTGATTGTTGAATTGTTATCGCAATATATTTTAGTTGCCCCTTGTTGTTCATGCCTTAAATCTTATAAAATTCTTCTCATCCATATGGCTGGACATGCTTCCCTTGTTGTTGCTACATACGCAGCTTCAGCTGTAGATAGAGAAATAATTGGCTATTTTTTGGAAGCCCATGAAATGACTCCCAAACCCAAATGAAATGCATAACCTAATGTGCTCTTACTATCATCTAAACTTCCTACCCAATTGTTGTCTATATAGCCAACTAACTTGAAGTCATTTGTTGCACTCTATAAAATTCCATATCCCTTGGTTCCATTCGCATACCTTAGGATTCTTTTAGCTACCAACCAATGTGTCTCCTTTGGAGTCTCCATAAACCTTGAAATTAAACTCACTACATACATTATATCAAGTCTTGTTGTAGTCAAATACATTAGACTTCCAACCACGCTTTTGTATAGAGTTGGATTTACATTGTTGTTGCAATCATCTTTACTTAATTTCAAACCTATGGTTGTTGGTGTTGGAGAAGACTTTTTGTTTTGCATTTTAAACCTCTTCAAAATATTATTTGCATACTTTGATTGAAAAATAAAGATACCATTTTTCTTTTGTTGTACTTCTATGCCTAGAAAATATCTTAACAATCCTAAATTAATCATCTCAAATTCATTTTTCATAGTCTCTTTGAAATCAGCAATGAGGATATCATCATTCCCCATGAATATTAAGTCATCTACATACAACACAACAATTAAGATCTTACCATCACTTTCCTTGATGTAGAGAGTAGGTTCACCATCACTTTTTCTAAAGTCGTTGCTCAAGAAAATATGTGTCAATTTTGTTGTACCATGCTCGTGGTGCTTGCTTCAACCCATAAAGTGCATTTTTCAGCCTATACACTTTGTCTTCTTTCCCTTGAACCTCATATATAGGTGTTTGTTCTATATAAACCTCCTCTTTCAATACTCCATTTAAGAATGTTGACTTTACATCCATTTGATATACCTTCCATTGGTGTTGGGTTGTTATTGCCAAGACTACCCTTACTATTTCCATTATTACAATGTGAGCATATTTTTCATCATAGTCTCTACCCAGTTGTTGTTTGTATCCCTTGACAACCAATATTGCTTTATGCCTTTCAATCCTTCCCTCGACATTACATTTGGTCTTATACACCCACTTTACACCTATGAATTCTTTTCCTTTTGGAAGACTCACTAACTCCCATGTTTCATTCTATTCAATTGCATTAATTTCTTCATCCATTGCATTTATCCATTTTTCATCTTTAATTACATCTTCAAAATGAATAGGATCATCAACATGTGAATAAAATGCAAAAATAGAATTTAGACCTTTGTTGTTCTCACCTTCATTTTGCTCATCTAGATATCTCTTATACTTCTGATTTTTTTTCTTCTCATGCTTTCCAAGGTTGGGTTTGACATGTCACTTGAATTTGAAATTGTAGAACATGGACTTGACAGGCCTGCACTATGAGTTCCTATTACTGTTGGTGTTTGCTACCCACTTGAAGGTGTGTTTGCTTGAATGCGTGAAGTTTTCCTTATGCTTGTTGAATGTGTCACTTGAGGACCACTTTGTTGAGCTTGAGTGGGAGTAGGAGTCACATTTGGAGTACTTGTTGGTATTATTTCCTCTCTATCTTCTTGCAGTATGCTTGCTGTTACATTCATTGTTTTCTCTAAGCTGCCATCCCATGCTTCCTCTTCAATAAACTGCACATCTCTGTTGATTATTACCTTTTTGGTTATTGGATTTTATATCTTATATGCCTTTGATTCTTCACTATATCCCATGAATATGCACCTTTCTCCTTTGTTGTCCAATGTCTTTCTCAATTCATCTGGGACATGTGCATATGCCACACATCTAAATACTCTCATATGAGAAACATTATGTTTCCTTCCAATCCATGCTTCTTTCGGAATCATATTCTTTAGGCTCTTATTTGGACATCTATTCATTATATAGATTGCACATGAAATAGCTTTAGCCCAATACTCATTTGTCAAATGTTTTGCTTTTAACATGTTCCTTGCCATTTCCATAATTGTTCTATTTTTTCTTTCAGCTGCACCATTTTTTTGAGGTGTGTACCTTGTAGTAAATTGTTTATGAATGCCATGATCTTTGAAAAATCTTAGGAATTCATTTGAGATGTACTCACCACCTCTATACACTCTCAATTTTTTGATATAATGCCCACTTTTCTTCTCCACAAGAACCTTGAATTGGAAAAAGTGATAAAATTCTTCATCCTTATGCTTTAAGAAGTAGACCCAGGTTTTACTTGTGTAATCATCAATAAATGTCATGAAATAATATCTTCCTCCAATTGAGGGGGTTTGTATAGGACCACACAAATTTGAATGGACAATCTCTCTAATGTTGTTGTTTCCCTCATTGACTTTCCTATTGGAAATGATTCCCTATGGTGTTTGCCCAAAATACATCCTTCACACAATCTTGTTGGTTTTTTTATGAGTGGCAATCCCCTTATGATGTTTTTCCTATGCAATAGGTTTAAGCCTCCAAAGTTTAGACGCCCAAATCTTCAATTCCATAACCAATTTTCATCCTTAATTTATGCTTGAAATATTGTTTGTGTGATTGTTGCACCTTTCCCTTTATCCAAAATTTGTTGTGTTTGAGAAAATTATATTTTCAAATATGATTGTATCCTAAGGGGGAACATTCTATTGTTTGTCATTTTCACTTTTGCAATGAGCTGATTGCTAGGATATTTATCTAAGATTATGCATTCTTTGTTTATAAAATATACTATGTATCCCTTTTGAACAAGCTAACCAATGCTCATCAAATTATGTTTTAACTCAGGGACAAAATACACATCGGAAATAAACTTTTTCTCCCCCTTCTTGGTTAGAATGTCAATTTTTCCTTTACCCATAACTGAAACTTTGTTATCAAATGTTGTCTAATGTTACATTGAAAATTTTACATTCTTGTCTAAACTAGAAAACAATTCTGCATTCCCTATCATATGTTTGTCAAGCATCTTGAATCTAAAAAGCATACATCCTTTTGTTGTTCTTGTGCAACATTACAAGCTAAAAAATACTGCCCTAATTTTCATTTTCTTTTGTAAAATTTGCATTTTGCTACCTAAAATCATATTGTTTCTTTCTACATTCATTTGAGTAATGCCCATATTTTTTGCAATATGGCATTGGACTCGTGATTTATCATACCTTTGACCTTGGGGTTGATTCTTGTTTGAACTTTGGTTGCTACCTCTTCCACTTGAGTTTGATGAGCTACTTCTTCCACCTCTATACAAATTTCTTCCTCTTCCTCTTGAATTTGATCTTCCTCTACCTCTACCATGACTGATTGAAGATTGTGTCTTGAAAGCATGCTCCAATGATGAATTTGTTGTTCTACTCAGCCTATGCTAATGTGAAATGAGAGATGCATGAAGTTCATCAACTAAAATTGAGAGAGATTATTTGTCTCTTCTATGGCAACAACAATGGACTCGAATCTTGTAGGTAGTCTTCTTAAAAAAAATTCAACCACTCTTCTTTCTTCAAGTGTCTCATCATGAGACCCGATTTGAATAACCAGTCCAATAATTTGTGTGAAAAATGAATCTATTAATTCAGTCTCCTTCATGACTATGGTCTCAAAATCTCTTCTTAACATCTACAGTTTTGTTGTCTTCACCTTGGTTCCTTGGTATGTTGTTTGTAGAATATCCCAAGCTTGTTTAGATTTTGTTGCTACTACAACTCTTGGAAAGATGCTCTCATGCATTGCTTGGAAAATATAGAAAAGAGCTTTAGAATCTGTCTTCTTGTTGTCCCTTAACAAATACTTCTCTTCTTGTGTTAGTGCATTATATGTTGTTGCATCTGTTGGTTCTAGGTAACCATTTTCAACTAGCTCCGATATATCATGAGAACAAAATAATGCCTTCATTGTGATTGAACAGTAGTCATAATTCTTTCCATTGAATTGAGGAATTTGTGGGTTTGTTAAACTTTTGCTTGGAGCTACCATTGATGATTATAAATCTTACTTGAAAACCTTCAGCTTTGATAACCTTCATCTCTGATACCATGTGAAGGAAGAGGCAGAGGATAGAAAAATAAAATAGAATAGAATGGAGAGGAAACAGGAATGAAGTGCAAAGAATTTTAACACAAAAATTTGGCCAAAATGAGTTTTTCTATTTCATATTTTTTTTAAAACATACATAATGATCATAGAACATATACAAAGTTGCTACTCCTTCTATTTGCACTCAAAAAAATATAACAAAACTAACTCCCCTATTTCTAGTTGTATACTAGTTGTTGTTACAATAATAAAACTGGTTACTTCCTTAAGCTATTACTATAGCAGTTGGTTGCTCTACTTTCTCATGCATTCATCTACTCTATACACAAAATGACTACTACTTCTATTAACAAAAAAATTAGGACTCTCTAGAACCTACGTATGACCCAACAAAAGAAGGAAAAATAAAAAACATTTAATTTCATAGATAATATTGCTAGCTGAAAAAATCCTTCCAAAGAAGATTGTGCATTTGATTCACATTTAAATATGTCATGTATTTTAAAATTGCAAAACATTGTTTAAATGGACATAGCTAGAGAAATGAAACTTCCCGTGTGTGAGCTGATTTGAAAAATATGCTAGGGTAATCAAAATAAAATTATACAGTGGAGGAATTAAAGAGAGTCAATTGGGATTATTTCCAACATGAGTGGGGAATTTTAGTACTAGTTTTCCTCTCTCCATCACCCGATACTTTCGTCCTTCCATGACCCCCACATATGGGTGGGCATAACACCTTCCTTCCTTCCTTCATAACTCCCTCTTCTAGTACAGTTAGCTATCGATCAGATCAACATGTGCATCTCCATTGCTCAGATTTAATCCCTATCTTCACTATTGTGGGGATGGGCAAGTGGTATAGTTGATGGTTGGAACCTCTTTTGGATTAACTCAATGGAATAATTTGTCGCTTTTGAATCTATCACACTCCTTCATTCAAAACATGCCATCCTTGGCACGAGGAGACAAACTCAATCACATCAATTCCCCTTTGCTTTCAAGAGTAGAAGAAAGGGCTCGAGAAGAAATAATAGGCGACTAGGGATTGGTTCTTACAAGAAAGAAAAGGGGAGCATCTGATCCTTTAGTGGTATCTAATAAGATTGATACAGGTTGATGGTTGGGTTTAGGCCCACAAAGAAAAGACTATGTTGAACCACTTGAGCTGCCCTTCTGAACCTTTCTCGCTCAATTCCTTCCCCTTCTAGCTATCGATCAAATTCAACATGTGCATCTCCATTGCTCAGATTTAATCCCTATATTCACTATTGCGAGGATGGGTGGGTGGTATAGTTGATGGTTGGAACCTTTCTTTTGGCTTAACTCAATGGAAGAATCTGTTGCTTTCGACTCTATCACACTCCTTCATTCAAAGCATGCCATCCCTGGCACGAGGAGACAAAGTCAATCACATCAATTCCCCTCCACTTTCAAGAGAAGAAGAAAGAGCTCAACCACTTTCAAGAGAAGAAGAAAGAGCTCAACAAGAAATAATAGGTGACCAAGGATTGGTTCTTACAAGAAAGAAAAGGGGTGATACAAGTTAATGGTTGGGTCAAGGCCCATGGAGAAAAGGCTATGTTGAACCACTTGAGCTACCCTTCTGAACCTTTCTTGCTCAATTCCTTCCCCTTTCAACTACATCTAAATCTCCCAACTATGATTCCTCATGACTACATGTTGATTCTTTCTAGAGGGTACGAGTAAAATTTGCAAGCATCACTAGTGGCTCTCACCACCTTTAAGACATCAAGAAAGAGAGAGACATAAACCTAGTTGCAAACTTCCTACCTTCTTGATAATAGAGGGGGACTGGATTCGATCGATGATTAAATGCTTGGGTTGGGGGATTGTAGTTTTTTCTTGCCGATGATAATAGAAAGGCGCTAATCCATTTCTAATAGACAATGCATTTAATCCCTCTCCACACCAACATAGTTTACCTTGATGCTAGAAAGCATGTGGCTTTCAAAAAGGAGTTAACAAAAAGTAAGGGATAGTAATACATGTATAGATAGAGCCCCAGTTTAGTAGAGTATCTATCATTAATTGAGTGATAGATAATTTTGAAATCAAGTTATATTTAGGGTGCCAGAGTAAATTCAACTCCCTTTGTTTCATTCAGATGTGGATAGGAGAAAATCCTCTATTTCTCATTCTTCCTTTTCTCCAACGGTTGATCGGATCAAAACTATTATGTTATTATAGTTGCTATTTATACCTGATATTGGACTGTAGCCTCATATGCCTTTCCCTTTACTTAAGGCTCGAGTGAGTTCAACATAAACTAAAGCCTTTCAGTCGACAATTTTGAAAATAGATGGGGGGTGGATCTCATACTCTTATAAACGTAATATGATGAATGGATGGATTGGTCACATAATACCTTGCCTCGCCTACCATAGATATATAGGGTTGGCTCCTTGCCATAGATATATAGGGCTTGATTTATTTCTTTCGAAGCACTACTAGCAACTAGGAAGGATGGGGCCGATCGAATGACTTAATTGCCTTTCCTCTCAAGTTTTGGGTTGGTTCACTCGACCTTCTAAGTCAAAATTGACTATCGAATAAAATCATTTTGAACTAAAATGATAGCCTGAAACTATAGTTTGTTGGGGTTCTAGTCAACCCCCACCAAGAAAAATGGCTAGAACCACTCGATGGCCCTCTCCCACCCCTATCAAGTTTTGAAATCTCTCAATTGGGTTTTCAATCTTATTTATTTATGGATTTACAATTCAGCCATTACCCTATCATCTACTTTGGGTGGGAATAGAAAGTTCTCAGGTGGGAAGAGTTTTAGTTGAGTAGTTTTACCCCTCTCTGACTTTAAGCATTGGATTAAATCCCTATCTCATATACCAAAAATTGAGTCTCCCAACCAAGCATCATCATACCATTTTTCTTTCACAATTGGGTGGAACAAAGGAAATGACACTCGAGTCCTTGCACACATACTATCATTAAAGGGGGTATGGCTCCAATCACACCTGAATTTTCAATTGGTAGGTCAAGGAGACAAAGTGAAATCATATTATATATATAAGAACATGCACCCAAACCAACCATATCTTATAATTCATAAGGGGCCTAAATATTCTATGGCCAGTCTCCCCCTGAATATAGGTAGTTCAAGTGGGTGGCAAGCAATCCCTATATCCTCCCAGCCACCCAATATCGAATTCCCCTGGCTCTAGCTTTATAAATTCAAGGGAGGGGGTAGGGGGGCTCATTTTGTTCTGTGTTGTTTTGTGGATCAGGTGAATCCTTTCGAGGATATTTTCTCTTTGTTCATATCAGTTGTTTTGGGGTGGGTGGGAGGATATACTAAAGGAAGTGATGATGAGGGATACCTTGGCACAATCAAGTCATAGGTGGGGATGCATATTGATCGATGTTTATTTATGTATGGTACACTTACTAACTGGACGCGAATGACCTCGCTTGCTCCTGGCCTTTCTCAATGCCCCCTGCCCTTTATTATTGTTATTGGTCAACAAAAAGATCATCATGAATATATTGAGGTAGGGTTGGGTTTGGGTGATTTTTTCTTGTTCTATTAGCAACCCCTAGGTACGCACAAGAAATATTGTTTCGTCGACAATACAAACAAAACAATATCCTAAAGGACACCATATATGTGAAAACATCAGCTACAAAGGCAAAGGTTTGGGATCTTGCACAAACAAGGAATAATAGAACTAATCCAGCCAAAAATCAATGAGGTTCACCAAGGGCTTAGGTATGGATCATCTAACAATATCACTTTAGAACTCGATTGTGTCCTTACTAAAACAGTAAAAGCTTCTCGTGTTGTTAATAGTACCAATAGGGGCACCCTTGAGCACTCTTTTGAACAAATTGTCAAGTTATTCCAAGACATAAGAATTAACACCATCATACCTACATCATCCACTTTCATCAATCTTCCACTCGTTTATCTCAACCTAATAGCTTGGGACCAACAAGGACCTCCTATTCTTGATAAATTTCATAATGACGAGGCAATTATCGAGCTTATGGTAAATTGGGAAAACATACCCCTTGGAGATCATAAAACCAAATTTGAAAGCAGGTTAAATAATGTTGCATAATCTAGGGAACAGGTCAATTGCCTTAGTTTTAAAATTTTAAAAAAAAAAGGAAAAAATAAAGAAATGTCCCCTAGTGAAAACTGCAATGAGACACTTTCAAACTATAAAAAAAGTAAAAACAAAAGATGTATCCTCTAGTGAAAACCTTTCCATGGTGCTAGAGGATGAGGCACCTAATCTAGTACTTCATTATCAAGAGAAACCTAAAATATTGGTTGAAGAGACAAGAGAAATAAATTTGGGAACTAAAGAGATGCCTAAAATCACTTTCATGGTCGCGTCACTCACCACTGAAGAGAAATATAATGTAGCGACTTTTCTTAAGAGGAGATATAAGAATTTTGCATGGTCTTATTCAGATATTCCAAAACTTGACCCATCATTAGTGGTACACCACTTGGTGGTATATCATGATGCTAAACCACTAAAGCAAAAAGTAAGAAAGATGCATCCATAAATTGCCCTCCTGGTGAAAGTAGAATTTGAAAAACTTCTAAAAGTGGGATTTATTCATCCTATTGATTATCTTGAATGAATCTCCAACATTTTACCAATCACAAAACCAATTGGGGGCATTTGCATATGTAGAAATTTTAGGGATTTTAATAAAGCATGTTCAAAAGATGATTTCTTGTTTCTTAACATTGATGTCATAGTTGATCTAACAGTGGGACATGAGATGCTTTCATTAATGGATGAGTTTTTAGGATATAATAGATAAAAATAGCCACTGAAGACCAACATAAAACTAGTTTCATTACTCCTTCAGGTACTTTTTGCTACAAGTATTGTCATATCGACTTGAAATTGTGGGAGCTACATATTAGAGATCCATGACTGTGATTTTCCATGATTTACCCCATGTCCCCATGTGGTTTCTTGAGCGCACTTTTTGCTTAAATTTAAGCAATTGGAGTGTTCCCATGCAAATTTAAAATTGTGGGAAAATGATAATTTAGAATATTTCTTGTTTTAGTGGAGCAACTACTATTTAAGAATTGAAAATAGGTTGCGAAAAAAATTAGGGACTAAAAATAAGCAATAGTTGCATATTGAGAAAAATGTCAAGTGACTCCATAAATTTATTTCCCTCTTTTTCATTTCCCTGCAATTTTTTCTAAAAAATTATTATTGATATTATTCATTCATACATATAAATAAACATTTATTTAACTATATATTTTAAGATTAAAATTAAATATTGATGGGACCACCAACACCATAAATTACTTTTTTTTTTAAATAGTTAAACGGCCCATGAGGACCTGCCCTTAATGGAAAACTATGTTGATGACCTTTTTGGAAAAATCCAAAATAAGAAAGGGCCATGTGCAAGTGGTAGAACGAATCTTTGACCGATTAGTTAAATATCAACTATACTTAAATCTAAAAACGTGTGTTTGGCGTTACTATTTCTGTATTTTGTTGGCAGTGTGGTGGAGCGGAGTAGGGAATTTGACAATCGCAGCGCTTGCAGAGAAAGAGAAGCGGCCGTTACCATTTTAATATGAATTAAACGCCCGTACAATATGACTTTGAATGGTAAGTATACTGTATCTCTTATCTTTGTTGGGAGTGCAGGAGAGCAGATGAGTAAGAATTTTGACAATGGCGGTGCCTGTAGAGAAAGAGAAGCGGCATGTGGCCTTGTTCCCCTCGGCCGAAATGGGTCATTTCATGCCCTTCCTTCATCTGGCCCGAACGTTAGCAATTCACCACGGCTTCACCGTCACCTTCATCGCCGCCAGCCAAAACGTTTCTCCCACGGAAACTGCACACGCCCAGTGGCTGGCTGCCTCCGGCCTTGACATTCATGTCGTGAAGCTCCACATCGAAGCGCAGGAAGCCAAAGAAGACCCATTTTTGGCTCAATGGGAAGCCATGAGAGCCTCCATGACTGCCTTCGAAAACCTCCTCGCTGCAGATCTGCTTCAACAGACTCCTCCCCTTTCCGCTATCATAACGGATCCCATTCTCACTCCCACTTTGTCCATCGCTGCTAAGTTCAATATACCAAACTATGTTCTGTTCACGGCTTCCGCATATACCCTAGGTCTCATGCTCCACGCCCCCCATGCAGAGGCACAGGGCTTCGATTTTAACGACGACAAAGCGGTTCTACAGATCCCGGGTTTTCCTCCGCTGCACGCCGCGCAGATTCCCCAGGCGCTCAAGATTAAAGATCACGTATTCCGCAAGCTATTTCTCGCCAGCGGATCGGAGCTCCCAAAGGCATCGGGTATTTTAGTAAATACTCTCGAGGAGCTTGAACAACAGTGTCTCCAAAGTCTCTGGTGCAGACATGCCCTGCCGCCTGTGTATGCCATTGGACCCCTCTTTTTGCCATCTGATAATTCGTCCACGTTGGATGACGAAGCCGAGAGACAGTGCCTGACCTGGCTGGACGCGCAGCCTGCCAAATCGGTTGTCTATGTGAGCTTTGGCAGCCGCTCTGCCATGTCAGCGGCCCAAATCACCGAGCTGGCGTTGGGGTTGGAAGCCAGTCATCAGCGCTTTTTGTGGGTTGTAAGGACGTCCATCGTGGATGGTGCTGGCTCAGCGTCGGCACCACTTCCGACACGATTTGAGGAGCGTGTCGGACAGCGGGGGATTATCGTTTCTTCTTGGGTTCCTCAGGTGAAAATCTTGCGCCACATGTCCACTGGTGCTTTTGTGAGCCACTGTGGGTGGAATTCTGTTGTGGAAGGTTTGTGTTGTGGGATTCCTATACTTGCATGGCCTCTAGCTGGAGACCAGATGATTAATGCCACCATTGTGGTGGAGAATGCCAAGGCAGGGATTGAAGTGAGGAAAAGGGAAGATGGTATTGTGACCAGAGAGGAGATTGCGAGCACTGTGAAGGCAATAGTTGAGAGGAAGGACCTGATGATGGCAGCAATCCGCTTCCAACAGCTCGGCAGAATGGCTATAATAGAAGAGGGCCTGTCCTATAAGAGCCTTAAGGTAGCATTTCAGCTTTCAAACTGATCGCATTTCTTTTTTCAATCTTGGGATTGGATGGCTCATAGATCCAAAATATTGAGGTACGGATTAACTTGATTTTATGATTAATAGCATAAAGTTTTCAGAGTTCATGATAATAGTGTGTTGATTTCTAAATTTAAACTGTTTGCAATTGTTGATGTAGAAAATTGTACAGTTTATATCAGGAAATCTGCACACTATTAATCTTATTATTTCACTATCAAACATATTGTCTTTGAAACAAAATTAATTAATAAAAAATACGATTGAATTTTATTTTTTTTATGCGTTTTGGTATTGGCTACCCGTGTCCTTTAACAAGAAAGCTTAGATGTGAGATCTTTCTGAACACTTGCCACCTAAAATTTGTGCCATTTACCATATGCTTCACCATGATTATTGACTTCTCACACCGCCACTAACTATTCAAATCATTTGCTATTGCTTATGTAATAAATTAAATTATGGGCACTCAATATTGTAGGTGCAAAGTGTGGCCTTGTTGAATTGTATAATTGTCTATATTTTGTGACTCAGTTTTTTCTTTCAAAAATCATAAATTTGTATAGTTAAAATGATGGTTGACTTTGGTCAATGTATTATGTGAATCTATTGTATTTATTTATCTATAAAGGGATGACTATATTGTGTATTTTGTTCATGATCATGAGAGTCTAGACCAAAATGTATAAATAACCATAGTGATAGTGTTAAGCTACAAACTGAAGAAATCTTAAAGTTTTTTTTCGAATGCAGAAGTCATAGCAACTTAATTCATTGCAAAAAAAACTTTAGAGTTTAGACTAAAGCTATGAAAATAAACAAGGATAAAAAATTTAAAGATTCAAATTAGTAAATGGAATATTTTGCCTTGTTTTGTTCACTTTCTCCTTCAATTAAGTAGAAATGGAGTGCACCCAATGTTCTATTTGATTTGTCTTGTTTAATGTGTTGATGGGGGGAATTTGGTTTTCTAGCAAACCAACAACATGAAGTTTGGATTAGGATGGTAGATTAATAAAATGGCAACACAAGGCTAGCAAAGAAGTAGATGATGAAATGGAAAGGCAAGCCTCCAATTTATAGATTTTGCATGAGGAAAATCAAGGGTCAAGATGCAATGTCTAATGCATGGTTAGGTTTGAGGAAGATGAAGGCAAGGATTAAATCCTTAGACTTGTGAAAAGGGTCATAAGAGGAATGGAGTTAAACCCTACATTTGTCAACTAATGACAAGTTTAAATTTTGATCCATGTTGTTGGATTCAATGACTAGGATTAAATGGACAAGGATTGCAGGAGATGTGGAATTAAATATTGGAGTAAATAGTAATGAAGGTTAATTAGCTTAAATCAATCAATTAGATAGGTTCTAATTAATTGATTTAGTTGGAGGATTCAGGGGATAAGATTGAACTTAATTAAATAAATGCAAATTTATTTAATCATGGGGGTGGAGGAATAAAGGTGAAGGGTTAAACTTAATTAAATAAATGTAAATTTATTTAATTAAGGGTGAGGGATACAAGTAAAGGATGGATTAATTAAATAAATAAATATTTATTATTTATTTAATTGGTCAGGATAAGGTAAAGTAAAATATGGTTAGGTATGGATGTAATTTTAGATGTCTACATAGACCACTCAATCTTTAATTATTATTTTTTTGAAAAAATTCCTCATTTTTATTTTCAACAACTCTAGATTGACAAAAATTTCACATTCACCCATAATGAATGGCTTGCAAACCACCTTTCCTATTTCTAAACTACATATTTGAAATGGTATGGAGGAAATTCATGTCGCTTAGTTATGTATGATCCTATCATGGTAAGAAAAACAATAGGCTTCAAAAGTATTGACAAGAGATTTGTTTTTGCTATCATCTCAAAAGTTGGATGTAAAGGTTAAATTGACAAAATCATTAAATATAATCAAATTTAATCCAAAACTATGAAATGAATTCTAGCAAGCTTTGTTTTAGAATTTTTATTCTTTTATAACAACCATTTTTCTTATGTTCATAGGAAGAAAAATTTACACTACATTTGACATAAATTAAAAATTATTTGTCCTTAATAATGATGTGAAAGAAATTTAAAAAAATAACCAAAAAAAAGTTCCAAAGTACTATAGTAACAACCACCACACTAATTTCCTTCACACTAATATTTTCCACACTAATTTCCTTCACACTAATAGTTTCCTTCGATATCTCTTCTTCTACAAATGCAAACATGCATTTTGTACAAAGAATAGCTAGCCGCTTTCCTCAATGTCCTTCTTTTCCATATATTTTTTTGTGTGACTGAATGATGCCAATTATTATGACTAAGTGACATGTTAGTTACTATTATGATAAAAATGTGTATTTAATCTAAACATGTAGCTCGGTTTAGTATTTCATAATTCACCTCTACATTTTAAAATGTTGTGACCACATAATTTGCTTTTTAAAATCTAATATTATCCTAGAAATAAAATAATAACATGGGGAAATCACTTTCTCTATTCTACCAAAATTTAGTATTTTTTTTTCCTAAAATTTAGGTTTAGATGGTAATTAGAAAATATTTTTATTTAACATAGATTTCTTGTGTTCAAACTATAACCATTTCATTTTTTACTCGTTAAATTTTTGGAGGTCTAAGTAGTATATCTCGAGAGCTTGTAATTTTTTAAAAATCATCAAAAACCTAGTTGGCTTCATCAAAGCCTAGGTAAACCTACTTTGCTTCATACATAAATATTATAGTATTTTTTCCCAATATACAATTATGGAAGACCTACATAAATTTAGATATTAAATGTTTAACTTTTGTTCTAAGTCACATACTTGTATTTCTAAGTATAGTCCTCGCAATATTGGTAGGAACATTTTTCTATTGTAGCTCTTGTTGACTCTACTAAAATACTCTTAAGACTTAATAATCATAATTAAATGAATGGATATTTTTGAATTGGGGTATTGGAGAATCATTTTTTTTTATTATTAGTAGTTTCAAGAGATAAATAATTTTTGAAATTTATAAGAATATTTTTTGGAATTTATAAGCATAATGAAAATGTAGAATTATGTATTATTGGCCAATCATTTTGTAGTTTTAATAGATGGAATAGTTTTAGAAATTTATAATCATAATGAAAAAATATGAATTTTGATTGATAGGGTCATTGAACAATAGATTTGTTTACTAAAATAGTCAATTCTATTTTTGTATGGTAGTAAAACCTAATACTTATATTGAATGTTCCAAATAGTGCACCTATGAGTAAAGGGCATACAAATTTTATTATTGTTTTTAATTTTTTCATTATCTTGTTTTTGTAATGGTGAAATTTGTATATCCATGCTAATTATCATTTAGGTTTGGTTTATTTTGATAGAATATTTAATACAATTATATATTATAAATGGCACTCTCTTGCATTAAGTTGAGTTTATTTCCTAATAGTTTATGCTTATTCATACATAATTCCACACATTCAACTTTATTTTATATCCATTTGGATTTATTACCTCGCATTTATTATAGTTATTTATTATCTCAAATGTTGCACCCATATTTACAAATTTATTCTTCACCTCAATATTTACATTTCACCATCCTATATCAAGCATGTAGACATTGGTTTGACCCCAAGCTATTCAAATATGAAACCCAATTTATTTTTAAAAAAAATTAAATTGTCAAATGCCACACTTTCCTACTAGTTGTTGGGATCCAACTTCATACATGTGTTTGTGTTACTATCATTATGTCTTGGTATTTAACTTTATTTATTTGTGAATTTAAACAAATGAATGAATCATCATAGGTCATTTAAAATCATTATCATTACAAAGAGCATTAATATTAGGAATGTTTTAATTTGGAGCACTAAAATAAACATATCTATAATAAAATCAACATATTGGTCATTGCATATTTTTGTTTAATATCTTCAATTATTAGCATAAGTTCGTAAAGTTGGTCTATCAAGTAGACTTAATAAGGGTAACTTAACCTTTGAAATTGAGAAACTTCCCTAAGGTAATTTGAAATACCACCAATCCATATGCATTAGCAAATAGTAGAGATCAACATAATTTAGGTTTCAAAAGTACATAGTTTGTTAAATCAATCTGAGGGTTACATGATAGTTTTGCACACTATCAAATTTTCATAGAGAATAAGATTGATCCTAAGGATCTCTTATTCAACCTAAGAATAATTTTGAGTATGCTCCAATGTTGAGGTAGTAAGTAAATCAAAGGAATTTGCTTATAGGTATTGATGAAACAATTTTGTACAACATCAACAATTATTCTTCATCATTGTTTAATAAATAAGTATCTTATCCTCTTATGTTTAATTTGTAAAACTAACATTTTCAATGTATCAAATCCCAACTTTACATGTATAATTTATCTAGGTTTATTGTGCTTTATTATTGTGTGTAGTTAACCAACCTAGGTTAACCCTAATAAAAGGGTATTTAATCCCTTAATTTTTCATAAATATATCTACTCTTCCACCCACTATAGTTTTGTTTTAGGTTTATACACTCATTTATTTTAGGATTTTAGATCTATACTTCATGTTCTTTATATCCTTATATCTTATTCTTAAGTTTTTTTTTCATTTATTTCTAAGTTTCATCGTACTACCCTTCATTTTAACGTTTAAGCTTCATTGTGAGGCATTTTGTTTGCCTACCATACCAAACCTTGTATTCTTCTTTAGAGTTTTATTTTCATCACTATTTTTATTTTAAAATTTAAGATTGCTTTATATTTTCTTATATTTATTTCTCTTAACCATATTGCTTGGTTCATGCCATAAGCTAAGTTCGGAATCTTAATCTTCCATTGAAAAGGAGTGTTCATCTTAACCCTGCTAGGTAAGTGCATGGAAATAGGGGAAAATTAATGGAAAACCTTTATATTTTTAGAAAAATATTTACATTTTATGTAAAATTCATACATGCTATAATGCATATGAATTATTTCCTTGGACTAGATCCAATCCATAGCACATATATGTTATGTTTTGCAAAAAACAATACAAATCATAACACATATGTCATATATAATATGTGCATATATTTAATTCCTTGAACATAGATTTATATTATTCCAAGCCTAAGCATTGGGCATCTTTGTTGGCTCCTATTTTTATGTTTTCAACATAAAACAATGAATTATAATTTCAACCTCATTAACTTTATATTTTTTGCAATGAAATTTTATTAAACACCACAAAAATTACATGCTACTTCTTAGCTTTATATTTATACAATTTTGTTTAGTATTTTGAACAAGTTAATGTATTTATTTTTATTTTATTTGATTAGTGTATTTAGATTCCTCTAATACATATGTAAATTTATTTTCTTATTTAAATTTCCACCTACAGTTTATTAAAATTTTATAAATATTAGGTAGGATTTTTATACACTTCACTTTTTACAAATTAAAAAAAATTAAGTTTATATGTTTTATTAACTTTGTGAAAGTTATGTGACATGCATGTTTAGTAATATAATTTTTCAAGATGCATCCACCTCTAAAAGTTACAAAAAAATATAAAAAATTACACAACTTGCAATACTCACTCTTAGAGGGGTTGGGGCCCTAGCTCGGTTGGCTAAATCTTTCTTGTTGCAGGAGGTTGATCATGAGGTCTAGTCTCCCCCACCCTCATGGTACCAAAGGGTGTGTCACACCAGCGTCGTTAGTCACGTTAAAAAGTTTACCAGGCGCACTGCAATTTATAAGGGGTCGTGCTACCCGATTCCTACAATCTAAAAAAAATACTCACTCTTAGATATATTTCTATAAAAAAAAATTAAATACTTATTGCAACAAAAAAATAGGGGGCACATTCTAAACACTATGTTATGTCTTAGTGAAAAATATAAATAGAAATCAAAATTTCACCCTTTAAACTTAACCATTTTTTTTAAATTATTATTTTAGAAATTAGATTTAGAGTATAATTGTTATTCTTCTTCTTATTATATCTTTAAATTTTGAGCTTACACATCTCAAATTACTTTCCCTAGTTTAGATTTAGCTTATTCAAGAAAAAAGAGGCCACTTTTGACACTCTTTTTCTCACACTTTCATGCACTTACCCTCCTATGGTTTCCCACTATAGTAATGATTAATTATTATTGGAGGCTCATGTTGAGAACCATTTCTATGACAATTAATATTATGATCATGATGTTTATGTCAATCAACCAAATTATGTAGTTGAACTTTCTACTTTAGCTAATGTTGAGAATCTTACATAACCAATAGATATGATCCATAACATGTTCACCAACAAGGATTAGAGGTCTTTCAAGTTAATAGTACTAAAATTTATCCATTTAGGTATTTTATATATTCCCTCCTTTGAATATGTACCTACTTCCAACTTTGTTCTAACCCTTAGCATTACCCCTACTTCCATTATTGTACCCCCTATAGATTTCATCCTTCCTCAAAATTTACTCCTCTTTGTGGTCTTCCTCCTAACTACACTCCTCTTATTTTTCCCATATCCTACATGATTTTTTACATCTCTATTGCTATTTCATCAACCACTACCTAAGCTATTATATCCACCACTCCTCTCACTTGTTTCATTTCTACTTCTACCATTTTATTATCTACCATGACCACTCCTCATTCCATTCCTCTAATGATGCCCATGTACATAACTAGTTATATTTTTCTCTATGTTAGTTTCCCAACCAATTACCTCATCCATTCCTCATTGGACCTATGTCCTTACCTATTCCATAGATCTTACAAATACTCTTATCAGTTTCTCCCAATCTTCCCTTGTCGCTATAACTTTCTCTACCTTTGATACACCACTCAAAATATAGATCAAGGTAAGAAATAACCATATACAATACACACTAGACAAGACAATGATGAATTTAAGGATGATAGGCATATACAATTGGTATTTAAAAATTTTATACATCATTTACCTATAATTTTTTTTGCATATCAATTTAATATGTATAATTGAAAAGGTTACCCAAATTTAAAAGACACACTATAAAATAAAATGATGAATTTAAGGATGATCTAGGCATACTGATGCAAGAGCATCCAGTGATGTAAAGGCAATCTTGCATCACCCAAAAATATGCATTGCATTTATATTTCATTTGGTTAGTATTTTTTGTAGATGTCTTTGCATTTTTGGATACCCTTTTCGTCATTATGTAAATCCCCACTTTCAGTTTTGTTTTTCTGCTTTCTCTAGTCAACTGCAATTTTTAGTAGCTTTTGGAATTTGCTGCTATTTTTAGCAACCTTTGGAATTTGAAGGTGTTTTGGAATGAAAATTATATGGGAGGATTTAGAACGAAAAAATAAGAAGATTGGTGAAAGAATCAAGCTTAGAGCATTTCCGGTTTAAAAGATATTGCAGTTTCAGTCTCCTAGAAAAGCACTTGAAAACCTTCCAGATTAGGTTTGAGGCACTAAACATCCCCGAAATGGCCCGAAAACTTTCCAAAATTAGCAAAGAAAATTTTGAGCACGTTCTTGACTCCGAAACCTTTCCGACAGTTCAAACGGTTCGAAAAACGGAGTCCCGGATCAAAAGTTATGGCTCCTGAAAGTTGGTACACTTTCAAAATGTGCTGATTTTTGAATGGTGTTTTAATTTTTCAATTTCAAATTGTAATTCTTGGTGCCAAACCACCAAAACTCATAACTGGAATGTTGTTTTTGGCTCCAAAAGGGAAAAGGGGCTATTTATGGGGGGAATTTTTATGAATTTTGTAGCTTTTTGGGGAAAAAGAGTTTGCATGTTGCGAAAAGGGGAACTTCTGTAATTTTTGAAACTTTTATAGCTTGCATGTAGCATAGAGCTCGAGGATTTGGGATCATCTGCATGTAAGATTTCCATTATTGAATAATAATAAAGCTTTCTAGTTGTGTGCATTATTTTTGTGTCTTAGGTTTGCTCCCTCGTCACATACACAATTGACACTTAGAAAATTTACACATTATTTACCTATAAATTTATTTGCATATCAATTTAATATGTATAATTGAAAGGTTACCCAAATACACACTTAAGATCCTTCACCATGACATGTGTTAATTTCTTATATGAGGATATATTGTTGGATAGGTTATCTACAAGTACTTTAAGGGACTATGTTATTGAACAAATCTTCTCATTACCTCGTGGATTTATATAAATTAATTTAATGATTTGACTAAAGTGTTTTAAAATAAATTCAAATTCAATAAGGATCTTAGAATTTTTATTTATGATCTATTTGAGTGTGTCCAAGGATGAAATAAACATACCAAAATGACATAAGATTTTATTTCTTATGTTATATATTTACTATTCTTGTACATGATCTTAAGTTATAAAACATCCATATTAAGGGATTGCTTAAGGCAATGTTTAATGGTGTGCATTCAAATAACTTTATATTTTATGGATCTACACGTGCACATGTGAAAATGGTTGAATCCAAGTTATTAGCAAGAAATATCTTCAAATGTAGATCATCAAATCCAAATTCTTCTTCATATAGACTTCAAAAAAATTAAAGTCACATAATTTTCAAAAGGCCATGATTCAAAAGAAAAATTTAACACATGTCTATGGTTAAACAAAATGTTCCTAGGAATTTTACAAAATTACAATGTTTCTATAATTTTGTGCTTCAAATTTTATTAAAAGATATTTTTTTAATCTCCCTCTTATCCATCCGCTATATCCAAATAAACCATTTCTAAAGGGATATAAAGAGAACTCATTTTGGAACTTTCATAAAGTGAAATCTAATATACTAAATCATGATTGGTCTAAAGTATAAATTACTAGATATTATTGATAACAACATGATATATGTTGAGGGTCTTAATGAAGGCAGGAATCCTTCAAATTTACCTTCAAATAGGTTCTTAGAAATATTTACCAACCCATTCCCTACTCATACAATAAGATTAAGGCTTAGGATAATATTGCTATATATGATAATGCATGAGGATGATGATATTATCCATAAATATCATGTTGAATTATCTCAATATTTATCACATTTAAATACCTTTTGTGGGAATAATTAAAATCAAGGCTATATAAATTATCTTTATATCCTCTTGATCCCTTGATCACATTTTAGAGAATGATATCCCATAGTGCAACTACTATTGTACATTATGAAGAGCCCAAAATCTTAAAAGGTCATCACATACTCAATTTATTATCAATTTGTAACATCAATATACCACATGCAATGATGAGGTTTTATTTGATATCCATATTCAAAATAAATAGTATAATCATTAGGATTTCATTGAATATGAATAATAGAATTTTGATTAATATATTGTGATGTATGATGCAACTAAGAGTGGGACCTAAAGAGTTACCCTTTTATGTCATATTATATTATCCAAGTTTTATAAATATGATGTATTACTTAATTAACCATGAATGGTGAATGTTAAGTTATTCCTTCTATTTTGGATCTACTTATAAAATTTATACATGAAGGAAAAGTGGTAATAATTGAAAGAGCCTATTGCAAGCCCAAGTAAAATGCCAATCAATTTACACTATATATGTTTGTAAATAAACCAAAAGTTGTTTCTTATGAGGAATGGAACTATCCATAATTTATAAATAATACATTTAAATAAAATAGAATTAAAAAGAGATTAAAACATGAAGCATTTTCCAAAGCATGAAGAGCTTCACAATACAAAGCTTAGATTCTCTAATGATCACCATGAAAAAAATATGTGCCAAAGAAAGAAATAAAAGAAACTATAAAACTAAACAAAAAACAAAATTACGTATGCCCTGAGCCTAGTTAGCTTAAGCTTAACTTTCATGGCTCAGCCAAACGTAACCTGGCTCAACCGGGTGGGGGTGGGTTCATTCATGATCATAATGGTAAAATGATTTTGGATTATGATGTGAATCTTTGCATTCACTCCTACAACTTTGTAGAGGTGGTAGCGATGTTCTATTGTATTCAAATTATCACAAATGTTGGTTTTTCCAACTTGGTCATTGAAGGAGACTCTAGAAACACCATTCTTTTGTTGACTGTGATGGCGAAACCCTATTGGTCCCTTTGAGACCCTATCCTATCAGTTCGCAATCTCATGATTACACTTGTGAATTGCAGATCTACTCACGTGTATAGAAATGGAAACAAAGTGGTGGATGTGCTAGCTAACCTTGGCACTTTTACTCCAAATTTAGTTATTTGGGATAATATCTCTCATATTCCTGGGCATATGTTTGTGAATTAATTAATAATGATGTCAAAGTACTATAGAAAAGAGATTGAGTTGGATCTCTTGTCAGCTCCCTTCGTCATCTGCAACAACTTATAATTATGGAATATTACCCTCCCTAGGTAGTCTTTTTATAAGCCTTTCTATTCTTGGCTTTGGTATTCTTCTTGATGTTTCTACAGAACTCTTTCTCTTACTCTATTTTTTGTAATTTTTTCCATGGGGATGAGCTAGTCCAGGACGAACCCGCCTCCTACGAGGTGTGGAAGCAGGATAGGGAAGTTTGGACTATTATTCAACGAGGTAAATTATTCGTGTATGTGGAGGGTATGAAGGGGCATGACCCCAAGCAGCCTATTGAGTTCATCAACTCCTGGAATGAGGGCATCATCACCATTGGTGGGTGCTCCTTCCTTGTAAATGTTGACTTGATTGCCGACATGAAAGGTATTTCATTGGGTGGTGCTTGCATCCCTCAAAATATTAAGGGGCAATACCAAAAATATATGAAGAGTTTTTTGAAAATGCAAAAAAGGTTAATAGACTTCAAAATGGTTTCAACAGGGCCAACCTCCCCAGGGTGTGGAGTAAAATTGTGGAGGTTATTATGAGGTACGTCACGTTAGAGGGTCATCTCCATCATTTTCATGCCCGTCTCTTTCCCATGCTTAACCATTTCCGCTATAATGTCAATATGAACTTTTCTTTTTGGATTTTCTCTTCTCTTAAATAGTCCATTAAGAATGTCCAGAGTAAAAGTAAAAATCTCCCCATTCACCAGAGTTTAATTTTTTTCCTTTTCTATCATCAAGTCGCTCTTTTACCTTCCCTAGCCACTGTCAAGAACACTTTGGTCATTTGTAATCCTACCAACCCCCCTAAGGCCCGAATTTCTACTTTTAATCTAGATGAAACACCACCCACCACTCATAGAATCACCAAGGCTTAGGGAAAAACCCCTGTTAATGAGGAAGCCCCTCTCGACCCCATTAAATGTGTTTCTTTTCCTAAAGCCACCCCTATTTCTACCTCTAGATCTAATAATTCAACTTACTTGGATGATGAGTCTTATAAACCTACCCCTGGAAACTCTCTCGTGCACTCCCCTATTCATTAGGAGGTGTCTA
This sequence comes from Sequoia sempervirens, assembly GCA_007258455.2. Classification (NCBI taxonomy): domain Eukaryota; kingdom Viridiplantae; phylum Streptophyta; class Pinopsida; order Cupressales; family Cupressaceae; genus Sequoia; species Sequoia sempervirens. The sequence continues at coordinate 136,496,805 of VDFB02281492.1, read as the reverse complement.
ATGTTCCCAACATCCCTCCTATAATTAACCCTTCTAGCCCCCAAAATCCCCTAAACTCTACATTAATCTAGAAGGGACCTCTACTAAACCTAATTTGGGTAACAATATTTGTGTCTCTTGTGTTCCCCTTTGGAATAAAATTAATGAAATTTCGGTGACTATCAATGTCTAGAATGACATCCTAAAGTGGCTTCTAGGTTAGCTCATTACTACAAAGGAAAAAATCCAAGTGTTGGAAAATAGGGTGCTCAACCAATAGGCTTCGTGGTCGGGTGAGGTTGAGGATGGTAAGCATTAGGATATTCTTTCCTCCCTCACCAAATATTTTGACAGATGGGCTACTTGGAACAAGGAGGTGGATGCACTTAGAGCCCTTGTGGGTATGGAGGAGGACAAAATGAAATTGCAAGAGGAGATTGCCACTATTCACAACAACCAGGATAAAACAATGCAATGTCTCCAAGAGATTATTGATTACAGCGAGGATATTGTGAAGAATATTGTCATGACCATCCAGGTCTTTCAACAAGAACTAAGGAATAGTCATGGAAAAAGGGTGGCTGAGGGTGGTCCTAATGATAGTCATGTGTAGAAAAAAGGCAAGATTGCAGGCAGTTTGGCTAAGGCCACTACTGAGGAGGCCTAGCCTATTTTAAAGGGGCCCCTTTCCTTTGATGAGAAACTCCACTTCTTGGCTAAAGATGGTAGGAAATTAGTGGTTTCAAGCTTCTAGGAGACCATTAGTAGTTTTGATCCCCTGCTAGTTTTGCTTTATGTGTTGTTTATGTTTCTATTGTTGGTTGATTGGTTCTTGTTTCTTTTTTTTTCTTTCTATACATTTCACTTCTCGTGAGCCCCTCATTTGGCCTCTATGGTCATTTTTTAATCAGTACATACCCTTCACATTTTAATCTAATCAAAACAAAAAACAAAATTACAAGTAAAGAATAAATGGGTGCAAAATTTAAAGGAATAAATGATGCAAAATGCATCTCCTACACTAATCCATGAGATGATATATATGAAAAATTCAAACTAATAACGTAGTTAAAAGGAAATAAACACAAAATAAATATATCATAATGTATGAAAATATATGGGAAACCCCTTTCAAGAGAAAAAAATCACACTTAAGAGAAAATATACACAATATATAGTGATCAAATATTGCAATATACTTACAAAGTCTAATCCTTTACAAGTATCATTAACTAGAGATCTAGTGTAATTTTGGCAGCATAATAATAAATATAAACTCACAATCAAAACCTCCATCTCAAGCACCAAATAAATAGGAAATGCAATAGATGAAATCATTAGATGGTAATTAGGAAACCATAAATTAAATTCAAGCAAAATTTGACACATAAATTCCTAATTAGAAATCCAACACCTACATCTTAAGATGAGTCTATGGGGCCTACTAAAATAAAATATATCCTTCTACCTACTATAAGCTTGTCATAATCCACTCACAAATTCAGGCACTCCATTTTGGCACCATCACCTATATTTAATTATGTCTTATGACATATCATAACACGTGTTATGATTTGATCAACAATTCTAACTCTCCCTTATTGCTCTTTTATACATCATAGATGTTTTCACACTTCCAATATTAGGCCCAACTTCCAAGGTACATATATTTTGACCTAGGATGCCATCTGGGCCTTTCTTTTAAATTGTAAAGTTTGAAGAGATCTATGTACCACAATTTCATAGAAGTGATACCAAACAAGCTAGAATTATTTTGGGGTCCTAAAATGACCTCTATAGTCTAGAAATTAATTGTTTTTGTAATTTAGTCTAAAAATTACATTTTTTACATTCTTAACATTAGGAGAAAGATAGAGAGTTCAAGGAGATGAAAGTGGTTTTTTACATTCTTTCATCTTTCTGCCTCTTTTTATACCTGTTGGATCTGCAACAAACCACTTTCATCTCCTTGAACTCTCTATCCTGATGATGGATCACGGAGTGTGATCCGAAACGTTGATCCAAAAAAGCTCACACAATCTAATCCAGAAATAGCTGCTCTGATTCTTATGGATTGTGGAAATCTAATGACATTGATTAGGAGAAAGGTTGAGACACTTTTCCTAAAATTTCACACTTTTCAAACACCTTACAAAAGAAAAGGGAGTACCAAAACTATCAAATAATTGTTAGGGACTAATATTCCTATAAAAGTGTAGCACCATGTGATATTTTGTACTTAGTGGATCCTTAAATGTATCTATAAAATTTTGTGAAGTGTCAAATTTCTCTAGAATCACCCTCCCATCCTATGACATAGAATAGTGCCACGTATCATAATGTGGTCAAATTTAATAATGCCACATGGACCACTAGTTGGGCGCCATGTGGCACCCCTCTCTCTCTCTCCTCCGCGGGTCCAGGTTTGTTGATTGGTCTACTGAAAATTTGGAGGCTGGGGTCGAACCTCCCTCTTACAATCCGTTGGCACTACCAACACACCACGCAGGCATCTGCTTACATAGTAGGGCGCGCGTTAGTTTTGTTGAAGGTAAAGTGGAAATTGATGGTTAAAAATGGTATGGTGTGAATCGAACCACAGCTCACCCCACTCCTAAATTCATGCCTCAACACTCCACCATCGCATGTTTCTGAGAGTATTGCAGATTCAGTTGATGTTAAAGAAGACTCTTAAGCCGAATCTCCCAAATTCAAATATATACCCCCTAAAATTAAGAGGCGATCTCTTTAAATTTTACATTTACCCTTTTTTTAGATATTCAAAGCCCGATTTCATGATAAATACAAAGGGCTTAAATAAAATTAAATGATATTTTAAGGGTTAGGAATTATTTTAAAGGATTTTAATGTTATTAAAAGGTGATTTTCAAGGATATAGTGTAAACTTGGGAGATGTGGGTGAGATTTTTAAATCATATGGTTTTAGTCATATTGAGTAAATTGTTTTGTATAAAAGGGGGAGAGTTTTGGCTTGAGAATTAAGCAAGTTTACTTGGAGAAATAATATCAGTGTGAGAATTTTTGGAGGAGGAGAATTACAAGGTGTTATTATACACCAAAAATTGTAAAAGTGAGAGAGATTGTGAGGAATTTTGTGTAGGTTTAAAGCTTGAATATTGTAAGAAGGCATTTTCAAGTGCTTGGAGATATTAATGAAAGTGATCCATCATTGAGAAGCAGACCTGGAGACGTAGTCCTTTGAAGGACGAACTCCGTTATCAACCTGCGTCTAATCTTTCTATCTTTCGTCTCATTCTTCTTCTATCACTTGTCTTACATTCTCTCTAATTTCTTTTCAGTATTTTCAATTCGGCATTTAAGTTCTAATTACAACATAATAGTTATTAGTTAACTTCCTTAAGTTTTGTAAAGGTTAATGAACCTAGTTTACATTTTCAATGGTTAAACAACATAGTCACACAATTTTGTTTGGATTGGGAATAATTGTAATTAAGGTTAAATACATTTGGAATTGTAAACCTCTAATTATAGATCACATACTCATTAATGAAGTGTACTAAATGATATTCACCAATCAAAATATTTTTTCCTTGGAATATTGGCACTTCCCACCAATCTCATTTAGAACCATATTTTGTTTGTGTGCTTGTAAATTTGCAACATTCTAAGCTATGTTTTGGTTCTTAATATTCTAATTCTAGTTCATCTATTGGGCCTACTAAGAAATTTGAGCCTACTACAACCCAATATTAGCCTATACATCTCATTGTCTTTGTCTAAGTTGGTCAATCAAGTTTATATGTTGATCCAACTCTCTTTCTTTGTGTTATATTTCTAATGAAATGGACACATCGGCATCATGGAAAGGGAATTCTTATTTTCATTCAGTCTCTAAAGAAGTATCAAAAGGATTAGGATGTGGAGTGTCCCTTGGGATTCTCACATGTAGTGGCAAGGATAGACATTTGTTCACATTCTCATTATGTAATTCATAAGATGGATTTCTCTTTCTTACCCCACATTTTCTTGATTCTTAGGCATAGCATAATTATACTTAAAATTTATATTACCCATTCTAACCATGTTGGAATCTGAATCATATGAGGTGTATTTATACTAATGTCTTAGATCAATAGAATCATTGCCTCTACTAAATCTAATAACATGTTGGGAATCATGGGAATGTGACTTGCCTAGTTTTTGTCTTTCCACTAAGCTTGTTGTTTCTTTGCTTTAGCTAAAATATCCCTGTGTTGACCTCTAATTATTAGATTATACCTTCCATAACTATATTGCCTAGTTTCCACACCAAATTTAGATTCAATAATTGAATAGAATCACCACTCTCCAACTAGGAGAGACACAACTTCTTTATTAGTGAATTTTTTTAATATTAACTAAGGATCTTTGTCTTCCTAGTTACATCAAATAAATTTTAAAAGGTTTTTAAAGTATGAATATATTCAAATATCACCAACAATGGTGCCAATTTGTTGGTGATCAAATTTTTAATATTAAAAAAATTTAAAATATGAATATATTCAAATATCGCCAACAATGGTGCCAATTTGTTAGTGATCAAATTTTTTAGTCCCAAATCTCTAAGATAGGTCTCCTCCTAAGTGTTAGGGGTGTCAAGCTTAGGCAAAAGCCCTACAACCTTATGATCAAGGAGGGAAATTTAGAACCAATTATTGAGGTGGGTAGGACCTCCTTCACTTATCTCTAATAAGTTAAGGGCATCTTCCCTAAGATAATATAATATATAGCACCACAATGACTAAACACCTACCCTAACACAAACTATACCCATTGCATATTGCACCCCTATTTCACTTATCACTATGTGCCTATATGTTGGTTTGAGGGATTTAGAGTTTAGCACCTAATTAATTATATGGAATGCCACACTAGCTATTTGAAATGCTTTTCAAGATATCCCCTAGTGTTTTTTATGCATTTAAACATGATAATGACTAAAACTATCAACAAAACAAATTTTATGATTGATTATTTTGGTATATAGTGAGATGATGATATGGTCCAATAATAGATAGGTGCATATATCTAGTTATGCTATAGAGTAATTAAGTTAATACAAAATATGTAAATAATAGAAACCAATGGTAACACCTTAATTAAGGTGTCATAAAAGTATAATTTCCAAAATACCAATGTAAACTAGGTTTTACACATACATTTAAGAAAATAATAGATAGTTGTAGAGTATAGATAAGTTTACCTATTAATCCTTTAACATATCTATATATATCTCTTATTTCTCAAAAATGATAAGTACTCAATAAAATATTTTTGAATAGTCCTCTAGTTGGCTAACTAGTTAGCAACACATCTAAAAATTCATGTTATGTGTAAGGAGACACTTAATTAAGGTTGATTCTACCTTTAATCACTCACTCTTCAATGATTAAACAAATTTGGGATAAACAAAGAACATTACAATATCAAAATTCAAAAACCGATGAATTTTACTAAGTCAATTTCTTCATCTACTAGGGGAAAGGACACAATAGTTGAGCATGTTCCAATAGTTGGTATAGCATTTGTTGATTTAATGTCAAACATCTCTAACAATATTGCACCAATAGTTGTGACTTTAAAGTTGTTAGTGTTGACGATGAGTACCCATAACTGAATGAATGTATTCCTTGGAACTAAAAATACAAATCATGTGATGCCACATCAACGCACTAATAAAACACGACTTAGTGAACAACTATCGGTCTAAATTTTTTTTGGGCATTTTTGGACACCTTGACAAAATACATTTTGATGTGGCATCATATTTGATGATGTGGCCCTAAAACCTTAGTTATAAGAAGGGGACTTGCCAAGTAAGTTGCTATAAAAAAATGGGAGTGATTCAAAATTTCCAAGTATATTTTTTAGAAGCGTGAAGTTAAGATGCTCAACTACTCGATCCTCTCCCCTATGATGCCCTTTTTCCATCTCCGTTCAAATGAAGACCATTTTGGCCCCTAATATCCTCAAAGAAGGTTGTACAAATCTTGCATTAATTGAAACATATTGATGGTTATGTCGAGGAATTCCCATACCTCTTAAGGGTCATTTTCCTTTATTTATGTCTAAAATCATGCTTGAAACATCCTTGGAAATACTTATAAGTTATGGGAAATATTTTTGTTTCTATCTTGTGAAGATCTTCTGTACCATTCTTTCACTCTCTTCTAATGACTACATAAATAGTTTCATCCTAACATTTTATTCTTCTATTTCATACTCATCACTTACATTAATGAAGAGTCCTAAATGATCTTTGTTAGTGACAACATTGTTGCCATAGAATTTTGGAACTTTCCTCCTATTCTCATTTGGGATCAAATTAAGATAAATTGTGATGTCATTTATTTTGGCTTTTTAATCTTTCCATTTCCAATAGTTGTCTTGCTAAAGGATTTGGGGCTGAACTATTATATTATGATGAACATTTGGTTATAGTTGTTTATATTCTTGATTAAGATTATGTTGGTTGCATTGCATATTGTGTGCTTGCTGATTTGGAATATTTTAATGGTTTCTAATGTTATAAATATAGTTCATCAATTGGGCCTAAGCCTACTACAACTCAATCTTAGTTTGTATCTCTCATTTTCTTTGTTTGAGATGATCAATCAGGTCTATATTGTTGATCCAACTCTCTTTCTCTAAATACATTTTTAATAAAATGGTTACATCAACATCATGGGAAGGGATTTCCTATTCCCATTCCATTTCTATAGAAATAGCAATAGGAGTGATGCAGTCGGGGTCAGGGGGCCTTATCAGGCTACCTAACCTCACAGCTAAAACACGACACAGAACTCTCTTTTACAACTCATTCCTATTAAATTGTCTCAAATAAATAGCATACATCAAATGTTTTATTCATATTACAAAAAACTGCTTCAGGATTTCTTTCACATGCTAACACCTTCAAACAGTATCACTGCTCTCACTCGGCTTTTGCATCTTCACATCCATCACGGGCCTCTGCTCTTACAGTCATAATTTTCTCCCCCTTGCTTTCTTTGTCCACCACTGGCTTCATCTCTTGCATATTTGCCACGTCTCTGACAATATTCATCTTCACATACTCTCACAATCACCATTCACTACTCTATCCCCTCGACTGGCTTCCAAAATCCCTTGGTCTATGCCTCCTTCCAGACCAAAAGAGGAAGTTAAACCGTTATCAATCGGTAAAGAAATTGAACAATCAGTTGTCGATTCATCTTCCTGCCACATTTCATCTCCCTATTGGTCGGTCGGTATAGTCATTTTTGGCTTAACTGTTGAAATTCCACACATTATCGGAGGTTGGATTTCAGGAGCGAGCCATGCTTCTTTGTTCTCATACTCATTGGGGTAAGCGCTAAGGCGACAGCCCGGTGAGTGGATTGTATGTCAGGGGTTGTATTTCAGTCAAGACACTTTTCGTTTTCATATCCTCCATTTGGCAGGTAGGCTAATGGTCAGAAGCCGCAGTCCAATAGCTCCCCTAGGTATCGAGGTTCGGGTTTCAGTGTGCCCTCTTACACCTTTCCTCTTCTCTGTCGGTGGTAACAAACTTTCTGAAGGTTTGATGGATTCCTGTTGGGCTTCAAGGTTCGATATGAACCCAAACTTTATTTCTTTCATGGCAGGTAGGCTAATGGTCCGAAGCTGAAGTCCAATAGCTCCCCTAGGTATCGAGGTTCGTATTTCAGTGTGCCCTCTTACACCTTTCCTCTTCTCTGTCAGTGGTAACGAATTTTCTGAAGGTTCAATGAATCCCTGTTGGGCTTCAAGGTTCGGCATGAACCCAAACTTTATTCCTTTCATGCAAGTAGGCTAATGGTTCGAAGCCGAAGCCCGATAGCTCCCCTAGATATCAAGGTTCGGATTTCAGTGTGCCCTCTTACACCTTTCCTCTTCTCTGTCAATGGTAACAAATTTTCTGAAGGTCCGATGGATCTCTATTGAGCTTCAAGGTTTGGCATGAACCCAAACTTTATTCCTTTCATGTCATCAGGGTTAGGAGTTAGCTCATAACCCCCCATCAAATTGTCAGGGTTATCTATGACCCCATGCTCTTCTCCTTTGATAGTGTCCAAGTTGTGTAGGTCATGATTTCAATGTCGGGTTTTGTGAGATCTTTTGTCTTAGAGGCATTTCTAAAAACTACCATATCCAAAAATTTAAACTCTTTATTTAGTCAAAGATTGAACCTAGAATTTCTCTTGAAGAAAACACACTAAAACCAATCAAAACAAGACTAAATCTGAACTGGAAAGAAAATGTTAAACCTATAAAAAAAAAATTGTTGATGTTGATTGTTTGTGCATCCTACATCAAGGAGTGGGATATGGATTTTCCCTCAGAATTCTCACGTGGTGACGACAAAAGATTTGTGTTCACATTCTCAATGTGTAATTCATGGGATAGATTTATCTTTCTTATCTTAATTTTTTCTTGATTCTTAGACATAGCATAATTATACCTAAAATTTACTCTACCCATTCTAACCATGTTATCAGCTAAATCATTTTAGGTCTATTGATATTCATCTATTATATCAAAGGAAGCATTACGTCTACCAAATCTACTAATATGCTTAGTATCATGGGAATCATGGATAGGTGAATTTCCTATATTTTCATCTTCCCACTAGGCTTTCTATTTCTTTTCTTCAACAAAAATATCCCCTCACTAACCTCTAAGTATTTTTAGACCTTCCATATCAATCTTTTTGGTTTGCACACCAAATCTAGGTTCAATAATTGAAAAAAGTCACCATTCCCCAACTGAGAGAGATACACCTTCTATATCAATAGAAATTCTAAAACTATCTCGTGTTGGGTATAACTAATGGGTCATGATAGGGCAAGGGCACAAAGTAGGCAAGTACATGGAGCAATTTTGTAAATTTTGAGGCCTTCAAATATGGGCACACTCTACTCTATATGGCCTCCATGTAATGTCTATTACCACCAAATTGTCAACTACCTAGCTCTAATAATAGATCTCCCCTAGGTATCTCCATTGACCACCCTACATAATCCTTCATCTATATACCACTAGCTCATATGTTACCCTTATTTCTCACACTCCCTCAAGCCATCCAATGGCAATATACTCCCAAGCCCATACTCATAGTATGTTTTAAGCTATTATTATCCTCTCCCACCAATTTACTATCAAGTTTATATCCTTGTACAATTTTACCAACATGCCCGAAGACCACACAAATAATGTGCACATCTCTATCATCTTTTCCATCATCTCTATAAACCCTATCATAAATTGCCTCCTAATCTTGTTAGCTAGAAATGTACTACTAACAACTATCATAAAAACCATGGGTACCCAATGTATCCTTCATACACATGCATCAATATCTAGACCCTTGAATGAGAAGATGAACTCTCCCTATTAGTCATCACAGTGCTCCTTGAATATCCATTGCATACCCATAGAATTTCTCCCCATAAATCAAGATATATAGTATTTTCTCCATGTTTACTAATAGCGCCATCATCTCCCTTGTCAAGATATATAATGTTGACATCTTTCAATGCCACCATTCTATTAATGTTGTCAAAAAAATACCTACTCACCCTAATATTGGGTATTTGTGCCATGTAGTACAATCCCATTGCCTCCATTAATCCCCACTCATCCTAATTAAAGCTCTACATCAACCCCATTCAATCAAACTACCTCTTCCAAACCACCAACATAGGAAATATCTAACATACCCAATTCTTACTCTATAGTTTTTGACTCAGGAAGTGATTAATTCAAGTTTCTAGAAACAAGGAAATGAAAATTTTCTTTCTCAATAACATAATTTCAAGTAAATGAAACTCGTCTTTTCAAATATAGATTGCAATAGATTCATGATCATATATACAAATTCATAATTTAAAAGGGTTCTAGGTCAAGGTATCCTCATCTAGATTACACTTCTTCTATTTCACAAGTCTTGACTATCATCTGCAAGAGGGAGAGCATCACCCAAGCACTTTTCCTCCAACTACAGACTTAGCAGTCCCTCGCACACCTTCCTAACTAGAAGTGGCCCTACCCTTTGACGAAGAGTTTGGTATGGGAACCTCTAGTATTTCCATCTAAGTATCTAGTATTGTGTCCTACATAACAAGTACGGTCATACAACTATGGATACCTTCCAACTATGCATGACGCTACTGACTAGCTATGCAAACCTAAAGCACAGTGAATCGACAAACTGTAAGCAACAACTATTACACTTACTTTGGCCAAACTTTTGATATATATAATCAATCCACTTTCTAAGGAAGTAGTGTCATAAGTTCACCCACCTCTAACTCGACTTGGAAACCCTAGTGACCTATGGTTAACACTTCTCTTGGTTTGACCCCAAGGTTAACTATCATAACAATATCTCTTTCAAAAGTGATGACTCACTAATGTCAATTAATCAACCAAATAGGTTTGACTCAATTATCTTGAATACCCTGTTACATACTTGTAACAATTTAGGTCTAGCAACTGCCTCTTATACAAGTCATTTCTTACTAAGTTAGTAAATGACTTGACTAGTTATCTTCTTCTGACTAGAATACCCAAGTTATGCTCTTGCAACATTCAGGTTCTAGGAAACTACTTCTTATTCAAGTCCGTAGTTTTAACTATGGGAGTAACTTCTCTCCTATGTATGCATAATTAGTTAATATTGATTACACACTGTCATTGACTAGACACACTTGGTCTTAGTCTAAAGTACTGACAATATGTCGATATGTATAATAATCTAGTCTTAAAATTCAATTGAACATTACTTCTTTGTGTTAAAGTTTCAGATGTCCATCATTTACTCTTATGTATTTGTTCCTTGAGAACTCCATACCGAATATAGTTAATCTTGAAGTGAACATCATTAGACAATCGTCTTCTTCATAAGTAATGGTTCATACTCTTCGTTGTCATGCCAATTATGGCTTCGTCCTTCTAGAACACCATAACCGATCTGGTTATTCATGACATCAAATATCATTTAGTTTGATTCTATATAAAATCTTATATTCATAGTAATGTTCCTTAATGACTCAACATAATAATTTGTTTACTTTTGATAACTCATGAGAACCATCCGATTAATCTCAAGATTATTCACAAGTTTCTCTGACGTTATTCATTGTATAATTATAGAAAATACCTATGTCTATATATAAATAATCTTGACGCATATATTCTCATATAAAAATGTATGATAAGTTTATAGCCACGCTTGAGAATGTTTTCTACTTGAGAGTTATCTATTCTTTTGCACCTTAAAATCTCCTAGCACTAAGGCCTTTAATTAATAATGAGAGAATAAAGTCTTATCCAGGATACATAATTCTCAATCAATAGGTAATAATAATGACTCTTGGTCTATTATATAAGAGAATAACATTCAAAGGATAATAAAGATATATTCACTTCTAATATATTTCCATACCTTCTAACTGATATGCAATATAAACTCGTTAAACAACAATATAAATAAGTCATTATCCCATTGGGATAATATCTTATTCCCATACTTAGCTTCCCTTTGCTACTTTGGTTTAACAGGCTAGTTGTTTTGGTTAAACATAGCTTTAGAGAGATTTTAACCTTCCACTGAGGCTCTCTTTCACTCAAATACATATATAAATAATAATTCAGAATAATGTATTACAAGCATGATTTAACAATATAATTAAAAAACTACTAGATATACCCAACTAGCTTCCCTAGTTCTCATTATCTCTTTGTATTTTAAATTAGCTCTATGTATAAATAATCAAGCTATTCATGCATGCACTCATATACTTTTCTAACAACAATAATTTGCACATAATTATGCCATAAGCAGCTAAGACAAATAAAAAGCTTTGATTTGGAATTAGAAAGAAAAGGAAAGAGAGTTATTTTAATCATGCCTAGATTAAAATAGCTTGACTCGATTCCTGATACTCCTTGCTTCAAATCTGCACAATGGCTCATCCTTAACTTGTTGCCTTCTCGATTTTTATCTCTCCACTCTCCTCTTGCACCTCTCCTTTACTTCTAAACTGTTAACTACAGCTACCAAGCAATGCACAACTAAAACTAACAGCCTTCCTCACTCTTTTGATAAATTGAAATACAGATTTCCAAATACTCTCCTCACAATCTCACGAATACTCAAAACTCAGAAAAACAAAATGATTGAACAAATGAACAACAAAACTATGAGTAGATACTCTATTTTATACTAAAAAATAAATAGCAATTGATTACAAAGAGGAAGCTCATTTATTTCAATTGATTCCACCTGATGCAAGAGCATCCAGGGTGTAAGAGCAATCTTGCATCACCCAAAAAAAAATGTTTCTTTTCAATAAGGGCTAAATTTGGTCAAGTTACTATTTTAGTAAGTTTGCATTTATGCACAGTTGGACACGAAATCTTACACAGACCTCCAGAATGGTAAATTGAATCCAATGGCGAAGAAATCACTTCAATGCCATTTGTCATTTGAGATATATTGAAATTTTAATTTTCAAAAATCCTAGTAAAATCTTTGAAGTCAATTTTGAGGCACTTAGAGGCTCTGGATGGGCCCGAAAATTGGTGGAAAACAAAAGTGGATTGCCTTTAGGCCTTACTTGTTGGAAAAATAATTCTCGAGAGCTTTCCGAGAAGGTATTATAATAGAAAATTCGACGATCGGATAAAAATTTATGACCCCGCAAAGTTGTAATACCAAAATTAATAAAATTTCAAAATATTTTCCTGAGGAAGTTACACTTTCTAGAAGATTCTAGGGCAGTTACACCTTCCAAATAAAGGATGTAAAGGGGGGCTACAGAGAAGAGGCTAGAGCAGAGTAGATGGTGGTTCCAATTTGTAGATTTGTAGATTTATGTAATCAGAAAGCCCATGTGATAGCAAATATAATGTTGTAATTTCATTTTAATTTCAGTGATAATAGAAAATATTTGCTTTCCTTATTGCATTTTGTTTGTGCCATTATCTATTATTTTTGTGAGTTTTAGATTGTAAGGGGAGTACCCTTCATTACCACCTCTCATATTTTTTCCAATCGTGGGAGTTCACATAGTTGACTTAGCTTTATTTGAATGCCACATTTTTACATTTTGACTCAGTCTACCTTCCTCTAAACCCCACATTGATATTTTAGTGCTTTAACATTGCAGATTCAGTTGCAAAAATGACTTTGAAAACAATTTGAATGCTTTTCCAAATGGCATGACTTGTTGGGAAACCCTTTAGTTTGGTGTTGGTAGTTAAACACATCTACAAAAGTCTTATAAACTAGCACATTGGTAGGTCAAAGCCAACACAAGCTCTCTTTCATGCTATCGCCCAAGTCATGGGATTGAAAATAGAAATAATCACATGTATTTTTACTCAATCAAACGCCACCTTAGCGTGGTTGTGTAACAACTTAACAATGCAAACTTCTCAGCCACTTGCATGGAATTTTTATCATTAACTCAATGCATAGTGTGGCAACTTTATTGGCAACCCCCAAATTACTTTGTTTACAATTCAAAATTGTCACCATAACAAGTATTCACATTGCATTTCTTGCCATTTAATATGGTTTCCTAACTATTAATTATAACCGTGTATATATTAATATATATTATAATATATATACTACAATATATATAATAAAATATATATTAATATATATATATATATATCCATGATAATTATTTAAAAATAATATATATATATTAATATATATACAATAATATATACATATGTCTCATTTAATTACTGGCATTTATATTATGTATATACGTACATATATTCCCCCTTACACACACAAACACACACATATATATATTCAAATACACAATACATGCAATATATGCTATTTACAAGAGTTTAAATACTTTAACTCAAATTCACTAAACGGTCAAGGAGGATTAAAGATGACCAAAACATAGCTTTCCCTATTGACCAAAAAGTCTATCAACTTAAGTTTAGCACTTACTGATACAAATCTCAAACTGACTCAACAAGGTTCCTCTAGCCCATGCAAGTGAGTGTGTGTTTCTACTCATATTGATATACCAATGGTTCCAATTCCAACCTCCTCTCCTAAGTGATACTCTCCCTGCCCCCACTAGAGGGTTTGAACCTTTCTTGCATCCAACTTAGAGCAACATGTTTATAGTTAGTTGAAAACACATAAATCACATTCATTATATAATATAAGCATCATTAAAGCATTTAAAAATTAATTTCATCATAATGCATATTCATACATTTCATTCATCTATGAAACATCATCGAGACATAATCATGCATTAAAATCATATTTACTCATAAAGGTAAAAGTGATTTGGTAATCTAGCATTGGGGTGTAACATATCCTCTCCCTTAAGAATCATTGTCCCCGATGATCTAAAGTATCATAGCATATAGATAAAGTCAAATAAAGGTTTTGCTTTCAATTTTTCAAAATAATGTAATAGATTAAAAATTTATACATGTTTTAATCTCATTATAATCTTCCATCGTAGCACTATCCTCTACAAACTGGACCCACTAGACCTTGCACTGAGTGACCCTACTATTACACTGGTAAAACTTACATGATTCAAGCAATCTTTCTCTTCTAAGAACTATCTTGGTGTATGCCTAGCATCAACATAGCTTTTTTTCCTATCATCCTTCTCTACTAATTTCTCTTCTTGATCAATTTGATCTACTCTTCTATTTCTGACAACATTTCTAGACTAAGGCTAATATTATCTTCTAACTTATCCCAGCTTATTGGAATTCAGCACTTTCTTATGTATGATGTTTCAAATGAATCTACTTTTATTGCAGAATGATAGAATTTTTTGTAATAAGAATATTCTACAAATCCACGAGGACTTGGTTTACCCTTTACATCTGACTACCTATCTTATAATGATAAGTTGAGCTTATATTCAATTGAGTTTGCAATGAGGTGAATATAGTTTACTAAAACCTTAGCATTGCACGTGTTTGCCTATCTGAGATAACCTTCTTAGGAACACCATGCAACCAAAACACTTCTTCCACAAATTTACGATTATGACTTGTTCCCTACCTATCAAATTTTTTGTTATGAATTGGCTACCTTGGTGAGCCTATCTATCACTACTAAAATAGTGTGCCAAATCTTTGACATAGGAAGACCTTGTAGAAAAATCCAAAATAATAATCTATCACTTCCTCTTTGGAATTTCAAGAGGATGTAAAATTCTTGTCAGTGATGACATCCTATCTTCACCCTCTGGCACTCTGGATAACTTGCTATAGACCTTGCAGCATCTCTCTTCATCCCTTTCCAAAAATATAGTGATTTCACATCAGCCAAAATTTCTCACTCCAGGATTTCCTAAACATGGTGCAGTATGAACTTCCTTCCACACAATATTCCTTAACTCCTTGAAGTCTAATACATACATCCTTCCTCTAAATCTTAGCAATCCATCTAGATCAAAATTAAACCCTTCATTCCTTGAATCCTGAGGATCGTTCACGAGAGCTTGTTTGACTTGCTCATATTTTTCATCTCCCTTGGACTTCTGCCACACTTAATTCTTAAAAACAAAATGAATAGATATCAATGAGGGGATAGGCCTCCTTCGACTTAGGAATTTTGTAGCTTGATTTTATTTGTCCTTATATAATTTATTTCAAAATCATAACCCGATATTATCTCCAAACATCTCCTCTAGCGAGCATTTAGATTTGGTTGGGTAAACAATACTTTAGACCATGTTGGTTTGTTTTTATCTCCAAGAGTTGTCTAGAAACAAATAATTCCTACATAGTTACCAAGTATGAACAATTGTTGCTAGCTCGAGATCAGGCGAAGCATAGTTTTGTTCATATATCTTCAATTTCTTAGACTCATAGGCGATAACTTACCCTTCTTGAATAAGCATCCTACCTAACCTTTTCCCAAGGCATCAATGATAATCACAAATTATTCTTTTGAATTAGGAACTTTTAGAATTGGTGTCATAATTACTTTTATTTTATTTGGTCAAGGCCACTAAATTTTTCCTGACCATTCAAATCTTTTGCTAATAGCTCCTATAGCTAATCCTTCAACTCCAACAACTTCGTTGTGGAAATACATCATCAACTCCAAGTAATTTTTCTAGGAATACATCATCAAAACCTTGTTGACTAGGGTAATTTTTTGCATTTGATCTTTCTTGATCCATATACTCCTCTTCTCCCCCTCCTTGGTGTTTTTGGGACTCATAAAACATTAAAACATTTTAAAAGAACTTTGGTATTCATTTATTTTCTTCATTTCGACCACAAAGAGTTAACACTCTTCTTGCTTGGCCTTCTATAGTTGAACGATCGTTACTTGCCTTAACTTACCCTCACTAAGTATACCTCGTAGGTACACTTTGTTTCCAAGGTTTTGTAGACATTTTGTTACTTTTAGGAAGCAATATCCCTTAGGTCTATGCCTTATAACCAATTTATCCCAAGGTTGACATCAAAAGATCCTAAAGGGGCTAGACTTACAAATTTACTCTCGATGAGAACCTTGGAAATTCAATCTAAACTTTGATCAAACACTGTTCTACCTAATCCCTTGTCTAGTTAGCCTAATTTATTGACCAAGTATTTTCCTTGCAAGCAAATTTTATAAGAAATTTTGTCTATAATTCTTGGTGGGTTTATCCTTTTTTATAACCTTAGATACTTCAAAGGTTAGTCAGTTTCTTTTCTCATTATCAAGCCCTAATTCTTGAATCGTAGTGAAAAAGGGTGATTAATAGTGTCACTCTTCTTCACACAATCATCCAATAATGTCCTAGGATTCCTAATTGGATTGACTATCAACCTCACAAGATGAGTCAATTCTCAACAAGGAAGACCTAGGAGGGGATTCTTTCAGCTTTGAGGGGTTCACCACCAAGAAAAAGCTTGGAAAAGACAAAACTCACAAAACCTAATAATGCAAGCTAAATGAAAGATGCAAATGGTGAAATTATGCAACAGGGAGTTAGGATGTATGTACCTGGGAAGTCTGGAGATGTGAGGATTCTGAAAATGCAAAGAAGTTGCCAAAATGTGCTATGGAGGACTAAGAGTCCCTTACTATTATCTTAGTCCCACTGTTGTTTTTCAGAGCAGATGCGGAATCTTCGAATGTCGGAACCGGATCTAGAAGAATTTATAAAAATACCCTTGGGA
Organism: Sequoia sempervirens; assembly: GCA_007258455.2. Lineage (NCBI taxonomy): Eukaryota > Viridiplantae > Streptophyta > Pinopsida > Cupressales > Cupressaceae > Sequoia > Sequoia sempervirens. The sequence goes on along the minus strand of VDFB02281492.1, from coordinate 136,479,615 downwards.
GGACTAAGATTCCTTTACTGTTGTCTTAGTCCCTATCTGAATTTCTAAATTTTTTGAGTGTGGTCCTAAGGCTTGATTTCTACTCTTCCTTCTCTGATCTCAGGTTTTGAAACCTTTAGAGTTGGTTTGTAGATGAGTTTTTGTAAAGATGACAACTTTGTAATGCAACTTTGCAACTTTTCACTTCAAATAATCTTCAAGTCTCCAACCTAGATTTGCAATCACAAATATGCAAGAGAGGGAAAAACTTGTTTATTGTTAGTGAATGGGGGTTTGCCTTGGTCAAACCCCTTGTTGGTAATTAAACCTTGAAATGAAATAGAATAATGGAGGAAATGATGAATTAACAACATGCAATGCTACAACTCACCAAACCCTTGTTGTAAAGTCTGCAAACTTGTGGGAAATAGTTGCAATGGATATGGATCTTGAATCAAAGGAAAGCTTGATAGATATGGACTTGAATTACTTGCTTGAATCAAAACCCTACATCACAAATTTTGGCACAACAACACACATGATGCAAGAATATCTTTGATATGATGCTTGAATCTTGATGTTGGCTCCAAATGCTTGAAGAACTACTCTTGAATGCTCTTGTGAACTCAATTATGTTATGATGAATGCTTTCACAAAATACTTGGATTTAAATTGAATGAGGGAACCTTGTATTTATACTTTGCTTAATATCTGAAATTACACCATACCAAGCCGACATATCAATTCATTAATTAAAGAAGGCTAAATCCTAGCAGAATTTGAAATTAAATCCCAAAAATAACTCTTGAGGGGGACTACGATGTCTTAGGTGGCATCTTAGTCCCAAGGCATGAAACTTGGGGCATAGACACCAAAAAGGGGCCCAATTGAGATACCTCAAAATCAGGGTCCCAAGACCTTTGGGGGACAAAGACGCCCTAGGTGGCATTTTAGTCCTGACCCAAAAATTAGGGACACTCAGATGAAATCTTTAAATTATCATTATCCATTGGAGAATGTTGGGATTAGCCAAAAAAGATATAATTCATAGGTCTTGTGGATGCAAAATAGGACCAATTAAGACATAAATAGGGATAAATAAATCAAGGCATTCCCAAATAAGTGTGAAAATGCAAGGGCATGCATTTTACTACACTACAATTCTAAATTAACCATGCCCACTCTGGGTTGTGCGATCATGTGTCAGTTCTCATCTTCACAGGTTTGTGAGTTGCTTCCTTTTCTAACCTAATCTAGCCTCTGACTTTTACTCTAACGCATCAACTCGCATTCTCATTTTAATTACCATTGATATGATTTAATATGTTTTTGAATCAGGGTTGTCAAAAGGTTGTCCTGCCTTCTGGCTACCTCCATAGTTCTGATTCACAAAAAGTTGAATTTTCTACTTCACTTGAAGTTTTTGATTTATGCTTACAATTAGTTCCTATAATTTAGCATTTGTATCAATAGGCATTAATAATATTCCTTTTTTCAACTTAATCAAATGGAAATTTTATTATATTTTTTTGTGGATTACATAGTATCCTTATTTAATACATAATATTTGACCCTTTGCAACTATAGGTCACTTTTTGAAAGAGGGATCTCCTTGAGACCCTTAGATTCAACTAAAAAAAAATGAATGGTGTATGTATTCATAGGTACTCATCCATAACCTTCTTATTAATCACAGGTGCATTCCTATCGCCACCCAAGGGCATCTCCCTATAAGTTGTCGGTTTGCCTAGTTTGACCACAAAGATAGGATCAATGGCCTTCACAACTATTATATCCCATTGCTTTTTATCTAGCCCAATACTCTTGAGTGCATTAACTAGTGTCTCAGAGTCGACCAGCCAAGCACCTCATGTGTAGCTAATAGGGCTAAGGAGTTTAACTTCCAATGGCGACTCTTTCTTAGTCCTAAATTTAGACAAGTTTTAGGAAAATGACTTCCTTACTATTTTCCTTGTTCTTCGTTTCCCTTCCATTCTGGCATAAAAACATTTCCAAACATTATCTAATATTAATTTTGGAGGAAAAACTTACATAATGAGCTCATAGGTCCAAGTCTTGAACTAGATAACTCTAATACCACATGTAACATACCCAATTCTTACTCTATATTTTTTACCTAAGTTTTTAACTCAGGAAGTGAATAATTCAAGTTTCCAAAAATAGGGAAATGAAAATTTTCTTTTTCAATAACATAATTGCATATTGCATAATTAGTTTCACATGACATTGCATATAATATTAAATAACATAACATAATTCCAAGTTAATGAAACTCATCTTTTCAAATGCATATTACAATAGATTCATGGTTGAATATATACAAATTCATAACTTACAAGAGTTCAAGGTCAAGGTATCCTCATCTAGATTTCACTTCTTTTGTTTCATAAGTCTTAGCTACCATCTACAAGAGGGGGAGCATCACCTAAGCACTTTTCCTCCAACCACAGACTCAGTTGTCCCCCGCACACCTTCCTAACTAGAAGTGGCCCTGCCCTTTGATGAAGAATTTGGTATGGGAACCTCTAGTAGTTTCATTTGAGTATCTAGTGTTTTGTCCTACTGTAGACACATAAAATGTATCGATTGACATTGTACATCTGATCCTGACTACTAATATTATTTCATCCTGAATTATCCCTCGGTCTAACCATTTAATCAAATTCTCTTATTTGATTAAATTCATCAATTTCCCTCCCTTAATTAAATAAATAATTTTTATCTAATTAAGTCTCTCTCTTTTGTTAGTTAAATCAATCAATCTGATCCAATTATCCATATTTAATTAAATAATTAATTTTATTTGATTAAATCTCTAAAGTCTATCTATTAAATTAAATAAATTAAAACCTTATTTAGTTTAATCTAACATCATCCATGTTAATTAAATAAATCATAAATCTTTATTTTAAAATTAATCTCTTATCACATTCCTCTCATATTTGATTTAAATAAATCCACAAATCTAAGTCAAATTTGTCACATCAAGTAATCTCTCATTAAATTAATTAACCTTGGATTAATTTAATCTCCTATCATGTCCCATCCTCTAACATTTACCACTTGCACATGAAAATAGATTTAATTGATTTATTAAATCTCTATTTTCCTCAATAAGGCATATTTTTGGAATATTCTCCAAGTTTGAATTCAAAAATCCAAGTTGGCATGTACATCCAACAAGGCATTTACTCCATCTTACATGTCCTTTTCCTTGAGCCATAATGCTTTTTTGTCTTCCCTCTTGCGAGTCATTTCAACAAAACTCAAAATTCAAAAATATGCATTTATTGGCACAATCCTCAAAACTTGCACATCCTCCATCCACTCATAGATTGACAAATGGCATCTTGCCATTGGATGAATGTTAGTCCCACATTGCTCAAATTTGGACATTCATCCTTCAATCTCATCTATAAATGAAGAGCTCCTCTCCTCATTTGATCATCCACAAATTATGCAAAGTTACCATGCTCAAATATCTATCAAATTTCATCCATCATTCTTGAATCTTAGCTAGGTTATGCAGGTTTTTAGCTTGGAGCATTCATCATCCTTCATCAAAGTGGATCAATTATCATCAACACATCAAGCTTGCATCATAGGAGTTGGGAAAGGGCCAATTTTGACATAAAATTGGCACCAATTCCCCCATGGGATCATAAGTTTACTATTTCAATTAGGATTCAATCTCTTTTATTGTATTTCATTGTGTTCTTCATTGCTTTTTTCCTAATTTGAGCTATGTTAATGGATTTCATGGGGAATCCTTGTTCTTACTTGCATTCTAACATCTAATATGTTTGTTCTCATTGTTTTTCAGTTATTAGGATTGGGGTTCACACACCTACATAACAAGTACATCATATAACTATGGATACCTTCCAACTATGCATGAAGCTATTGACTAATTATGCAAACCTAGAGAACAGTGAACTGACAAAATGTAAGCAGTGACTTGTACACTTACTTTGGAAAAAATTTTGATATATATAATCAATCCACTTTCTAAGGAAGCAATTTCATAAGTTCACCCACCTCTCACTCGACTTGGAAACCCTATTGACCTGTGGTTAACACTTCTCTTGGTTTGACCCCAAGGTTAACTATCATAACAATATCTCTTTCAAAAGTGATGACTCACTAATGTCAATTAATTGACCAAATAGGTTTGAATCATTTATCTTGAATACCCTATTACATACTTGTAACAATCTAGGTCTAGCAACTACCTCTTATTCAATTCATTTCTTACTAAGTCGATAAATGACTTGACTAGTTATCTTCTTCTGACTAAAATACCCAAGTTACGCTCTTGCAACATTCAGGGTCTAGGCTACAACTTCCTCTTATTCAAGTCCTTAATTTTAACCATGGGAGTAACTACTCTCATATTTATGCATAATTAGTTAATATTGATGACACATTATAATTGACTAGACACACCTAGTCTCAATCTAAAGTACTGACAATATGTCGATATGTATAATAATCTAGTATTAAACTTTAATTGAAGATTACTTCTTGGTGTTAAAGTTTCATATGTCCATCGTTTACTCTTATAGATTTGTTCCTTAAGAACTCCATATCAAATACAGTGAATCTTGAAGTGAACATTATTAGACAATCATCTTATTCATAAATAATGGTTCAAACTCTTCATTGGCATGCCAAGTATGGCTTTTTCCTTCTAGAACACCATAACCAATCTAGTTATTCATGACCTTAAATACCATTTAGCTTTATTCGATATAAAATATTATATTCATAGTATTGTACCTTTATGACTTGGCATAATAATTTGTTTACTTTGATAACTCATGAGAACTATTTGACTAATCTCTAGATTCTTCACATGTTTCTCTAACGTTATCCATTGTATAATTATATAAAATACCTATGTTTGTTTGTATATAAATAATCTTGACGCATATATACTCATATAAAAATGTATGATAAGTTTATAGCCACACTAGAGAATATTTTTTAATTGAGAGCTATATGTGCTTCTGCACCATAAAATATCTTAGGACTAAGGCCTTTGAATAATAATGAGATAATAAAGTCCTCTATCCAGGATACATAATTCTCAATCAGTAGGTAATAATAACGACTCTTGGTCTATATATAAGATAATAACTTTCAATGGATAATAAAGACATATTCACTTCTAATATGTTTTAATACCTTCTAATTGATATGCAATATAAACTCATTAAACAACAATATAAATAAGACACTGTCTCATTGGGATAATATCTTATTCCCATACTTAGGTTCCCTTTGCTACTTTGGTTTAACAAGCTGGTTGTTTTGGTTAAACATGGCTAAATAGAGAGATTTTAAACTTCTACCGAGGCTCTCTTTCACTCAAATACATATATAAATAATAATTTAGAATGATGTATTACAAGCATGATTTAATAAGATAATTAAAAATATATATTGGATATACCCAATTGGCCTCCCTAGTTCTCATTATCTCTTTTTATTTTAAATTAGCTCTATGTATAAATAATTAATCTATTTGTACATGCACTCATATACTTTTCTAACAATAATAATTTGCACATAATGATGGCATAAGCAGCTCAAACAAATAAGAAGCTTTGCTTCGGAATTAGAAAGAGAAGGAAAGAGAGTTATTTTAATCATGCCTGGATTAAAAAAGTTCGAATTGATTCCCGATACTCTTTGTTTCGAATCTACACAATAGCTCAGCCCTAACCTGCTACCTTCTCAATTTCCAGCTCTCCACTCTGCTCTCTCACCTCTCCTTGGCTTCTAAACTGTTAACTACAACTATGAAGCAATGCAAAACTAAAACTAATAGCCTTCCCTCACTCTTTTGATAAATTGAAATATAGATTTCCAAGTACTCTTGCAATCAAAACTACTCTCTCCTCACAATCTCTTGAATACTCAAAACTCAAATTAATAAAATGATTGAACGTATGAATAGCAAAACTATGAGAAAATGCTCTCTGTTATACTGAAAAATAAATAGCAAAATAGGTTGCAAACAGGAAGCTCAGTTAGTTTAATTGATGCCACCTCTCATAGTTCTGTCAGTCGTGGGAGTTCACCCAATCAACTCAGCTTTATTTGGATGCCACATTTTTGCATTTTGACTCAATCTACCTTCCTCTAAACCCCACGTTGAGATTTTAGTGCTTTAGCATTGTAGATTCAGTTGCAAAATTGACTTTGAAACCAATTTGAATGCTTTTCCAAATGACATGACTTATTGGGCGACCCTTTAGTTTGTTGTTGGCAATTAAAGATGGTAGAAAAAGTCTTATAGATTGGCATGTTGGTAGGTCAAAGCCAACACAAACTTTCTTTCATGCTATCGCCCAAGTCATGGGCTTGCAAATAGAAATAATCACATGTATTTTTACTCAGTCAAATGCCACCTTAGTGTGGCTATGTAATAGCTTAGCAATGCAAAATTCTCAGCCACTTGTGTATCAATTCTATCATTAACTCAATGCATAGTGTGGTGCCTTTATTGGCGACCTCCAAATTACTTTGTTTGCAATTCAAAACTACCACCATAACAAGTATTCACGTGGCATTTCTTACCATTTAATATGGTTGCCTAACTATTAATTATAACCATGTATATATTAATATATATAATTATAATATATATACTACAATATATATAATAATATATCTATTTATATATATATATATATATATATATATATATATATATATATCTCATTTAATTATTGGCATTCATATTACATATATATACCCCCTTATATATACATATACATACATTCTATTTATATATATGCATATATATTTAAATACACATTACATGTAATATATGCTATTTACAAGAGTTTTAACACTTTAACTCAAATTGACTAAACGGACAAGGAGGATTAAAGGCAACCAAAACATAGCTTTCCCTATCGACCCAAAAGCCTATCAACTTAGGTTTAGCACTTACGATACAAATCTCAGACTGACTCGACAAGGTTCCTCTAACCTATGCAAGTGAGTGTGTGTGTCTACTCATATAGATATACCAATGGTTCCAATACCAACCTCCTCTCCTAGGTGATACTCTCCCTCCCCCCATTGGAGGGTTCCAACCTTTCTTGCATCCAACTTAGAGCAACATCTTTGTAGTTAGTTGATAACACATAAATCACATTCATCATATAGCATAAGCATCATTAAAGAATTTAAAAAGTAAGTTCATCATAATGAATTTATTCATATATTTCATTCATCCATTGAACATTATTGAGACATAATCATGCATTAAAATCATATTTACTCATAAAGGTAAAATTAATTTGGTAATCTAGCATGGTGTGTAACAAAATATATGTACACATACACACATACCCTAGGTAGCCTTCTAAAACCCTAATCTATTTTCATGTCACCCAATCTATTGTCAATCCAACCAATATATTTTCCCATTTTCTTAATTTATTTTCCCAACCTAACACTTGTTTGCCCACTAACCTTAACCTTTTCATCCTAAAAAGCTATTCTCTTTGCCTAACTCTAACTACCCACTCATTTCCAATGCATTACCTCACACCCTCATGTTTATGCACCAAACTACCTTGCACTTACACCATAAACACTTTTTCCTACCTCATTCATGCACATGCACTAACTAATTACCCTTTTGTACTAAAATGTACCTATACCACAAGTGATTGTGCATGTGCCACACTTGTGTATGCACTACAAGAGTGTCTACCTACACTATTTATGTGTATACTTGCACCAAATGTATCATGGAACATCTGTAAATTTACCCTAACCCCCTCATAAATATCTAAAATGAAAACATAAATACATAAACATTTAACTCACTTGACTCTAGCCCACCACTCATTGCCTATACTCCCAAACCAGCTCACTTCAATGTTCATCGACTAACACACACCCCATTCTACTTAGATTCATCCTTTATAAAGTCTAGAGATCCTTTTCTCCTCTTCACCAAATGCAAAATGGACATTTTACCCCCTAACCTCATGTTTATAGGTTTTCCCTCCAATTTTTTTTATTTTTTCATTCTAACATTACCCTCCACACCCTCATTTTCACTTCCTAAGCATTGCTTCTCCTATTGAGATCCCTCCCAAGCCATGTGACCTTGCCTACCCTCTCAAGGGGATGTCCCTACCTCATACCTATTCATCAATGCTCTTCCCAATGGCTAGGGCATCCCTTCCAAAAATTTGAGATAATTTCATATAATAGCATCTCAAAGAGGGAAAAACTACATATGCCTTTAAACTACATTCTCACATTTTCACCCTCATTACACCAAGTATATCTTTAATTTGCTTCCAAAATTAATCAAATTTTTTTTTTTAATTAATATATTTGATCATTCCTTTAACATTAATAAAATAGGTTGTGACTATTTAATTAACCAATCTATCCTTTCTTCTTACATTAATTAAATAAATTATGTAGATATTCATTTAATTAATTTAAACCAATTTATAAGTTTTTATAAAGTTCCAAAATTAATTGAATAAATCACATTCATCTAATTAAGCCAAGTGTCCCCCAATATTCTCTCATAAATTAAATAAATATATATAATTATTTATTTAATCATCATTAGTTGAATTAAAAATCAGTTTTAGTCAACTAATTAATCATTTGCACATTTTTTCACACTTTATTTAAAATAAACAAAGTCAATATTGCATATGGTTCTATATGTACAAGGCTCTAAAAGAACCCTTTTTTTCAATTATTTCTCTCAATCAAGATTAGGAAAATCTCCACTCCATCTCTTTCCAATTCATTCCCTAATCATTTGAAGCAATCACATGATGTGACTTATAAGACACCCATCCCCCATTACAAATGGAGCAACCCCATACCTCCATTGCACAATATCTAATTTTATCCATCCATATCATCCAAATTTTATAAATTCACCCTTCCACAAGCTACTTTCCACAAGCCATTTTCAAGAAGAGGAAGTCGATGCAAGCCAAGTTTATGCTGCTAGATTGAGCAACTAGTTTTCAAATTCAACAAAGAACCAATCATTTTGAGCACATCACTAGGTTAAAAAGGTTTGTGTGGTAAGGATTTTTTCATGTTTATCATTTATTTTCATGCATTACTTAATAAGAGGTGTAGCTAGGTGTAGAGTACTAGCAATCTTGTTTTAGGTGTTGTTTCTTATTGCTTTACTTTATATTTTTGTACAAATTATAGCACACCTAGTGGGACCACATTCAAATATAATTTTTATCTTTATTTAGTGTTATTTGACTAGTTTATTATAATTTTTATTGTGAATTTGACACATTTCATAGTTTGGCATAAACATTTTGTGTAATAGCACATCCACTATGTACTTTGGCACATTCGCATCCACTAGGTATAGAATAGAAACCTTATTTTATGCATTATTTTCTATTTATTTAATTTATATATTATCGTACACAAGGTCTTCTTCCTTGACAATAAGAGGAAGAAAATGATGTGTTGACTCTATAAAAATTTTAAACTACCTAGAAGGTAAGGGAAGCTTTGAAGCTTATAAACAAAAAGTGAAAAGGAAAATGGAGTATTATATGAGCATAAGATTTTTGGTGGGGATTGTAGGTGAAAAGATAGCCTAGATCCTAAAGTTTGAATCTACTTTATTAGAGAGGAAGAGAATGAGAGCCTTGTGATAGTAAAAATATATAATACAATAATGGAAAACGTCCCTCAAACTAATTGGGAAGGTAGTTTCTTATAGTAGTTAAGCTTCACAACTTGGGAGGATTGATTGGAAATTAACTTGATAATCTATTGGGAATGGATTTAAGAGTTTATTAGGAGTGGAGGATCAATCCAGGGGGAGGTGGCTTAGTTAGATTGGAATCAACTCTTCATCATGAGAAAAATTAGTGGATAAATGGTTAAATTAAATCTATTGCACATCTCCAAAAATAATAGGGTTGTCCCTTTAAATGGTTCGAGTCACCCCTTTTGGTAGGGATGGTCATTAAGGTGACCCTATGGTCCCTTGAGAAACCCTCAAGTCAAAGGTTGAAAAAATATCTTTGGAGATATGTAAGCACTTGGAACCTAGTTCAACAGCTTAACAAGATGGACTAGAAAGCTAAGAAGCAAGGTGAAACTATCATAAAGCTAGATAAAGTTGAGAGGAAGTGTAACTCACACTAAGTGGATCATGAGCAAGACCCACTAGATCATCATCAAATATCCATGGTTCCTTATGCAATTTTGGGCACTTAAAAGTTCTAAGCCATGCTTGCCATAATTTTTATTTGTTGGAATCTTTCCATCCCATTTAATATTCTTCTCCATATTTTTTATCCTATGCCACTTGTATTAATAAAAATTCATATCCATCAAGTACATTAATCTTTTTACATTCTTCACACTATCATCATGCAAGGGTTTCCTTTTTATTATGTAGGTTTTACTTTCTTTTAAGGAAAAACACAGGCTCTTTTTTCATGTGTAGAAACATGGCCAAAGACAATGATTTGATGCATGCATTGCGCATAATTCATTATTATAGGGAATACTCGCTGAAGATCTTGTACTATATAAATTACATGCTATGAAATTTTTCTATGAGATATTTGATGGAATTCCAAGATATAAATCCTTTGAAATCCAATTCCATGATTTATTGGCTTTGAAAATAAAGCAGCCCATTTTTTAGGATATACAAATTATCCTCTAGTTACCCCAGTCTCTACTTCAGCTACCACTATGCTTTTTAAAACCTTTGTTTCAATATTCATTCAAGATAATTTTAGGTTTTAAGTTTTAGGTTTCAACGTAGTTGATTTTTTAGTTGGTGTTTTTTTTAATATATTCAATTTTATTTTATTTTTCTAGTCCCCACCCTTGAATAGGTGTGCCAAATTAAGATTTGATGGGAAAACAAAAGAGAACCTTGGATTTGTGAGAAGATAGTTTGTGATGAGGATCTCATCAAGGGTTAATGATGTATGGTGGTTCTCTTCTCTTTGGTATTCAAGCAAATAATGAATTTAAATGGGAAGCTCCAATAGTTGGATTAGGAGTTAATGTTTTTCTTAAAAAATTGGTGATTGTGGTTATTCTTTACTAGTTATAAATGTATCTTTTAAGGGAAAAATCTTAAGTTGGTGGATGGATAGAAATCTAGAAGAGGTTAACATGTTTACATATTTTTTAAATGATCAAATATGAAAATTATAAAAGGAATATAAATGTGATAGTAGATCATTTAGCCAATTAATTGCTCAATTAAGTCCAAATCACAATAATATACATCAACAAGGCCAACACCTGGAATAATATGAGTGGTTATATTATAATCATCCCTAAATTTGAGGTCATTAATAAGATTAGCAGAGGTATTTTTGTAACACCGTGTCAACATCATAATATTGAATGAGGTTGGATTATTGCATGCAAATAAATAAGATCTCAAAATGAAAAATGTATAGTTTATTTGGGGTCTTGCTTGGGCTTTGTAAGGTGCTTTAAAGGTATTGTGTATGGAATCAAACTAAATTTTATGGTAATATTGTGTGAACCCAAATCCTAATACCTGCAAAACAAAGAGAACAAACTCCTTAAGTTAGATATTGCAAGCATGAACAAGGATTCCCCATTAAATCCATTTACAAACTTCAAATTAAGAAATAAATCAATAAAAAACACAATGAAACAAGAAAATATAGATTCAATCCTAATTAGAATAGAAAACACATGATCCCATGGGGGAATTGGTGCCAATTTGATGTGAAAATTGGCCCTTTCCCAATTCCTAAGATGCAAGTTTGATATGTTGATGATGATTGATCCACTTTGTTGATTAAGGATGAAAGCTCCAAACCAAAAATCTGTAAAAACCTAACTAAGAACTCAATGGTGATGGATGAAAATGGCTAAATATTTTAGCATAATAACTTTGCATAATTTATGGATCCTAAAATGAGGATATGAGCTTTTTATTTATAGAATGCCAAGATGGATGAATGTCCAAATTTAAGCAATGTGGGACTAACATTCATCCAATAGCAAGATGCCACTTGTCAATCTATGAGTGGATGGAGGATGTGCAAGATTTGGGGATTGTGTCAATAAATGCATATTTTTGAATTTCAAATTTGTTGAAATGACTTGCAAGAGGGAAGGGAAAATGCAATAAATGCCACTTGGCTCAAGGCAAAGGACATGTAAGATGAAGTTATTGCCTTGTTGGATGTACATGTTGACTTGGAATTTTTGAATTCAAATTTGGAGAATATTCCAAAAGATGCTTTGTGAAGAAAATAGAGATTTAATAAATGAATTAAATCTATTTTCATGTGCAACTTGCAAAATCTAGAGGATGGGACATGATTTAGAATTAAATTAATCAATGGTTAATTAATTTAATAGGATATTAGATGATGTGACCTATTTGACTCAAATTTATGGATTTATTTAAATCAAATAAGAGAGGAATATGATAAGGGAATAATTAAATAAGGATTTTGATTTATTTAATTAAAAGAGATGGTGTTAGATTAAATCAAATAAGGTTTTAATTTATTTAATTTAATGGATAGACTTTAGAGATTTAATCAAATAAAATTAATTATTTAATTAAATAGGGATAATTAGATCAGAAGGATTGATTTAATTAATAAAAGAGGGTGACTTAATTAGATAAAATGATTTATTTAATTAAGAGAGGAATATTGATGAATTTAATCAGATAAGGACATTTGATTAAATGGTTAGACCGAGGGATGATTCAAGATGAAATGATGTTAGTAGTCAGGATCTGATGCATAATGTCAATTGGTATATTTTACGTGTCTACATTTTTTCCCTCTTTGAAGCAATGCATTTGCTGCGTTGGTTCAAAGAATAAACGATCTCGATCAAAGCCAAAAAAAATTGTTATTTAAAAACTTGCCCCACTGTTGCCTGGTGAGAGAAAACATGCCATTATAATGCCCCCTCGAGAGATTGGACGAAAATTTTAATTTTTGGGTGATCTTGCGAAAAAAGGAGGACAAAGTGCCCGACAAGTCCAAAAAGGCTCCAGGAGGCCAAAAACTTGTCTAAACGCAATAAAATGATGTAAAACAGGCCTCAACTGGACAAAAACAGGCTCGGGGGTCCAAAACCCTAGCAAGACAGCCAATCAAGGTGAAAAAACCCTAATTTTTAGGCTTAAAAGGAGCCCGAGGGGTCACTTTCAAGTTATTTTCATACACTTCCATTTGCAACCTTGAGATTTGAGTTCTGACCTCCTAACTATATGGCGCAACGACAACTTCCCCTGCACATTTCTGATCGAGTTCGGACATACCAACGGCCACTTGGCATCGGGGCACCGGTAAGTGACCCTTACCTGAGCTTTGTTTTTCATTTATTGCTTTCTTTTAATGCTTTTAAAGGTCGAGTTGTCTACAGCGGCGCTATATAGCGCCTCTCGGTAATCAAACTACGTCATGTGGTGTGATATTGCGTCATGGCAGTGTAGTTTGGAGTTTGAAAACTCCAACGCTGAGATTGAGGCTGGCGGGGCAGTTTGCAAAGTGTGATGCGGCAGTCCTGATTTTGCTCAAAGTGTGTCGCTGGATGAGAAAGTGCACCGCGGCTGTGCGATTTTGCTCTTTTAAGCCCTAGCGTCAGAGTTTGATTAGAAATCAAACTGCGACGCCTTCATAGGTTGCACCGCTGGAGAAGTTTTTTGAATGTCCGACAAAGAATTTTAAAAAAAAATCAACATGGTGACCTTCCTTGATGTAGGACACGGCGAGGGAGCTCTACTCCCAAGAGCACAGGTAGCGGGATTTGTCTGGCTATTTGCGGGACTTGAGCGGAAGGGATCAAGATCGGCTCCAGATTGCGAGGTTATGGTACATTGCCTACGCAGCACCCATTCGTACTCACCTAGGGATGTTGTCAGCGCTGGCTGAGAGATGGCACAGCGAGACCTCTTCATTTCATCTTCCCACTGGCGAGGCCATCGCCACCTTAGAGGATGTTTGGCGTATTTTGAGATTGTAGATTCATGATCAGTGAGTGATTTTTGATATGGACGAGGGGTGCGAGGCCTACCACAGAGTCTTCGCCACACAAGACATCATTTTTTTGTGAGGGACAGATAGAGCTCAAGTGTAATAGGATCCTGGCACCTCCCTTCTGCTAGGTGATTGCATCCATCATTTCAGGTCTCGTTGCCCCTAACAGACGAGGCTGATACTTCAGTCTCGGTTGGGGATATTGCTGGGAGTGGATGGTTGGAGACAGGTTGGTTCATTTTGCATGGGGACCTGTGCTTCTCGCATCCTTATACAGAGATTTGCATGAGTACGTGTACATGGACAACAGAGCACTGGGAGTAGGGGTGACACTTCTTCACATCTGGGTGTGGGAGCACATTGTTGTGTTGCGTCCACACATTTTTTTAGTTCTGATGTTGTCAGACGATCCCCCCGTGTGGTGATACAAAGGCGATGTGTCCTTTACACACACTGGTGAGCATGGGATCCCCTACTGGAGGAGGGTCTTGGACGAGATGCAGGTTTTTACGTGGTGACCATACCTTGGTCGGCCCGGATGGGCCGACGATGTTGATCAGATGTTCTACACCCGCCAGGACCGGTTCATGCAAGGGTGAGAGCACACCATAATTGAGAGGTACTTGCCCGAGCGTGTGCAGCGTCAGTTCGGTGAGTCCCAGGATCGCCCTGATGATGATTATGTAGCCATCTTCACCCGCACCATGACACAGGTTTCATGGGGGCAGTATATTCCTGCTTCGGAGGCGGTAGACAGTTTCAGGTAGTTGGTAGCTCGACCATGGGCCTACTATCAGGGACTTGCAGATCCAGGCACGACACAGGCCTACAGGGATTAGTTCTGGCCTCTGCTTTGGTTGACTATTCCAAGTGCAGTTTCGGATCAGTGGAGAGTTAGAGACAGAGGGGGAGGACGAGGCCAGAGGGGGGATGCTCGACATGACCAGCCGATTGTGCCTCCAGTTCAGCCAGGGCAAGGCAATGTACCGATGCCAAATCAGTAGCAGGTGCCACTAGGTGTACCACCACAAGGCGAGGATCAGCCTCAGGTGCAACCACAGGTACAGCCAATAGGACAGGCGGATCCTCGAGATGCGTTGATTGCGTAGTTACAGGCTCAGGTGTAGATTGTGATAGCCGAGAGAGATCAGGATAGGGTCGAGAGAGAGCAGCTCAGGGCCGAGAGGGATCAGGTCGTACAGTAGAGACAACCTATAGAGCTACAGGTAGCCACAGAGCTAGGCAGGAGATAGCAGTTAGAGAGCATGGCAGCCTCCTCCTCCCAGGGTACAATGTCTATTTGGTCATACAGGGATGTCGTCCGAGAGGCCGAGTACTATCGGAGGCATTATCATGAGGCTATACCCATAGCAGGACGGGTCCCAGAGTACTCAGAGCGGACCAGCTACAGACCAGCAGAGGGTCAGGGTGACAGAGGCGAGGGCAGCATACATGAGGACAGAGCTTGATCAAGATGATACAATACTTTTTGTGCCTTATGGGCTCATTTTTGATAGCTCGATGGGCCTTTTTGTACTAATTGACATACATGTACAGTGATCCGATTTATTCTTTGTACTATGACAATTGCGTTATTGATGATATATATATATGAGACGATGATGATTTTGATATGATGCGATGTGTACCCTTTATTTATGCATGGATGATTTTACTTCTATATGTTGTGCAATGATGCTTTTATGGATGCTTTTATTTCTAATGATATTATGCAGTGATTATGACTAACAGATCTATATTATGTTAACCTATGATATGCAAATGTGATGTGCAATGATGTTGTCTATATGATGATCTATTTTATGTTGATGCAAATGGTGATGTGATATGTGATATGAAATGTAATATGCAAAATGATATGGTATATACATGAAATGTTATGTGAATTATGCTTATATATAAACGGATTATGGATGGATGTACGCTTTGCATGTAATGGATTTTTATTTATTTTTTGTTTCTATTTATGTTTATAGTGATGTGGAATGATTAATGAAATGCAAAAAATGATTGTGATGCTATTTAGTGGACGATATAATGCAATGTGAATGCAATGGTCGTGTTTTATATGATGATGCAAATGAGACGGTTTTAAGATGCTTAGAATAACAAATATTATCCTAAACATGTTAAAAGATAATGTAATGAATATGATGCATTTACTGTGATGTACTATATGCAATGATATAATAATGTAAAATGAACGCAATGTGTGAGATGATGTTATGATGTTATGTGAGTATGTATGCAATGGATTATCTTATAATGCTTATGTACCTATTATGTATGATTATGCAATAGGTGGTAATGTCAAAATGATTATGAAATGCTTATGCAAATGAATGTTATGCAATGATTTATGTAATAAATGCAATGTAATGGTTGAAATGCAATAAAATGGATGTGCTTATCTATGTATAAAAAAATGCTTATAATGATATGTTTATATGATGATGGAAATGCAATGCATATGTTTCCTATATGATATGTTGATGCAATATGCTAATGATTTGTGGATGCAGGATCAATGATGATGATGATGGTGATGGCGATGAACAATTGTCATAGTACTTTGTTAGTGCGGTGAGCAAGAAGAGAAGAAGTCATTTCAACAAGACATAGGATGATGTAAACGCAAATGATGATGATTTTCAAAGGGCCAATTTCTATGTTTGATGACACACGTGGTACGATGCATCAAGGTATAGAAAACCAGGATGGCGTTGTACCTAGTGTGATGGACTTTGATTTGACAATAGGATAGGAGGTATCCTTGTTCACGCCTAACATACAAAAACCTTGCTAGAATGTACTTTAGAAGTTTCAAACACCTCGGGCCAAAACACGGAAAGGTAATCCTTTCAATGCAATAGTCAAGAAGTTGTCCAAAACCTCCTCCATACATACCTAACAAAGCAAG